>JAQOOD010000003.1:838756-1008549 GCA_029633175.1 Citrus glauca | reverse complement strand
AATATATTTATAAAATATTATAATATTTTTTAAAAACAGAATATTTATGGAGTATACAATGATAATATCCTTAAAATAAAGAAAAGCTTTTAGCTAAGCCAAGTCATTTTCTTTTATTAAGTATTATCCGTGACCCTAACCAACCCGTTGCTTCGAAGAGTTTTGATCATTAAAGTTCTCTCGCTCTTTTCTGTTTTTTTTTTTACTCTCGCTTTTTCGCTTCGACTCTTCACAAGGTCTTCATCTCTTCGAATCGATTTCTCTTTTTTAATTTATCTTTATTTTGCTCTTGTTTGATTTTGATTTTGATTGAATAACTTGTAATCTGTTTGTGTTATCGATTAGATTGATATTTTAGGGTTTATGTAATGATTAAGATAGTTCATTGACTCTTCTTAATATATCATTTTCTCCGCTTAGTTTTAAGTTCTAAGTTCTAAGTTTTGACTGCTGATTGTAAAGCAATTTTAGCTAATTTTGTTTGATGAGTTCAGGAGGAATGGCAAAGAGTTACTTCAAGCAAGAGCATGATCTTGGTAAATATTTTCTTCTTCTTTTTTTCAATTTTTTGGGAGTTTTTTGAATTTTCTAGTAATTTTCTGTTTATTCGCATGTTTATTTGTGGGGAATTTGATGAAAAATGTTGAATTTATGAGGTTACGGTTGTTTGGTCTTTCAGAGAAGAGACGCGCAGAGGCTGCAAGGATTAGGGAGAAGTACCCTGACAGGATTCCGGTGAGATTTAGCCTGGCTTTTTCTTTTCTGTTGTCAACTTGTCTGTAAGTTTTGTCGTAAAATTATCACGCCTGCGTCCAATGATCTGCTGTTGTGTTATTATTTGGTTTTAGAATGATAGTACTGCATGGTTAATTTCAAAACTTGTATTTTTTGGATATGTGGCCTTGAGCATGGTTGTTGCTATTTGCTAGTTGCTACCTTTATATTTATTCTTTCAAATTTGATTTACAATGATGAGTGTTTTGCATGTGTCATCATGCTTTTGAGTTTTACTGAGAATAGTTTTAGTTACACAAGGTTACTTGACAATGGCTTTTTATTTTTATTTGATTCTGTTGTGTTACTTTCTGTGAGTTTTGCATAAGTTGAATGACCAGCATAAGAATACTTTATATCTTTCTTAATTTCTGAACTTACTTGTCTCTGAACTCTGTTCTTTTGCTTTAAGGTGATTGTGGAGAAGGCAGAGAGAAGTGACATACCAAATATAGATAAGAAGAAGTAAGCTTTACACCATATTATTTATGACATTGCATTATCTGGCGTCATTGTAAAAAGGAAGAAAAAAAATACATGATCTGTTCCTACAGTTTTGAGCTTCTTCAATGACCTCTATATCATGGCTTTGACAATATGAGAAAGAAATTAGAGTGCTGATTTAGGCTACTTGGACTTGTTTGTTTATGTACTGGATTAACACTTGAGCTGCATTATTTGAAACAATTCTTGGTAGCAATCTCATCAACTTTATGTAGCACTCTCATTCCTTTCTTTTCTAAGGTATATTGATCTCATTCCTCTGTGATAAGGGGCAGCCAGCAGAGTATGGCAACCTCTTCCTGTTGCTACTTTGTTTGTAATATTACCATAGTTTTCATTGTTATCTTATATTGTTCTTCCTGTTTCATTTAGCTGATCACATGGCTCTGTCATGTGAGTCTGTATACATCCTATGACAGCGTCTTGCAGCTATTTTCTTTGTAGCTAGCTTACAGTTTCTGTATATTACAGCCCATAAATAAAGGGCGTTAACTGGCCCTCATCCAGTTACCCCTTTTGCCCTGGCTGTACATTACAGTAAATGTAAGGTAGCCATGTCTTTTTTCCATTTTTTTTTCCTTTATATTTGAGATTTAAACCTAAGACCTAATCAAAATTTAGTCATTCATTTGTTTACCTGATAATCATCATTTCTATTGCTTCTTTTTCTCTGTCTCATTTCTTTCAAAGATCATTGTATTTGTAGAATTGGCTGTCGCTTCAGTGTTTATAGTTGCTATGATTGCTGACAGATGGTAATTTAAATGTCCATATGGACTATAACAACTCGCTACTTGATGCTATCATACTAATAAGGTTTCCTCTTTACCTGAATGTGAAAATTACAGGTATCTTGTTCCAGCTGACCTGACTGTAGGACAATTTGTCTATGTCATCCGTAAAAGGATCAAACTGAGTGCTGAAAAGGCGATATTTATTTTTGTGGATAATGTGCTCCCACCTACAGGTAAAGTTGCTAATCATGTTGTACTTTATACTCCTAGTTCTGCTTTTTTGTTGATTGAAAATGGTTCATCTGGTCGTTCTTTTGTTTGGTTTTGCAGGTGCAATTATGTCTGCCATATACGAAGAGAAAAAGGATGAAGATGGTTTTCTTTATGTGACTTACAGTGGGGAGAACACATTTGGAAGCCACGTCCCAGTTTAGCCTTGTGATTATCTATCTGCTCATTGTGTGGTTTCTTGTGCGACCACATTTTTATCTCAATTGTCTTCCTTGCTTTCTGCTGAATATTCCTTTATCGGGCATATTTTATATTTTATAAAGACATTGCCAGTGATAATATGTACAGATACCTATTGTATATAAGTATTAAAGGCCTAATATGTCAAGTTTCTTTCTTGCCTTTCTATTTTGATGATTTTTTTCGGTTTGGGTATTTGCTGCTGGTTTCAATCTGTAATCTTTATCACGAAATACTTGACTTGGAACCCGGATTCTGCGTGTTTGTGAGCCATTTCTATTTTTAAGATGTAAATTTGACCAGCTTATTAGAAGTAAATCATGGGATTAGACTTTTTAACATTGCTCCCTAATTCATCGATGATATTTTGTTAACGTGATCTAGTTATGTCAAATGTATTGACTGCATAATTGCCCATCATTCAGCTGTAGAACAAATGCATTCACTCGGGGTTTCTTTGTACTTAATGTCAAAAGCATAATATCAAAAAGTGGTAGCTAAGCAGGTTTAGGCCCTATTTGGTACTGAGTAGCCACAGCTGCTATTAATTTGAAAAAAAAAAGATTTATTTTTCATGATATAATGGTGAGATAAAATTAATTTTTAAATCACAACACTTAGTGCTTACCAAGTAATTAAATGGTGTATTTAAAAACTATAATTCTCCAACCATAATATTAAATGAGGCTTAACATCGTCAATGATAATTATTTTTTAATTTTAAAACCAAATGTTTAAGCTTTAATATCTTAGACTCCGTTTAATATAACTTTTTAAATAGAGTTTATTTGAGTAGAATTTTTATAAATAGAGTTTTTGTTAAAAAAAATTAATTGTTTGATAGTTAATAAGAGTTTTTATTAAAAATTTATGAAATTACTTTAATAAGTAAGTTTTTAAAATTATGTTATGAAAGAATAAAATAAGATTATCAAATAAGTAAAGGATATTTAGATATTTTAACATTTGAAAAAAACATTAATCTATACTTTCAAAAACCCAAAATTTGACCTTTTACTAGTAGAGGTAAAATAGATTATTTAAATTTCAAAAACTATATTTAAAAAAATAAACAATAACAAAAATTATAATAAGAGCTTATAAAAATAAATAAATATTTTTAACCATTAAACAAATTATACCAAATAGACTCTAAATCCTAATCAACTATGCTAATTGTAAGGGGGTACACAAAATTTAGGATCAAACATCCAGTTTATGTATAAATAAGATAATTATTTTAGAACTATGTGTCACATAAAGAGAAAAAAAAAGAATATTCCTTTGACACAAAGGTTTATTCTTTTTATAAATGTATTGAAAAGTCCATTCTTAACCGCGGATTCTTATGTCCATCCAGTATAATAATTTTTTTTCAAATGATATCTTTATGTTGCTCCAAGTATTTTATCTAAATTATTTATTTTGAAATTTTTATCCTTATAATTGTGTTCGTGTTCTTCATTTATTGGTTTAATAAATTTTCTTTCGACAAACAGTAGCTAAATAAGGAAAGATTTTACTAAAATAAAGATAAAAAATAACATCAATTAAAGACAGGACATAATGAACCTTACTTCTTAAAGAAACGTGCATCTTCCAATAACAATAGTGATCCTTGATAAACCTTTTATTTTTTCTTTTTTTATCTTCATCTTTGTTACTAAAAAAAGTGCCGCATTGACTGACCATCAACAAATTAAAAATGAAACTTTAGAAAATTCAGGCGACGTGGTGTATCGAATATTGAATATAGGGATTTGAAAATGTGTGCATTGCCTCAATTATGTGGCGATTTTATCCTGTCAATTGAAAGTGGGAGTCCTACTTATTGTTGGTGATCATGGTCATGTTTCTTATTCTTTGCCAAAATTTTGCAAATTAAAGTTGACAATTTTTAGGGAAGGACGAACCAAAAGCTTTCGCATGTAGTGATCCCATATAATGCTGGCTGGGGTTAAAACTATCAAACTAACAATGAAATTGATAAATGACTAATGGAGAGGAGAGACCCTCGCACGTGGCTCTTGACATTATTGATAGAATTGTACAAAATAAGACATGAACAACATGCCACGTGGCATCAATGGTGGTGGGGTAATATGTCGACCCATCTTTGTTACTAAGCGGAGGGTGCAAACAGACGGTATGGCCATGCAACTGTGTCTCCCTCGTCTTCTGTCCCCCGGCCTCCCACTCTATTGTTGGACCCATTTGTCCCTACCTTGCATTTATTCTCCTCTCCTATATTTGATACATGCGAGTTCGAGTAGATTTTAAAGATCCGGGAAAGAAAAATTTGAGCAAGTCTTGAAATTGTTGATTTAAAATGTTAAAAATATAAAGTGTAATTTTAAAATTTTGAATTAGAATATTTTTATTCTCGTGATTATTATTCTTATATATTGAGCAATATGAATAATTAAGCTTTATTAAGGAATGATATATTTAACCTCTTAACCAAAAGTTTTAAACGATTAATTAAATAAGAATATAACAATAGCATTAATGATAAGTTTTGACAAACTACTACATCTGAAATGTGAATCCAAGGAAGATTAATTAGCTAAATTAGGATAGGTAGAGTCATGAGAAACCAAGGGTCATATACAAGACCTTGATTTTAAATGTACCAAACCAACCTAAACATAATAATGAATACGGAATTTCTTCGTGGTTATTGACCCAAAATAATTTTTTTCATGGTGCCATTAAATTAGTGTCCATCTAATTTAAACAGAAGAAATCGAAACTGAAAGTGCATCACCTGTAAGTGCTGGAGTGAGCTAGATAGCTTCTACAGAATAGGAAAAGCCGTTGCCGTTTTATATAAATATGCTTCTGTTTAGCGTCCCATCCATTATGATCTGATGAGGGAATTAAATGTAGTTTGATTTATTTACATTCAAGCACCTGAAGCTAAGTTCTTAGAAAGCTGAACTATCAATTCCTATGAGAATTAATGTGAACAAGATGTACGCTACTCGAACCAACATTTGTATGTATATTTTTCTTCTTCGCCATTTTGATAAGGAATATCAATCTCCATGACGCCATGTCTATTGTCTAACATTCGATTTTGTAAAGTATAAAAAGTAAAATTGTGGCACAAGGACAAGGAATGGATGTCCTCAGTCGGAACACATGGGTAGGACCTCGATCATTTACTTTACTTTTCATTTTATTACGTGGCCATTTTGATCAAATTCATGAATATATATATTGATTACTAGCTAAGCCGTATTGCTTTTGTAGTAAGTGTCTTGACTAGAAAATATGAAGAAACAAGCAATGCTATTTGTCTCCAATTCAGAGAGTCACGGTTCCATGCATATGTTACAAAATTGAACCAAGCTCTTTCTATAACGTGTCTTCTGATTTCTAATATTTGGGACCCTCAAATTGATTAAAAAGCAAGACGGAGGGAGCAAAGGAGGCCCCCACAATATATTCAATTTGGTTCATCACCCAAACAACTGCATGTTCTATTAAACAACCTATTTCTTCTTATACAGAAACCTGCATTTAATGCTTCCTCTCTGCTTCTCTCGGTACAAATACTTGAAACCTAACAAGGAACTAACCTATCATACAATAAGAGTCTCTTATAGTTATCCTAGCTGGGAGAGTTTAAACTTACTGGTCTATCTATCTCATCGTCATGTCTTCTATTACTCTTTTGCTTCTCTTATGTCTTTCCGTGCATGCATGCAGTGAAAGAAAAATCTATTTGCAGCATCAGGTTGGTGAAAACACCATGAAGCAAGAGGAACCAAAGGCTTTCCTAAAGGAAGAATCTTCCCCAACTTCAGGTTTTGTTCAAATTGGTTAGCATTATTATATCTTTTAGGTTTCCTCCTGCATGTGTTGTGTCTGGATGACGGTCTCCACTTGCATTTCGATATTGACCATAAAGCGTAGCAAAATAATCACTATTTATCCTCCATCAAGATCGTATAATTTGTAAACATAAATAGATAACGTCATCCTAATTAGTAATGGTTCACAAGACCTATTAATTCTAATATGAGATGTCCATATCACGTATCAAAAAAGACACTGCCTTGCAATGTTATCTTAATTACACCTCACATGGGGAAACATTGTAATGTTAAGTGAAAAAATCGATGCATGTCGACATTATTTTATCCGGCAATTTCTTGAACTAGCCTTATTGATATAATGTAATAAATTTTGATGTTTGTATTTTATATATGTGCAGGTGATATTGTGATGCCTTCTCTTCAAAATGATTTGCAACGTTTGGCTAAAACAGAGGTAAAAAAAATTAACTTTGATACCTTCTATATCGCTTAGTCTGAGAAGATGGTGTATGGCACATCATATATGCATCCATGATCTATGCATAAGCTAGCATCATGAGTTTGAACAAGCAAGAGAGAGAGAGAGAGAGAGAGAGAGAAAGAATGATGCCGTATTGAATAATTTCATTGAGATGCACGATATTCATAAGATGTTCTTCTTGGCTAATTGTGTAGATATTTGAAAGCAGCAAAGCACAAGCACGGTTCTTGCTAGGATCTCCACCAGGTAATACTAACGAGGCAGTAGATTCCAAAGAAAATGACTTTGTGGAGGACGCGGCCGTAATGGATTACGCCCAGCCTCATCGGAAACCTCCCATCCACAATGAGAAACCCTAATTATTAGTACATGCACTAATTATGTATCATCCCTTTTGCTCAAGATTTTCTTGTCACAGGAGCTCATATATCTTGAGAGTGTTTATTGTGTCATATGTGAACAATTTGAAGGGCATTTGTCTTTATGTGTCTTGCCAAACATTTACCATCAGCCTACAAAAAGTAAATGTGACAATAAGTTGTTTTTGTGATTAGTTGGGACAACAATAATTCTAATTTTTACAAGGTGGTTTTGCCTCCTGTCTAGACGGCAAAGATGCCCTTTTCCGTAAGCAACTGCAGAAATCCCTTCGTCAAATATCAACTGTCCATGTGAAACCAGTCTTTTAATAATTGCAAAAGAAGACAACTTGTTAGAATACGATGAGTGAATGTGTGATAGCCCGTAAACACGGTCTGCATTCACGTTTCTATATTTAATGCGAGAGTGAATATGGGAGACACAATTGACAAGGATGTGTTCCAGGGTGCTTTCATTCAGTTGATTTTGCAACTGATGATATTCCTATGATCATAAAGAACTCGTTCGGGAAGGACTATTACTTCTGCAGCTGTAATAAACGGCGTTAGGTTAAGCACCAAGGCACTAAACCTACTTCTTTTGCATGGTCAACACAAACATCGAGATTCTTATCACTCCAATTGGTTGCAAAGAATATGAATCTGACCCTGATTAGTGCTTACTCACCCAAAATACAGGAGTTATTTAGGATAGACGCAGGAAAAAAAAAAAAAAAGCCAGCAGGTAGGTAGTCCGAACTAAACAACAATAAAGGGTAAATATCATTTGTAAGGTGCTAAGTGAAAATTTTCTATGATCTACTCTGTTGGTATTTAGAACCTTCTGTTCTGGGGACTGGAGTAGAAGACCGTGACCATTAAAATGGCATTTCTTCAGATCGCCGGTGGCTGATTGTTCAATTACATTTTCTAGGTTTGATAGTTCTTCATTGAGGTATCTAACTGCAACCGACAATGAAAGGTTTAACAAATTTGATAAATTCAGAGGTCTTTATTCCCCACTTGAGATCAGTCTCTCCGCCACCCAACCAGAAGAAATCAGGACTGAGTTTGGTTATTGCTTCATCCAAGATCACCTGAAATCAGTCTATACCTCATCAACAAACAATCACAGAATCGTTAAATAATCTTCTCTTACATTCTCGGAAACCCAAACATTCGGTCTAACAGAATAAATGATACATTAAGTATTAGGTTACTTGAGCATGCATATGTGCTTCCAGTCTAACAGACTATGTTGCACGAACTTAATCAAGCTTTCTGATTGACAGATAAAATTTAAAATATGGTCACTAAAAAAATCAGTGAAACAGTAAATCTAGCTGTATAGTTTTCCTGTTTGTAGTTTGTGTAACCAAGGCGAGAAACAGAAATTTTCATTTTCTCCAACATAATCCACTTTTCAAGTATTCTCTGCTGTTGTTTTTGCATTAGAGAATAAGAGATGCCCCCGGTGACAAATGGGCATTCGAACACACACAGAGACAAAGCCTTAGCTGGCTCAATTTCAAGTCACGTTAGAACATTTTTCTATTTTCTACTTTTCTAGTGCTAGTGTGTTTCAACCATTAAACAACTTTTTCAAAATAGCAGACGGGCAAGTTATCATTCACATTGACCATGAATACAGTGGACCATCCTAAAACTGCATATATAAGAATCCTAACCCTCAATTTTCAGGGCCATAATTTTGACAGGCATGGCATTTGGATGAGTGGACCGGTCCAACAGCCGGCAGAAAGATTGGAAGGTCTTAAATCACAAAACATAGTTCCATGATTTTGATGCACATGTCAAATATAAGGTGCACCCTTTCTTCTCCAGAATACATCAGAAAATGTGTATAAAAAGCGGCCACACTGCCATAAGCACAACACCTTAGCTTTTGGGCTAGGAAAAGAATCTCAGAAGAGACAACTGGAATTGTCTCTGGGGCCTCAGTGTTCATGCTTCCTCATACATCCAGACAGGACAGTGAAGTGGTATTTAAGAGAGATTTGTGAATTGAATGAATACTGAAAACTCCACACTCAAGCTTAATAAGAAGAAGCCAGTAAAAAGGGTTGGGAGCTTAGAATAACAACTAAAAAGTAGGGTAAACTTCAATTCATCCCCCAAATAGAAAAACAATTTTCAATTTACCTCCCAAAAGTGTGGAAACCTCAATTTACCTCCATTTTCGTTCAGAAGATGAGAGCAAATGTGAAGCACCATTGATGCATTTATTTTTTGTCTTAACAGGAAATAGGAGTAAATTGACGTTTTCTTACTTTTGGGGGTAAATTGAAGATTGTAATTTTCTAAGTAGGAGGTAAATTGAAGTTCTCTGAAAAGTAATAATAATAAAGGAAGCTCTTTATTCCATCCTATGTTTATGGTATTAAAATTTACAATACTAATTAATCTTACTTTTAATAATCATGAAGAGATTGTAGTAGCAGAGATGGAACTAGAGAAATGATTCACAATCAATGAAATTTAACCAAAGCTAAAATACAAGCAACAAGACATTCTAATTAGAACATCATGGCAGAAAAAAGTTCAATTATAATACTATAAATAATTTGAATAATCCAATTCCTATAAACCACTGAACACTTCCAGAATAATTGCAGACAAAGATTGATTACCGGAATGTCTGTTTTCATGCCAATACATGTAACCGCATTGTGCTCATATCCAGTCAAATTCATTGATGTCTCCTCAGGAGCAAGCCTCACTGCATAATTAATAAAATTCACTACAATTAGTCTGTTATATTTCTCAACTTAAACAAGTCGGTGGTTAAATGACTATTGAAAACCTCAAAGTTTCATTGAAACATACCCTCATTTAAAAAAAGTTCAACCATATACCAGAAATAATGTAGCAATTGTCTTGTAATATAAATTTCAAGCATAGTACATATCACCATGATAATGAAGATGATATGAACTAATGATTGTCTCAATACCTATTTTTTCATACATAACTTTTCTATAGGAATGGGTAAGCAAGAACATCTATGGGAGTTAGGCATGCAAAACATTATGGTCATTTCTATATGGGCACATATCCTGTGAAAATCATGCACAAAAGTTCTAAAACTCTATTACCATTATGACAGTCTACAAACTAGTTAAGAGTATAAACACGAAAGTCTCGACAAAATCTATGAAAAGGCCAAAACTCTCCTTCTCAGGCTAGTGCCATGTCCTCCCAGTTGCTAAGAATTAAAAGAAGACTCATTAGAATGAGAGAAATGGAATGGAAGCCCAATGAGAAGCCCAAATCCTCACTTTGTCCCAAATATACAAAAATATCCTCCCCTGTCTTGCCCTCAAATATGCTTTTGTTTCTCTCCAACCACACAACCCAAAAAGTACCACAACCAAACTAGCCCATAATACTGCAAACTTCCCCCTTCCTTTAAATTCAAAAGGAAACTCCAAAAGCAAGAACCAACAAAAAATTAGCACAAATAAGTACACCAAATATATATATGAGTTAATTATTTTCAAAAAATTATATCAAAGACAGTAGAATGCAGTACCATATTCTCCCCATTTCCCCTGCCACCCCAAACCACACATAGAGAAGCAAAACACATAGATATATATATATTCTGAAGATCATCATGCTTTAATACAGCCAGACAGCAGAGCTCAATAAAAATTTGATTCAAAATCACTGGTTCTTTTTGGATGATGCACTTGTCATTTAAATATTTTGAAAGTAGCTGTAAAGATATATCTCATTCTGTTGTTTCAATCATGGAACATTAAAAATAACAATGGAAGAAATACCTAAATAATAACAAACACTTATCAGTCATTCAGTGAATAACTTCTTACAATTAAATTTCTTTTTCGGTGTCTTGCCATTGTTGAGAGTGTACAAAAAGTTTTTCACAGCTTCAGCATTAAACCGGGCAGTATACTGCAAAATGAAAACGTAGGATGAGCCACGAACAACATCAAATTATAAAATTTTGATGAGTGGAAACAAGCAAGGTACCTGAACAACAACAACGTAATACTTCGAATTGTTTCGATCACTACAATCAACTACATTGGACTGAGCTTGTGTATTAACCTGAGATGACAGAAGGAATACAATTAAACGCCCTGATATAAACCCCTAATTTACAATTAAACATCAAAATTACTAAAACAAATTTCTATATAAAATCTGTGGCTGTGAAAATTTAAGTAGAAATTTCGTGATATTATTACATTATACGGCGTGAAGGAATGACGTACCAAGACGATGCTTTTGCAAAGATGATGAATGGAAGCGGCAGCGAGGACGTCTCTGCGAGACTCGAGAGGCCAATCGTAGTAATCTGAGGGGACTTTTTTGAATTGAAAGTCGTTGACACCGTTGGATCGAAGAATGATCGAGAGGCGAGCTTCGGTGTCGCGGATTGTTGTATGCGGAGTGGAAGCAGGGACTGCTGCGGAGCTGGAAAAGTCGTCGTCGACGGAAAGGAAAGTTTGCTCGAGTTTCGATATTCGCTGCAGAATTTCAGTTTGGACTCGCTCCAGCTCCGCCAATGCTGCCTCCATGCTCTGTGTGAGATGCGTGTGCGTGAATTGTGATTAATGGATCACTTCGTGTTCGTTGCATGTCAGGTCGTCTGGCCCGTTGGTTTTGTAGGTTGCGTCCTTCGTTGAAACAACCGCATTTGGGCTTCCTCAAGCCCACAATTGCGCGATCCCTGATCAGGCCAGGGTACAGGAACCGGCTGGGAATTTTTATTTTTATTTTTTTAACGATTGGCACTCTTATAAAATCCTCTAACAACTATTTTTTTAATTATTTGATACTAAAAATACCTTTTTTAAAAAATTCCCTCTTCCAAACTTTCTCTCTCTACATAACTCAAAAACACTAACTTTCAAAAAAAATTATCAATATGAAAATATAAATAATAAAAATATTAATGTCTTGAGTTTGTACTTATCAATTATATAGATGAGACTAAAATAAATATACAAGAGAGAAAGACTTTGGATCAAAAGGGAAGCAGAACTGAGTTTTATTAGTTTATTTTTGAGCTACAGTAAATAATTTAAATTGGGTGTAGATTTTAAGTTCGTTAATCATATAAAAATTTAGTCATTAGAGCAAAGACATTTCTAGTATTAACAAGATGTTATTTTTGAGTTTTGGTTATACATGCAAATTTTATTTAAATGTATAGATTAAAGAAAAAAAATAAATAGAATTCATTTTATTTATTTAAATGTAATTGCAATAAGAAAATTTGGAAAGGGTGCCAATAGTCCACTTTTTTGTATTTTCTTTTTCCTTCACCTTCTAAAGAGACCGGGTAAAAGTATTGATGTGCTAGAAGGTCTTCGCTTTTCGCGTTTGAATTTTGGATTTTGAACGTCTTGATGATGTTCACCGCCGTAGTTGTGGAAAGAATTTGAATTCAAAACAAGGGGCTCTGTTGAGACACGCTGGCTTATTTCTTTTACGAAGCTACCACGGTCCAGGAGGTCACCGGTGTATTAATTGATATGAAAGACAGAAACAGAAAAAGAAAAGTAAAAACGTGGACTATATGAAAATTCAATTAATATATAATCGTTCAGAAAGGAAAAAAAAAAAAAATCTGTGGCATGTTTTCGAGCTGATTTCAGTTGACTTCTAGATGGTGTACAACGACTATACGTACTTACGTTTACAATAAACTTTACATTACAATGCCTATAGGTTCTATACCTAATTAATAGCATCTATTTTAACTAAAAGTTTTGACACTAATTTTAGCTATTTATTTTATACAATTCAACCGTGCAAATGTTTAGATGATTTTAAAACATACGGATGCTTGTATTTGAGCACGATAATATATATATATACACACACGTATATCAAATAATTTAAGATAAATGTATCTTAGTTATATTTTTATTTGTACTATAAAATACATTATATTATAATATTATTTTATTTATAATACTATATTTTATTAGTATAATATTAAATTTATATATTTAATATTCATATAAAATAATTACTTAATAATTATTTAAATAATTAATAATAAAAAATTTAAATTTAAATAATATTAGGTTTATATTAATATTATAATGCATTTAATATTAAATAATATAATACAATATATTAAACGCACTCTCTTATAAAATATAAGTCTATACATGTTTAGTGAATTAGTGAATCGCCTCTTTCACTTAGGCCCTCTTACTTAATTGAAATTACTGTTTCTTTCATACTTCCTATAATATCTATACTACAATAAAATCCCAAAAGTTTCAATTTTCAAGTTACGAAAAGGAATTACTAGAAGAGAAATAACTGGAAAATACTTAAAAAGTAGGCACTTATTTGTGTTTCAGTAGTTAAACAGGAGGTGCAGCCCCGCGGATTGAAATGGATTGGGGTATCAAGCAAGCAATGTGGACATGTGATGCGACGAGTGGGCATCGAGTAATCCACGTGATTGAAAAAAAAGTGCTGAAATTTTATGGAGGAAAAACGGTTATGCATGATCTTGTGTATTCTCTTGAGGTAAGAATATTGTCGCAATGGTGTTACTGTAAAAGATAAAAAAAAAAGAGTATGGAGTATAACATATTTAACGATAAGAGTGTCTTGAGATATATTTTAAAAAGAAGGACTTACAGATACTTTAGTCAAAATTTAGTGACTAAACGGATATTTACCCTCATTGAAATTTAAAATATTAAATCAAATATTTTCAATAATTACCCAAAAAAATAAAATAGAAATCGTCAATTAAATTCTTGACACAAAATACACAAAATAAGATTCTCTAATAATCCTGATCAATCTTAATCAAAGCTTCCAATATCAGACTTTAACAAATCTAATTCTTTCTAGATCCTTAAGTAAAAAAAGAACCGTAAAAACTGAAGCATAACCAAAGAACCCAGCATGTGGGCACAAGTTAGCAGCAAAATCAGAAATTCTGAAAAATGCAGCAGCATTGTTACCAAAATAAAAAATACTGAAAAATAAAAGCAAAGGTAAAAGAACATAAATGAATGTGGGAGTGGGGAAGCTCAGATTCTGAACACATATTTACCGGCTTCGGATAATGATTACTGTTTTAAGTTAAATCCAACTAACTTAATAATCCAATAGATAAATAACTAATTGTATTTTCTCTGATTTGCTTCGATTTCGTGTCTATTATTTTCTTAGCAACCAAACATTTTTCATATTGATAAAGAGTGGAGATCAAAATTTTCTCATGATCTGATTATATTTTGAGTAAATAATTTAATTACTAATTGATAGTTAATAAAAAAATAAATTAAATTAAATTTTATACATAATAAAAAAATTTTAAAAAATTCATTAGAATTAGGAAGAAAACCATGTTCCAAAAGAGTTGAAGGATAGAATTCTTTCTTCAAAACCGGCTGGTAATGGGGGGTGCCGAGAGAATTTATCTTCCCCATTAAAATATTGGATCCTAACATTCCACCACATTTGATTGAGCCAAAAAAAAAAAAAAAAACATTCCACCACATTTCACAACCAACACCCACATTTGGAAGATTCTAAATAGTTTAAACCTATAATTATTTAATATCTGTCTTTATTGAAAGTTTGTTGCAAGATTATTTGATTTTTTTTTTACAATGTCATAGTACAATATAAATACCGGCAAGCCTGGTAAGTCTAAATTTATGCCTGTCGAGACCTATTTTCATATATTAAAGTCGAACCCAATAAAATAATTTGAAACTAGAAAAAGAATAATAAATAAATATATTCTCACACACACAAAAAAAAATCCTCCACTTTAAAATTTTTAAGGCGAGCATAGCAAGTACTCATAAAATCAGTGAAAATTTTAGCTGGATTTAAAATATTTAAAAAAGTAATGACGTGTACTAGAAAATATAAATTTTAATACATTGGAAACTATATGTCAATATAAGTGTATGTCCGTTAGCGGCATTCTTGTATTATTAAAATGAGTATGTTCTCATTAGAGAATTATTATTATTATTATTTTTACAAACGCGTGTGCGCACTACACACACACATACGGAAAAATGATACCTCCACTCTAAGGTATGAAAAAATAGTTAAAAAAATCATGAAAATTTTAGTAAGAGACACTAAAATCTCCTTTTAACTATAATACTCTTTTACTCTATAAACCCCAAAAAAATTGATCTCAAAATTTTATATTAAATGAAATATGACACAAAAATAAATGTAATAATATATACAATTTAAAATGATTTTAATATTTAAAAAAATATTTTAATATTTTACAATTTATTAGACTTATTTTATTATGTAAAATTTAATTTTAAAAAATAATAGAAACATAATATTTTAATAAAATAAAATAAATTTATTTTCAATATTCTGTAAAAAATATAATTTTAAAATTTATCAACAAGGAGATATCTTGTTAATTTTAAAATCTATTTAATCCATAGATTTATTTTAAAATCTTTATAATAAATACAAATATAATCATTAAAATAAATATAATAACTTAAAATTTAACATTATTTTAAATGTTAAAAATAATTTAATATTATTAATCTACTAGATAGATTATATTATTTATATTCATAAAAAATAATCTTTTAATTAATATATTCAAAAGGTATTATCGTAAAAAAAATTCTTAGTATTTTTTTAAAAAAATTAGAAAACTTCTTAATTATTTTTTTAAATTGTAGAAGGTGTAGGTCTGGTTTTTTAAATATCTAAGAAACCTTTGAATAATCTCTCAAACTTACATTAAAAATTATTTCGATAGAAAATGAAATTTAAGGAAAGGCGCGTCATTTATTCGAGAAAATTTGACCGTTGAAAACAGAAGAAAATGAACGTCTTTCCTTTGCCATTACACCACTCTTGCTTTCCCTTCCTCCTCCATTATAAATAAACAGAACCAAAGGAAAAGAAAGAAACCATCCGATCAAAATCAAATCAATAATCATGCACAAAACTCCTTCAGGATCCTCACTAGGCCCCGGCGGCCTTGACTTGACTGAAACCTTCTTCAAGCCCATTAACCATGCGGCCCCACCTTCCCCCACCAAGCGCCACGCCAAGATCTCCGTCATTGGCACTGGCAATGTCGGTATGGCCATTGCCCAAACCATACTCACCCAGGACTTCGTCGAAGAGCTCGCTCTCGTCGACGCCAAGCCCGACAAGCTACGTGGCGAGATGCTCGATCTCCAACACGCTGCGGCTTTCCTCCCACGGACCAAAATCCTCGCCTCTGTTGATTACGCTGTCACCCGCGGGATCCGATCTTTGTATCGTCACCGCTGGCGCCAGGCAGATTGCTGGCGAGTCTAGGCTGAATCTCTTGCAGAGGAATTTGTCCCTGTTTAAGGCTATTATTCCTCCGCTTGTCAAGTACTCGCCTGACTGTATTTTGCTGATCGTAGCTAACCCAGTTGACATTTTGACTTATGTTGCGTGGAAGCTGTCTGGGCTTCCTTCGAATAGGGTCATTGGGTCCGGCACGAATCTCGACTCGTCCAGGTTTAGGTTCTTGCTCGCTGATCATCTCGACGTCAACGCTCAGGACGTGCAGGTTTTTAATTTACTTAATTCCTTCCCTTAAATAAATGCCTTTTTAATTTAAAATCTTTTCTTTCTTTTTTAAGTCTAGACTGTTGCGGTGGATCATTTTCAATTTCATGGGATAAATTTGTCATTTAAGTTGAGTGGATTCTGACTTCTGAAATATGTTGTCGTTTTGGATTAAAGGCGTTTAAAAGTTAGGGTATGTTTGGCTGTGGAGTTCTCTGTTGCCTGGATAACAAGGACTGGCCTGAGTCAAACTGAATTTCAAGTTTCAACCAGGTTGAACACTGATAGATACCCACCCGAGCCCCGAGTCAAACCCCACCCCCCCCCCCCCCCCCCAAAAACAATAACACACACAGAGCACAAAAATGCCAAAACGAGGCCCCCATTATCTAAGTTCTAAATTTATTAACCAGAACAAATTTTAACGCATAAAATGGCTGTCGTTTTGGCTGTTTTTTACGGTTTGCGAGGGGTTATGACCCAGGTTTAATGCTTGCAATATGATTAATCCTTCTGAAGAACGGTAAAGATATTTGCCTAGGATTTTGATCTGTTAGGCAATTAGGCTCACATTATGGCGCGAAATATGACCATATGGCGTTATTCTATTGATACATTAACCTAGTTATATGTGCAATGTAATCGTGCCATTCTTAACTAATTATCCTTCTGCATAACAATTTTGTATGTAGTAATTGACATTGCGTTACAGCTGCATTGAAAAGGTTCATCAGATTCATACCTTAATCAGATCTCATGTGAGATTAGCGTGCACATCTTGACCCCTCCTGGATCTGATCACATGTTGAATCTATGTGAAAAATGCAATTTATGATATCTTCTTAATAATCTTCAATGCTTGTAAACTTGTTGTAGGCCTACATTGTTGGGGAGCACGGTGACAGCTCTGTGGCGTTATGGTCTAGCATAAGTGTTGGTGGAGTGCCCATTTTGAGCTTCCTGGAGAAACAGCAGATTGCCTATGAGAGGGAAACCCTAGAGAGCATACACAAAGAAGTAGTAGACAGTGCGTACGAGGTGATAAGCCTGAAAGGCTATACATCTTGGGCAATTGGGTATTCGGCAGCTAACTTGGCTCGATCCATAATCAGAGATCAGAGAAAGATTCACCCAGTTTCAGTCCTTGCAAAAGGTTTTTATGGCATTGATGGCGGTGACGTGTTTTTGAGTCTGCCAGCACAGCTTGGTAGGGGTGGAGTCCTTGGTGTGACTAATATTCATTTGAATGAGGAGGAATCTCATAGGCTCAGGAACTCAGCCAAGACCATCTTGGAGGTGCAAAGCCAGTTGGGAATTTGAGATAATAATACCTCGCATTACATATGATCAACTAGTTCTTCTGCTGCATTTTATAGGACTAATCTGCTTTGCAGTTTATGAGCGATTGGACTTTTTTTCTTCTTTTAATTTATACCTAATTTCTATAAGTTATGCTTATTTTTGTATCGTACTGCATTTTGATTTTTTTTCAGCTTAATAAATGATATACTTTTTTTTTCGCAATTATGAATTTTCTATTACTTTGATGAGTACGTGAACTGAGTTGATAATGTATAGTATTTACTTAAAGTAATAGCGAACTGGGAGATCGTCACTTCCCCGGATGCTTTTTAGCTTTTACTCGATTACGATTGTTCAGGATTGTTGTTACCCTTTTGATGTAAAATTTTCGGTTGGAAATATGTGTGATTCGAATGGCAAAATGTGGATGGCATGATCATTCTTTGATTTCTTTCTCAACCGCCAGTGTGCCACTGCCAAGTGGTTGGATTGTCTCTTTAAAGATATCATATTATTTTCTCTATTTCCTTTTTCTCTATATGTATTGATTGCCTCTGTAATTTTCCATTTTTCCCCTAAGATCGATCTAGTAAAGGAGACTTGTAAGGATATGTTATTCCGTATTGGCGATGGCAATGGTCGGTACTGTATCAAAGTGAGATCCTACGAGGAATACGGGGTAATCCTTTCATCATTTAAATTTAGGGGGGAAAAAAAAAATGTATATTCCTTTTTTTTTATTGCATGAAAGCAAATTGGTGAATTTTAAAATTGGAAGGAAAGATTTGAGTTCACTCTTTATAGAATTTGATGTGATGAGGCTGTTTTAATTCACTTTATGACACTAATATTAAAACAGAAAACTGGAGTAGAATATTGGAAGTCATTAACATTATACCTCCCAATTTGGGATTAAGAATGGTGAGTTTTAATACCAAGTTATTTCTGCCGGCAATAGAGTATTTGTGTGAACTAAACTTTGTTATACACTTTTTTTATCTTAGGTTTTGGTTCCTCTTTCTCCGTGCGTTAACCATTTCCAAAATTAATAAAGAAGATGGACGGCAAAGGTTTATGCTTTTTATTTTATCTATGTATTTTATTTTGGAAAGAAATCAAAATGAACAAGCTTCACAATAATATTTAGATCAAATTCTTCCCGTTTGACACTTTAATTTTTTTTTTCCAAATTTTATAGATTTAAAAGAGTTTATAATGGAGAAAAAGATATAGGTGGGCTTCAATAGGTAAGTTTTCATTTTTAGCGCTTATTTGGTATGACTTATGTAATAAATATGCGTGCTTGTTTAATTTTAAAAATTTTTAAATTTTTTTGTTGTAATTTGATTGTATTTTGTGTAGAGTTTTTGGAGATTATGTAAGTTATTCTATCTCCACTAGGAAAAGCTCAAATTCTGAGTTTTTAAGAGTAGAGATTGAAGAAATTTATTTCACAATCTTATTTCCACTATAAAATTAAATTATCTAAAACACTCCTTATTTATTTCACAATCTTATTTCATTCATTTTAGGACATGACTTTAACAACTTGTATGTTAAAGTGATTTTATAAATTTTAACAAACGTTTTTATTGGTAATCAAACAACTATTTTTTTTAAAAAATCTATATTTATAAAAATTATACTTAACTACATCCTATTTAAAAAACTATACCAAACATAATCTTAATATAATTTATTAAAAAAAGGGATCAATTTGTAAATAAGATCAAGAGAGGCTTCATAAGGGATATAGAAGGGTGCTAGTAGCATCACTCTTTTTTATTTATTTTTATCTAAGCCCAGCTATAGTAAAAAAAATTAAAATGAAAAATGTTTTGAATTATTAAAAAAATAGGAAAAACGAATAATACCTAAATAATTTATATAACTCCTTATACAGTAAAATCTCAAACAATGAATGTTCAATAAATTAATAACCTTGATTAAATAATTAAATCACTTGGTCTCAATTTGGGCCAATATACTAAATTAATAATGATAGTAAATGATAATAATTTTTTTAATCGTTTAAGGGCTAGTGAAAATATAAACTAATAATTAGTCAAATATAAAAGTAATAATAATAAATAAATAAATAATTCATGATATTAAGGAGTTTTTTTTTTACCACTTCAGTTTTTCTCAATTCTATTCTTTTTCAAAATATGCATCCAATGAGTTGAGACTAAAAATAAAACTAATGGAAAAGTATTTATGAAGTTTATTTTCTATGTACTTTGTGCATCTAAAACAATTTATCTTTTAAGGTACTAAATTTGAAAAGCGTGTGCATAAATTTTATGTCTATGTAATACTTGTATTAGTTTCTAGGATTCTATATTTCTATCTAGATGTTCATAACATTTATTATTATTGTTATTATTATTTTGTCTATATACTTGATAAAATTCATACATGAATCTTGGTAAAAATAATAATGCACATAATAAGACACACAAGTAATTAAAATATAAAAATATTTTTAATTTAACCAATGTTTATGACCAATAAATTAATAAATTATTCATTTATTCCCAATAATGCACTACATTACGATAATATATTTTTTGTTAGTCCCAATAATACTATTTTATAGAGGTTTTACTCATAATTAATATGTTAAGATTTATTCTTAACTAATAAAAGTGTACAAATTAAACTGTGAATTTTAAGGTTATTGAATTAATATTACTGAATATTGATACTGAAAAGTATTTTTATTTTGTGATGGGAGAAAACAAAAATTTGCTTCTATGCAAATCATTATATTTTCTGAAGAATTTAAAAAAGGAGAGAATTCCGGTTGTTGTCATTTTCCCTCCATCTTCCTTCAATTCGTTGGTAAATAAACAAAATTGGCAAATATTTTGTAACTGTCAACTACCCAAGCCAAAACACTATGGCCCCCACAACCGCAGCCACCAAATCGACGTCGTTCCACCACCGCATCATAACCCTAGACGCCGCCGTTTCCAAATCAATCCACACGCTCTTCCACACATCAATCCCCGGGTCCCTCCTCCTCCTCCTCGAGTACTCCGCCGACTTTCGCTTCTCATTTCCCCTCGCACTCTCTCTCTACTTCACTCCCGGCCGCCGCCCTTACCTAATCCAGTTCCTTGTCGGCCTTCTCGTCGACCTCCTCTTCGTCGGCCTCGTCAAATCCATCTTCCGCAGATCACGCCCCCTCTACAATCCCGACATGAAGCCCGCCGTCTCCATCGACCACTTCTCTTTCCCCAGCGGCCACGCCTCCCGCGTTTTCTTCGTTGCCTCGTTTGTTTCTCTATTGGACGATTTTAGCGGAAATTATTGGCTCGTCTTGGGCGTGTGGACTTGGGCTCTGTTGACTTCGTGTTCTAGGGTTTTGCTTGGACGGCATTTCGTCTCGGATGTTCTCGCTGGGGCGTGTTTGGGTGTCCTTGAAGCTGCGTTTGTGTTTCGCTTTTTGAAGGTAAAAACGATTGCAGTCTCATACCTACAAAATTAAGTCAATTGTATATGCTCTCCGAGCGTTGTAAATTACAATTCTTGGATATGAATGATTTTGCCTACTATGTTTGATTGCTGATCTTTTATTTAATAAAAGCCAGAAAAGTTTTGTTATTGTTCCGAATACTATATATCTGAATGTGCTCTATAATAGCTATATGGTTTGACGATAGTTGGTAATTCATTGTATCTTGGGATTGGTGACAAATGTTCCTTTCAATGAGGTAGCTTGAGTAATTAAGGCATAAACCAGCTTGCAAATGAAAATGCTGTTTACTCTGTTATGAATCGCAGTCTTTATGTGAGTGCTTATATCATGGGAAGATACATTCTTCTCTGGTAGGTTTGCATATGAAGAGTTTGCATTCTTCTCTTATATCATGGGAAGATACATTCTTCTCTGGTAGGTTTGTATATAAAGAGTTTACCTAATGGATAATAATAATTTGCTGAGTTGATTGTACCTTTGTTGCTAAACATACTCATCTTTGAAATGACTGTAACACTAAAAAATCATATTCATTAGGCAACCCCAGTGCAGCTGGAGCTTCCACACTGGTGGTGGTGGAGAAAAGTTAAATTTTTCTGTCTATTCTTGATGTATAATAGCCAGAATTCCATTTGTATTCTTTTCATAGATTATTTGAGTTGAATATCTAGAATTGATCTTTGAGTTTGATTACAAGTAGTCTAGTACCACCCAGGTGCTCATTATCTTTCTAAACCAAATTTTTAGTGTAGTTTACTTATGGCATACATCTATTGAAATCATGACTGATAAGCTTAGCTTGCAAAGATGATTTGAGGAAGGAAAGTGACGTTGTTGCATAGAGAAGAATAACATGGCTGACTAGTTTTGAATAATTACAAAGAAGTAGTACAATGTTGTTGTGTGAGGAGGTGTCACTGACCTTTAGGATTATCAATGTCGGCCTGAGCTAGGCCACGGTGAGCTTCAAGAGTGATATGCCAATGCCTATCTCAAGCTTGGATTAACTTGTTATATCCATGTCCTCCTTATGCATAACCCAGCACATGCTCTTATTCAAGCTTTGGGCTGAATTCGTGCTGGGCCAAATTAATGAAAACTTGAACACCCCAAGCTGTTTCTCGATGGACTAGCTACAGTCATTTCTTCTTTTAAATTCTGATTCAATTGATTGACTAATTGCTTCAGAGGACTTATGCACAATCTCTCTTCTTCTTTTTTTTTTTTTCGCTTGAATTTTGTTTTCTATTATTTTCTTGGAATGATTGAAAATGTCATACGGCAACAACATATTTAGATGCTATGATAAATGGCTTGTTACGCTAAAATTTAATTTTTCACTTCTGAGATATGAGACTAATGCACCGGCATTTGCGTCCACTACCTATTAGAGGTTAATCTGGAAATCCTGGGTGTGCCTGCCATTCAGTAGCTGAAGCTACTTATTCTCCTATCCATTGGAGATGGGTTCTTCTGTGCTGTTCCTTACTTCCTCTTGGATATTGCATGGGTTTTGGCAGAATCAGCATTGTTAATTACATGTTAATATCTGCAGGTGTCATCTGGGCTTTTTTATATTATTGCAATTATGTAGCTTCGTGAAACAAATTGAAGCTGCAAACATACCCCTTTTTTTTCCAGAGTGCTTTGGCAAATGGTTATTTTCGCTTTTGCAATGTATTACCATCATTTAGGTGGGATCAGTTGATCTCCAATTTTACTGTGCAGCCTTTGGAGATTATGTTTGTAAGGAAGGAGTGTTTGAACATTTAAATGAGAATATTCTCCACAATAGTTGTAAAGCAGAGCTGCTAAGATCCCCACTGGTATATAGCTAGGCATTTCCCATTTTGAAAATTTTCAACTCCTTCATGGCTGTGGCTAGACAACTTGGCATATATGTGTTTATGCCAGATTGCCAGTTGCATCACATTAACTATCACGTAATATTCAGGGTGTGTTGTGGAATCCGTTCAATCCTACAAGGCCTACGGCAGCCCCGTTTGCGTACTCTACTGTCTTCTTAGGCCTTGTAGTCTGCTACTGAATCGGGATTCAGCAGATACAAGGTTCTAATTGACTATAAAGTTAAAACAACAGTTAAAAATGGGAGGAGCGAGGCTGTTGTCTTCCAATTATGTTGATAAAAGAATAGTTTGACTCGATATGTGTTAGTCTTCCACTTTTTCACGCTTCATTGAAATAGCCTGTTCTGATAACTGTAAATTTGATGCTTTAAGTGGAACTTTTTGCTTGTCCAGGATTTGAAAGAGGAATAAATGATTAATTGTTAGCAGAATCATCCATTAAGCAGCTGCTTTATTCATGATGAGCTTTATCCGATAAGGTGTTGTTGATTTATTGACTGATTGTGACATCAGAAGCTAGCTAGATTAGCGCTGTCAATGATTTTTATAAGTTGCTAGTAGTCATTGAGGTTGTTTATTGATGAAAATGTGAAATGTTACTAGATATAAAGTTGATGGTAGCACATGGGGCACTGAAAGGTTTACATTCATAACAGTGCTTGTTAGCTGTTTAGTTTTATGGGGCACAAAAAAAAAAAAAAGAACCTTGGGATTTATGTGATTTGTTGTGTTTTAATTGCTTTTGGTGAAATATGGATGCATTCTATTAAATCTGAGCATCTCTACTTTGCAGTGAAATTGGAACTGATGCTGGTTTTCCATAGAAACTGAGTTTCAATCATACTGTTTTCCCGTGGAAGCTGAAGGTGGCTTGCTCCTTTAGTTTTTAGTAGGATATAACTATCAGCTTTATATGTTTGAAGGGAGATTATCACTTTTTTCCTAGAGTAATTAATATATATTATTTATTTTTCTATTATTTTTATAATGATAAAAAATTTCTCTGACAGTATAAGTTTACAATATTACCTTTATTTTTAACGATTCTTTTATTTATATTTATTATAAATTAAATAAATTACATGAGTAGAAACTAAATAAAAAAAATTAAATATTAAAAGCAAAAATATATATTTTGATATGAGAAAAAAATTAATAATATTTTTTTATAATTATTTATTTTGTGAACATTTTCTTATAATAAACATGGTGTAATTTTTTAAAATTAAGTGTAAAAAGTATAGGTAAAATATTTTATTATTTATCTTATAATAAATTTTTATTTGTCATTCAAGTTTTTTATAATAATTTTTTTATCATTTTATAATAATTTACTTATTTATTTATTATAAGAAAATTTTTACAAAATAAATAAGTACAAGAAAAAAATTAATTATTAATTTTTTACTCATATTAAAATATATATTTCTTATTTTTAATACTTAATTTTTTATTTAATTTCTATTCATGTAATTTATAATAAATATAAATAAAATAATAGTTGAAAATAAGGGTAATATTATAAATTTATGTTGTCAGGAGATTTTTGACTATTATAAAAATAATATGAAAAAAAATTATATATGTTGATTAATATAGGAAAGAAATTAAAAATCTCCGTATGTTTGAACACACTAGCTTTAGGGTCCTACCACTTGAAATTTAGCCTTGAATGTGTGGTTGGTTCTTCGGGTTCGTCTGTATTGGAGTTTTGTGTCTGGTCCCCTTGTGCTTGACCGGAGCTTTTGGCTTTTGAGTTGGGATAAAAGTTTCTTAATCTTGCAGGATCGCTGCATGTGCTTTCATCATTGCTTTTATATATAATCTTAGTTTGAATCCTTAAAAGTGGGCTCTCCTACAAAACCTACTAAGCTTTTTCTCCCAAACAAGAAGAGACAATCATTGAAAAACGCAGTGAGGTTCTTACAAAGCCTACTAAGCTTTTTCTCTCCCAAACAGGAAGAGGCAATCATTGAAAAACGCAGTGAGGTTAATCATACGGGCATCCTAGATAGTCTATATTGGTATTAGAACAGATTAAGCAAATTAGAAGATTTAAGGAAATCAAATTTTCCAGATTGTGTTTTGAATTTAATTCAAGTCGTGTCGGCAGGAGTTCGGTCCCATCGCTAGACGATCAACATGAGAAATCCATGGCAAATACAGCTGAACAAGATAAAGAGTCCACTCAATGGCTGCATCTCATATCTAATGCCAACCTTTCATTGAAAAAGAAAAAGGAAAAAGCTGACTTCTTGGCAAGGAAGCAATGCAAACATGTGAATGTAAAGTAGGGTTGGGAAAAGAAATAAATGAATCAAATCGTAAATGAATTAGGTCAACATTTTTCTAATTTGGATTCAATTCGTTTATTAAATGAATTGAAATGTCATTATTAGGATTCGATTCGTTTAGTAGAATTAATAAATGAATCCAATTGAATCTGGATTCGTTTGTCCTATTACGAATCTATAACGAATAGAATTGAATCAGAATTCATTTACAATTCGTTTAAAAATATATAATTAATAAATAAATTAAGCCAAATGAAATATTAAAAAGCCACAAGTTTAATATCCAACAACAAAATATAAATAACACACAAAATTATATTTTAGAATTAAATATACAGTCAGCCTAATTACAATATTAACCTTCAAATTTTAAAAAAAATTCAAATAAATTTAAAGACAAAAAAATAATTTAATTAAATGAATTTTAAACTAATTGACTTGCATTCGATTCGGTTATAACTCGTTTATTAAATGAATCATAATCAAATAAAAGAATCACTATCTTCAAACCCAGATTCGATTCATTTAATTAGTGAATCAAATCGAATTCACCCATTTATTAAACGAATCAATTTTTTCGAATCCAAACCCATTTAATTCGCATCGAATCGAATCGAATAAATGAATCATACCCATATTCCAACCCTAAGATTATAAAGCAGGATTAAGTCTGAGCAGGGAAGCCTGGTCTGCATAGCGCTGAGCTCACTGTCATTTATTGGTCACTCCAGCTTGTGAAAGCATCCCAAGAAAGTAATGCAAACATGTGAATCTAACTGGATTTGTGTACAAACAGTTCTTTCTAGGAGGCTAAATGCTTTGGCTATCGTTGCCGTGAAGTTTGGACATACATTTCGATAAACTCAGATAAATTGAGCATCGTTCTTTTTCCAAAAGATCAGGACCACTGAGTGAAATTGGATTCTGGAGCCAAATAATGGTGGATTTACACATGTATATGGATTTTCGGCAGTCCCACTTCGTCATCATTTCTGCCGTAAATCAGAACCTGGGCAGAGAAATACAGAAGCAAAAATACTGACACTATCAGTAGAAAGATTAGAAAAGTTTTGGGTGATGAAGGCAATGTATCATTTGGAGCCCTGTCCCGTTGCCCCACTAGTTATGATGCAGAAGAAAGAGGGAGAAAGAGGATTTGTATATTTGCTTTAAGTTCGCTTTCATTATCTTGATTATCATTAGAATTTCGAGTTTTGGTTGCTTTAAATCGATTTTCTTTTTCTTTTAAATGTGATGTAACTCAATAATTGTAAACGAAAGTATAAAGTCTTCTCTTCTAGACCTAACGTGCGTGGAAGCTTTGCTCTTGAGAAAATTTTTGCGTGAAGTGAATCTTGAACCAACCTACTTGCAATTTGCGAGTTGCGACGAAACTTAAGGGAAAATTGCATGGATCATGGATGTGACCTCGCTAGGAGATAAGATTTTACCCAACAGGTGAATATTTTCTTTTTGACCAATTAAGTAGTAATTTTGTGTTCTGTTCATATCTGGACAAAAATGGGTGGCTAACTCATTATCTTGACAAAAGAAAGTAAGTACTATTTTTATTTGGACACTCTGGAATTGCCATGTACTGCAATCATATCGCATCATTAATTGCATTTATGAGTTAGTTGGATCTTCGCTTCCTGTTATATTCTCTGCCGAAGAACTTGCCGTTTGGAGATTAAAGTAGTGTAGTTGAATAGGATTTATTCTTTTGTTTTAAATTTGTAAATTAGAAAAATGGGTTTTATCAAGAATGGTTACGAACTGACCCTAAATACATAACCTACAGTATAGTTGTTTTTTTCACCGGCCTTTTGGTGATGAATTATGCTTGGGGTTGGAATGATATGATTGATTTTGAATGACTCGTGGCACGTTCACATGTTCTATCCCAAATTAGTGATAAAAGTTATTGTAGGCAGAAAATAGAACCGACCTAGACATTTTAGCTATATGGAGGACACAACACAAAGTTGTACAAAAATGTTACATTCATGAAATTCACATGCTCTTCGGCCTGCAAGCCACCCTGTAGACAGACACAATTGCTACTACGAAGCCTTAATTCAACTCTACTTTGGCATGTTTCCCAAATGAGACAAAAATCAAGGACTGTATTTATCAAAGACGCAATCATTCTACTTTGTGGGTGGTATTTGCCTTCACTTAAAAGTGATTAGCATTGTTGAGTAGTAGCAAAGAAAAACGCAAGTAAATCCAAGATTTTCATTGTCACTGGAAATTTCTTTCCACTTACTTAGTGCTTGCTCTCTGTTGCCATTCACAAATGATATTTCAATTCAATAATTGTCCTCTATGCATCATTATGTGAATGATACTTTTCTTGCTTGTAACTGTTCATTATATAAATTCAAGAGTCTCTGGCTAATCAATTTGAATTCAAATCTTTGGGTGGCCCAAAGCTTTTCTTTACAGATCAATGTACCATACTCTCTAGAAGGGCAATAATAGACAACCTATTACACTAGCCACATGATGTGAAGACACAAAGAAATAAACCCCCTTCCTTTTTGGCACATGGAGCCTTTAATTACAAGCAAGTTGAAACTATTGACACAAACAAGCAAGGGAATCGGATCCGATACCATGCCCACGTCAAAAATTGCCTCGAGCGGATGATGGTATGGGCAGGCACATGTTGTGCTGGTAAGGTACATTTTTAATTGGATATGATATATAATTAATTTGAAGTGATTGGGGAGCATACGAGAATTGCTCCATGCATACTAGACACGAGGGGCGTTGGAGGGACCGGTTGTTATTGCTTCAATGAGTTGTTTCCCAACTGGAAGTTTGCTTATCCCCTTGAGAAATTTTATTTCAATGTTTAGTACTTGAGAAACATGGATTTGATTGCCGGTTGTTGCTTTCTTCACCCACTCGACCCACTTCCAATTCATGATAATGAAAATTATTTTCATTGTTGTGGATTCAGAAAAAGTTTCATCAAAGTTTTGTGAATAGAATGAAGTTTGCAGGCTTTTGGAGGCCGTGAAGGCATGAATCATACATTTTTAGTGCCCCACGTTCCAAAAAAATCTTTATGGCATCCGAGTTTTGACCTTTGCATCTCTCTCCATTCAGTTCAAAGTGCTTAGCTCGATTGTGCTCTTCACCGTGCAATGTTTTTAATATCTTTCAAGAAAATGCATGCCAAGTTGATGAACCAAAATGAATCTCTCTTAAGCATGCCGTAAGCTGTAATCTGCTTTCTGTTTGTTCTTTTAAAGTGACTTCTGAAAGAGTTTGGCTAAAGAGCTTTTTCCGCAATTATATAATATCTTACCAAATTATAAAGGTATATTTTACCTTACCTTTCAAGTATGTGTCCGTAAAAGTGAAAACCTTCCAGTTTTATTAAAAACTACAGCACGTGCAATGACACCAAATCTCTTAAGAGCTGTCACCTTGATAGTGAGTGGGAGGCCTTGATCCAGCCGGTGGCAAAGGGAACGATAGCTAGATTCCATGAGACAATGAAGCAAGAATCAACGGTGTCCAATTCAAAAGCTGAAAAAAAGTAACATGGGTCAAAAAAATCACTTTCGCCATCACGAAAAATATATATATACACATACAGCTCAGATGACCCATAAAATTTTTCTTTTATTTTGTTTCTCTTAAAAGCATCATTGTCTCCTGTTAATACAGAAGTGATCACTTAGTACCATCATTGGATTGGACCCAATAACAGTAACATGCCATGCAGAAAAGCCTTTTAGCATCTGCTTATTACGTATGAAAAAAAAAATTAATAGATTACATTACACCATCCCCTACAACTTGGAATTGATGATGCTCTCCAGTCTTTGCCTCCATTTGAACAAGCAAAAGTCGTACTGATCAATATATATACCCAGAAAAAAGGAAAAATAATATTTAAAACTTTGTTGATAAATTGATATTAGGATATATATATACATATATATGTAAATGAATATTCCTGTCTGATTCCACTTTTAGAAAGGTCATTTACAACAAAAGCTAAGTCATCAAAAAAGGGACATGTAGGGAGGCAGATCATATACAGCTGATTCCCTATTAGCAGCTACCAATACATTATTGGATCCACTTTGTATAATTTTCAAAGTCAATATTCATGCTGATCGAATAGTGTCTTGAAGCAACACTAATTTTTTATAAATATATGCCCTCAAGACAAGGACCCATAAGACTCCTCAATTATTGTCTATGTACGCATTCACTTCATCATCCTTGGCGCCCAAAAACATCAATCCTTCATTTAATTTTGCCGCTTAATTAAAGATAATATTGTCATTTGTGTAAAACTGTAACGTATGTAGCACGAGTGCCGCAAGCTACGCAGAGGCCATGATTGAAAAAAGTTTTAAGATGTAAGATAAATTATAATTCATTTGGAGTGCGTTTGTTAACTTGCATTATAGTGTATTATGTTGCATTAGAATATTGTAATTATGCTAATTCATATTTGGCTGCATAATTCTATTTGCGTTGTACTGCATTAAAAAAAAAAGTGAGTAATATGATGAAAGGAGCACAAAATAATTTTATGAGAAAATAAGGTTTAGACTGTATTGCATTAAAACACTATATATATTTTAAATTTTAATAATTTTTATTTTAAATATGTGAAGGAATCTAATTATTTATTATTGACTAAAATACTAAATCTAAAAATAAATTTAAAATCAAACAATCATATTAGAAATTAATAAATAAAAAATTAATTCATAGTTAAACTTAAAATTTAATAATATAACTTAATTTAATTTATGTTATCATTTGTATTATAGTAAATAATTTATAAAATTAATTATTTAATAACTAATTTAAAAAATTCATAATATAATATTAAAATATTAATAAGTTTAAATATTATATTAATTTAAGTTTAATATTAATATAAAATAATACTACAAAATAATATTACATATAATACATTCATACTATACTAAATATAGTATTGTATTATAATTTAATGGAATACACCGCAATGCAGTGCACCATAATGTAATACAACTAATCAATATAATGTAATGCAGTGTGCCAAATGCACCCTTAATGCATTGCTTCTTGTTTTTTTTTATTTAATTGGAAACCTTTGATTTTTGTAATTGCTCTTATTTTTTTCTAATCGGAAATTAACATTTGATTTTTTGTTAAACCTACGTTTGCTTTGTTGGTCTACCAAATTTTATACAACGGTATAAAACTATAAAATACACTGTAAATTGAATGATAAGAATAAAAATTTCGAGAGCCACAAAAACTTGAGATTAGAACAAAAATATGAAATGGCCAAATGGCAAAATTAGTCAATAGAAAAATGGCCAAATTGAATGATAAGATCGAGGTTTAGTCTGAAAATTACTCAATATGAATGAGATTAGAAATTAGTCAATAGGAAATGGCCAAATGGCAGAACAAAAATAAGTCTAATCCTATTGTTAAGGCGTCCCCCACTCCCTTAAGACATGACCACGTGTGGATATCCTCTCCGCCATCACTTTCAAAGAAGCCTCGCAATTCACAAGCTTAATTAATTCACTTCTAAACTGTATACTTACGGTTCATGCTAATTGACATTTACAATAACTTACAGTGCAGCTAAATTACAAGTTCACTCCACCATTGATCCTACTAAATTACTTATATTCACCCTAATATGATTGGTTGTAAGTTATTATAATGGTAACTAAGCAAAAGCTTATACTTATTATGAGTGAATTTCCAATCAGGCATCCTTAACTATATTGATGTCGGAGGTAAAAAATAAAAAAATATAAATTTCACTATATTATAAGATAAAATACATTGTATTAGGGTTTATATTTTTAATTTATTCTTGACTTTAATACAATTAAGAACCCTTTATTAAAAATTTTGTGTGTGTGTGTGTGCGTGCATGTATTACATAATAAAATATAATATAAAAAAAACATATATTATAATATATTATAAAATAAAATATATTGTATTAGAGTGTATATTTTCCTTATCATTCAGATTATTTTTTATTTTAATAATTTAAAGAATTCTTTATTGGATAAGGGATATATATATATATATATATATAAGTGAGATTTTTGACGTTAGTAGTCTGGCACTCAGAACTAAGTAACAGTTTTGCCTTTTAAAGAGATGCGATTATACATATTGCCAAAAGAAACGACTTGTGAGTTAAGCTCTTGTATGTAGTGGGGCCATGTGAGAGAGGGAATTAACACAACTTAATATGGACGCATGGCTTTGGATAAGGGGGATGGTATCGGTCTCACAAAGAGTTGACACCATTATTTTCAGGGTTTAGTGACTTTGATTTGATTTCTCCTCGCCCATTTCATGATATTTAATGTATTATGTGAAGGATTTGATTTGGATATTCATTTCGCAGTTCTCTGTCGTACTGTTAAGCAATGTCATCGAACACAAACTTTGCTTTTGGATTCCTGTGAAAGCTTAATGTGTGTCTTCTCGTCAAAAACCATATTCAATATAATGAACACAAAGTATCTCACCCATTTATCATGTTCATATTAAACTCTTGGTTCCTTCCTTATCTTGTAGCTAGTTAGCACAGTACTCAATTAATTTGGTCGACAACTGATAACAACTAGAGTTTGATTGACGTTACGTTCAGTAACCCAACATGGAGAGCCTTAATCTTTTTGAAGACGTTGAAATGGTTTGTAATTCAATTATTCAAATAAAGACTTCTCAATGAGAAAAATATGTAACAGCAAGGTCCCCACCGAACTCATTAATTTCTTTGGCGTCACTCTTAATTTATTCGCAGATCCACACCTTACTAAAATAGTAAAATGTAGGGACTAACTAGTGATACATGTGGGGTTCAATCTCTGTGATGATTGATAACCATTATACTATTATCAACCACACACAGAAAGTCATTGCAATAGTTATTTCAACCATTAATTATTGCTCGAACTATAACTTGTGGCTTAACTTGAAATATATAAAAGAAAAGTTAGAAGTTAAATGTAACATCCATCAATACAAGTATTGCACCCACTAAATTTTTAAGTGTTGTTTTGGGTTGCTGAGTGTAATATTTTTGTTTGTGATGTATAATGCAAAATAGCCTTGACCACCACATATGGGTGAATCAGATCGTTTGATGAGTCTACGAGTCAGGCCCGTGTCCGGCTCAGCATCGTCGGCATAGATACAGTTCAGTACTGACAACAGAGGCAGATACACTTTTAACCTACGTATACAGAGAGAAATCCCACCTGACCCCAACGCTCTGCTCTTATTTTAACAACAATATATGTTAGTTTACTGGAGTTAGTAAGTAAAAATATAATATACGTAAACCCTAATTACCCGTCGCTTGCGTAATAAACCATCTTCTAGGCCAAGGCCAGGCGCTGAAGTGAAGTAAGAAAATGGAATAAAATGCCTCGAGAGAAGAAGAGAAATAATAAAATAAAAGAAAAGTGGGGGGGAAAATAAATGTGGAAACGTGGGGAGTGGAAGAGCGAGCCGCATGTGCGTAATTATTCTTATTGTTCCCGTTCGTAGTGGACGCGTGTCAGAGCAGTTTTGGCTTAACGACCCCGCCCCGTCGTCCGGCTCCGTCCACACGCACTGTTTCATCATACGATCACTTTTATCTAACTAATTAATTATTTTTCATTTAATTTAATTTTACATTTTAATATTATAAATATAATTTGTTTCTTACGGTAACATAGCAGCGGACTACTGCCGTTCCCTCGCGCTTTCCTCTGTTGCATCACTTTCACGTATTTAATGTATCGTGCTATTCTTGAATTCAGAATCAATTTTTTTTTTTTAATACAGGGTGAGGGTGAATTTGTTTAGCCGGACTTTTGAAAACAACAGTACTTTTGCTCAAGGAATTTACTATCTATTAGTGCACGGAAAGAGAAGAAGAAGCAAAGGGAATTTATTGGATAGTGCAATCCCTATTTCCCCCCTAATAATTTAGTTGTAGACTGACGATGTTACATGCAAAACAAAACTTGATTTATCTCATTAGTTAAATTAATTAATACAACTACATTTCACCTCACGCACCTGCTAAGGTTCATTGTATATAATTTATATTTAATCCAAAAGTAATTTCTTTGGTTGTTTGACAAGAAACAATTGAGTTACATGAAAGAAATTGATATTAAGTTGATCTAAGTTGCAAATTATATAATTTAACAGCATCCTTCATCTCATTTTAAAAGGTATTATTTATTTTTATGTCTGAAAATTGAATAATGGGTACCACGTCCAAAACTTTATGCAAATTTTATTTGGAACCTTGCAATATTTTTAAATATGAAGATATATATATATATCTTAAAAGGATATTTATGTCAAAATACTAATTTTTAGCTTTTTCTGTTCAGATGTTAAGAAAAGAAAATAAATATATCATTTAAGTATTTGCGTCCAAACCTATTTAAACTTCAACTAAATTCAGATTTATTCAAATTTTAGATAAAAAAAAAACAAATACAACTTTCTGAAATCTTAGGTGTTGGGATAAAAAACTGTTTTTTGTGGATCCAAGCATAGACATTTTTAATTTTTATGTCTAATCTATGATATATACTACTATGTACACTATTATAAAATTTAAGATATCAAAATTTGAGAATATGACGAAAAGTTGGATATTTTAATTTGAGATTGGAGGTGTTGTATTTAATTAATAGCACGACGTCAATTTCATAACGTACTGTGTATCTTCATTTTAATTACAACCTAATAACTAACTCAGTTCCTTCTCAACCCAAGACTTCTAATTTTAGTCAAAAGATTTTACGAACATGTTCAGACATTGATGTTTGTAGACAATATTAAAGCATTTACAACTTCCCGTTTAGCCCAATATCGATGAATTTATTGTAGTCATTGATTTGTCACTTTCATTAGATAGCTTTTGATTTTCTTTTTGAAATTTGTATTACTTTTGATCCCGTAAAATGTAGTAGGTCATAAGATTAAGTTCTATTTCTTCCAATTTATGGATCATTTTGGACAGATTTGTTGGAAAGTAAAAAAAAACAGAGAAAAAAATGTTATAGAAAGAATACTCTTAAAATATTATTCTTTATTTATTCACTATTTAAAACGTGTATATTTATATGATTAGTTGAAGCGTGACAATAAACAGGAGGAATCATTTTTTTCAATAGACTTGAAACCCAACTTAAATTGAATTATACGGCGATAAGTAGTGTATGATAAGCATAAACAATTTATTTTGCATTAAAATAATGTAGAACCCAATTTATTTTTGTTTCAATATTTTTAATTATGTTAAAAGTAGGTAGGGAGGGATGGATTTGACGGATTAACCCAAAATAATTTTTACCCATGGATCGTATGGGTTATTTGTTGGAATTGTTGCTGTTGCATAAGAAGATTCTAACAACAAAAATGTCAAATAAATAATAGATAATATATATATATATATATATATATATATATATATATATATATATATATATATATATATAAGAGATATGTGAACTCATTAAAATATTCTCTACACCCATTTGCTATATAAACCAATCTGCCTCTCAAATTTGAAAATAAAAAAATTTACTATATATATATATATATCTCCAATCAAATACCAAATCTGCCCTCTAATAACTAAATTTTTACATTTTCACATTCTTTTTTACTGAACAAAATATATTAGAACGATTTATCTGTCATTGATTACCAAGCAACCAAATATTTGTTCAAATAAAATCGAAAAAAGAAATTAATCAAACCCATTTTAATATTATTTTTTAATTTTTTAAGTGTGCAACTTTTTAATCATGACTTATAATGTTCTTTATTTCTCAATTTTTCTTTCTTTGCAAGTGATTTCAAAATCCAAGCTGAAATAAACATATAAAGATAATTGGGAACTAATCTACTAGCTGCAGGTTAAGATTAAGCCTTAAGGCACTTGCATGCGTAGCCGAAAATTAATGAATAGGTCGCTAACGGGATTTTTTTTATGACATGGACAGTTACGCGGTGACATGAGTCGTGAGCAGAACAGGAAGCATAAGGCAAAGGCAAAGCCGATCAGTGAGCATCTCTCTCGATTTATTTTTATGTTTATTTTTATTTTTGTTTTTTACAAATAAGCATGAAAAAAGGTTTAAAAAAGATCAGAAAAACATATTAGCATATTTCCTGCTAAAAAAATAAATTATTGATTTTGAAAAAATTAGAAAAGAGCAAGGTATTTGGAATGGAAGAGATTCCATAGTTTAATGCGATACACTCCTCTCTCTCTCTCTCTCTCTCTCTCTTAAAGGAGCGATACATTCAATTTGTGAAAGTGACGCAATTGTTTATGAAACAAAATAATTATTTTTGCCACAAATCTATTTTAATATTTTCCTTTAAAAAAATCATCTTTTGTAATATTTCTATTTCAATTAACAAAAAATAAAATGACTTAAAAATTATCCGCAACAATATCAATAGTAATTGGAGGTGATATTTTTCACACTCAAAGGATTGGAAAAAGTTCATAGACCCAATAACATAATACAAATTCACATGATAAAAGCAGTTGTTCAATTGATCTTTATCAGTCAAGTCGTTAATGGATCAACCTATTAAAACCCATTTCATAAGGGATTAGATCCACTTATAAGATCAAAATATTTCACTTTAGCCATTAACATTTAATTATAATAATTCAATAAAATTTTCACAACTTAAATTATAAATTTTAAAGAAAAATAAATTTTTTAAATTCACTACTCATGTAAAGTAAGCGTTAATGCTCGTTTTGTCTTTATAAACTAAGGAAAGATTTGTTTTTCTAATTTAGCGACTTAATTGATATAATTTCAATCAATTAAGTCACAAAGGTTTTATTTGGAATTTAGGTGATATAGCTTTTAACTTATAGTTACTATAAAAAAAAAACTATACGTATGAAACAAAAATTAATAGAATGAAGTAAAAATAATTTTAAATAATAATTTTGATAAAATTATTAAAGATATAATAGATTTTTTTTATTGTATAAGTGAACAATCATATAATTATAGCTTTCAATTTATAGTAATCAATGTTTACCAAATATTTTAGTACTGTAACTTTCAAATTACAGCTGTCCACCCTCAATCCTAACCAAGGCCTAAGTGTGTTAGTTTTTTGAACTCAATGAAAAATTTTTAGTTATTAAGTTGTTAAGCCAATTTGTTTTTTTATCTTTTTACGCAACCTTAAAAGTTTGATGACATCGTTGCAACATATTATGCAAAATATCCTTATTCAAATTAATTTATTTTCATCTTTATCTAAATTAAACCTACTAACTAGCATTGTTTTTCATCTTTATAACTTGTGATAATATAGTTGGAGATTATTTTTATTTTTTTCAAATTGGTATTATATATCTTTATAAATTTATAGGAATATTTTTCATACAAAATATCATAAACTATAATAAAATTGATCAGTATATTATAGTTTAGAGTATTAAAGGGTTGTATTTATTTGAACATAATGTATGTTATAATTAAATACTAGATTATTTATATATTTTGAGATGTTTATTATTTGTTTAACATTAAAATTATGTAAGGGCACAAATATAAAATAACTTGATTTCAAAATTTTTAAGTTGAAAAAACCAATGAGTACTTATTTTTAGAGATCTAAAAAAACACATAATATTATATTGAATATTAATGTGTATTCCAAATTCAAAATAATCCAAATATATTTAGATTACAGATTAAAAAAATATTTTTTTTAAAAGAAGACAAATTAATTTAGCAAGAACAAATAAAAAATTTGAAAGAGAGAGAAATTTATTCGGATTTTTATCATTATTACAACAGATAGAGAAAGAGAGAGAGAAAGTAATTAATACAGATAATTTTGTATTTTTTTAAAAATTAATAAATTAAAATATTAAGTTATAAATTTATAATTATTTTAATTAAAAAAATGTTGAAAAGAAATTAATAAGTTTAAATAATCCACCCAAATTAAAATCGGTATTGATTCTAAAAACTCGATCGTACATTTGATCCTAATAAATTATAATTTTAACAATTTTGACCATCATGTTGTTGACTGTACTTCATTGATGAATAAAATATATTCAAAAATCAACACCCACAATATAAGGCCAAGCCTATGATACGTACAACGTACCATACATTCAAAATTGTAAAATATCGATAAACACCCATAATTCAATGGAAGCTTCAATATCACTAATAGAATTAAAAGAATTATTTTTAAACCTCAAAGATGAAATAAAAGAGATAAAGATGGAAATAGGAAAAATAAAAATAGAATTGGCTACAATGCAAAAGAGACAAAAGAAACATAAAAAATTAGAACGATTTGAAATAGTAAAAACAGGATTTTTAGGAACAACTTTAATTAAACCTACAGGTAAACCACAACTAGGAAGTTATGATGACTGGTTTATGAAAACACAATATCCTAAAATATTAAAAGAAGCTGAAGAATTAATAGAGGAAATAAAAAAGAAAGAAAAAGGAAAAGAAAAGATAGAAATAAAAGAGTCAGTACCAGGTGAATCAAGCTTTGAATAATGGAAGAATTAGATACTTTAACTGAAAAATTTAGTGATATAAATTTAAGCGATTTAGAAACATTTGAGAAAGAATACCACATAAAAATGAATACATTTGGAGGACCAGAGATGAAACCTAATGCATCGGAACCTAGTCACAGATATATGGATAATAGGAAAAAGAAAGCTAAACCTTTTTATGAATACATACCTCAAACCAGAAATACATCTTGGAAAAAAGAATATCAACCTAATCAAGATGTATTAACACTTATAAGTAATAGTGGAACATTATTAGATTTAGATTGTAAAATAAATCCTCGAAAAACATTAGCAGAATGAGGAATACAAATGAAATTATTTTTTACATATAATGGAACAAATGATGACTGGAATGTAACAACAAAAGAATAAAAAATAAATATATTTACTGAAATCCTTATAGCCAGTTTTATAAGAAATGTATTTAATTGGTGGAGAGGATTAAGTAATGACACAAAGAGAATTATAACAGATTCTGTAAAAATAGCTTTTAGAAGAAATAAAGCCTTAGGCATAGAACGATTGGTGGAATACATAGCAAATGAATTTTTAGGAGAAGATTGGGCTGAAAATTCAGCAATAGAAGCAAACAAAGAAAAATTAAATGTTAGATTAAAATTAGTAAATTTAACAATTTGCAATATGTGTTATGTTAAAGAATATACATGTGAATTTACTAAATATTATTATGAACAATATGTAAGCTTAGAAGACCAGGAAGTTTATAAAACTTTATATTATTCTAAATTACCATATCCTTGGAACCATTATTTTATTAATGAATATGAAAAGAGCTCTAAAAGAGATAACCTGCCTGATACTTTAGGAGCAAGAATAAGGTTTTTAAATTTTGATTATTTTTATTATTTTTATTTTCTACAATTTTGCAAAACCCAAAATGGTATCAGAGCCATAGATCATAAAAACTTTAAATGGACCCTGTAGAAGCCATAGTAAATAGTCTTTACTCTTTACGAGTATATAAAAAAGAAGAAATAAAAAATTTAATAAAATCTATAAAAATTGAGAAAAATAAAATACGAAATATTGATCTTGAATTAACTCAAGACTTACTAGAAGAATCTATCGATACGATAGGAGGTGAATATATAATAATAAAGAAAATGAAATTTGTAGATGAATTTATAAAATTTTTAATATATTGGTATAAGAAAGAAGCAGAATGAATCAGCAAGTACTTGACACAATACGAAGATTAGCAGAAAGCATAGATCAACTAAATCTAGGATGGGAAAATAGATTAAATGCTTATATAAATCTAATAGAACAAAAAATATATTTGTTAAATCATGAACGAAATGGAATAATAACTCTAGGACCAGAAATTTATTCCGAATTTATGGATCTATATGAATTTGACAATCATATATTACTGTTCAAAGAAATAAAGAAGACCCTAGAAAGAATTAAAAATAGATGTCACATGGATGGAAGAAGATAAATACACCCTCAACTATAAAATATTAAAAATAAAAAAAATTAAGAGGACTTAAATGATATTTGTCAAAGCAGAAAGGACAAGAAACGTAACATACATGAAACGTAACTTAGGGGGATCTTATATATAAATAAGAAAGTTTAAAATAATAATTATTAAGAGAAGGAGATGTGCATGATCAAAGAGTAGTTGGGAAAAAGATCATTCGTCTGTTTAGGTTAAAAAGGTTTCCAACTTTAACCAACCGCAACTCAGTCAAGGGGGAGGCACCAAAGGTTCAGTAACGTATGCTTGTTTGCACAATTGCACTGCACTGCTTCCCATAAAGCCAAAGCCTTACTTCTCGACAACTCCATCTTTTGCGTTTTCTTCGCCCTCAATTTCATCGAGCTACAGAATTATTCAATTTTTTTTAAAAATTTTATTTAGAGCAAAATTTAAATATTTTAAATACAGCAAAAAATAAAAAATAAAAGGATAAGAAAAGACTGAAAAAAAAATTAATGATTACGCAGTAAATGCCATTAAGGAAACGCCTCAGTTACTAGTCGTCAACTGCCACAACACAGTCTTCTGTCTTTTGTTCAAACTTGTCGTAAAATTAAGACGATATTTTACCCATAAATTACAAAATATCGTTCTGTTTTCTCTCTTTATCCGTGTAAAGAAACATGAGAGAGGAAGAAAAATGAAGGAACGAACAAGTCTTTCTCAAGCTATTTTTTTTTTTTTTTGCCCCTTCCGTAACTCAGTTTGAACACCCAGTTAATTACCATTCTGCCACTCTCTTAATTACCGCCTGCAGCCACCTCCAATGCCGCGTATAATATATATAATCACGCACTAGAACATCAACAACAACCGAAAAAGAAATATCAAAATATTTTTATTTGACGGGAATAATTATAATAATAATTTTATTCTTGCTTTGCCATCAATTCAAGCTAAAACTCAACTCTCTTTATTTCAGTAGTCGCTCCCTCCCTCCTTCCTCTTCATTCGCCGAATCTCTTAGCCGCAGAGTTTCGTTTGTTCGTTAAGTTGTATTTGCTTGGATGGAAAAGTGAGAGAGTAGTGTGAGTGAATTAAACTTTGCGTGATTGAGATCCGGAAAATGCGGGTGAAAGAGATGCATCCGTTATGCTGTATATCACTGGAAAGTCCGGAGATAGGTGACCAGTCACCGGAAATGTCGTTGGCGAGGACGAGGAGTTTACCGGCGGGGGCGGTGACCGGCTTTTGCGGATCTGAGGGGAATGCGAAAGGATCGGAGGCCACCGTGGCGGGGGTTTTGTACAAGTGGACGAATTACGGTAAAGGATGGAGATCCAGGTGGTTTTTGTTGAAAAACGGAGTGCTTTCTTACTCTAAGATTCGGAGAACGGAGTATTTGAATTTACCCTCGTCCAGGGATGACGTCAGATTTATCGGTGAAATTTCCACCAATCGGCCTTCGAGAACGGACAGTGGCGGCTTTAGACGGAAGCAACAGAAAGACGTTGGCATTGTTCATTTGAAGGTAGCATGTAGTAATATACATACAAACAAAATATAAAAAATGCTAATTATAAATAAAAGTGAATTATTAGAACAAGAGATAATATAAAAGCCTTTTTGGCGGTACATTACATAAAGAGAGGTTGCTAAAATTGGTTAAAAAAAATTTGATTAAAAAATTACTAATTCTACCATTTTTTTTCTATTTTAAGTCTTTAAATTGTAAGTTTATCTTTGGTAATGAAAAGAAAGCTTTGATGTCTGAGCAAAAGCAAAGCAACAGCGGAGAGCTGAAGGTGCAGGCTGTACAGAGCTACTCTTCTTTGTCATGTAATTTACTGTGATGTGATCCATGAAGGGCGTTCCTTTCTCTCTCTCTCTCTTTCATCATTTTTGTGATTTGCGATTTCGAATTTCAAGTTCATCTTTCACCTTTAAAAGCCTGGTGTTTTTCTTTTTTCAACAGTTTAACTGGTTGTTAATTCGAGTGGGTCACATCAGCAGGTGGCCTCGACGGGTTTTGATAGGCTACAGTGTAGGTCTAGGTAATCCGCTGTCGTGTCACATCATCTCTTCTTGATCGGTTTTCGTTGGTTTAATAATCGGGGGATTTCATTCATCTTCATCGTCCATTTCTTTTCTTTTTCAATCTTTTCATTTAGTTAAACTCCATACAAACAATAATCTCTTCTTCAGATTCTCAAGTCCCAACCCGCCCTGATTGGTCAACTTACCTTGTTTTGTTTACCATCTTCCATCTTATACCGTGCACTTATTTCTTTTTTTTTTCAAACGTATTGATGGAACAGTGCTCAGATTAATTTTTTTTTTTTTGGGTTTCCTGTGAAGGATAGTGGTGGGAATTTGTTTGTGGCCGTCACTTTGGGCGTTTGTGTTCTTTGACGCGTTCTGCTGGTTTACTTTATTTTAAGCTATCTGGTCTACGTGCGATAGGTTTCGATTTTCCAGTGAAATAAAGTATCGCAGAAAACAGTCGTGGGGACTTTTAGTCAACAGTCAGTGGGACTTTTTAACTTTAAGCTATAATGGAGATCGAGGATGAGAAACTAAGAATATTCTTTGAGCTTCTCACACGTACTCTCCTTTCACCAGATCTGAATACTGAATAGGTTCCCATTTTGTTTTGACCCAGTGGTAAAATAACCCTCACTTTACTGAGTTTTAGTGGGTCTCCCTGATAGTTAGTACCTGGTTGCCATTTCCTCAGTTCAGTTGGGTCATTGGCTTTTGGTGACCTGGAGGGGATTGACTGATTTCTGAGTTTACGACTGGTTTCGCATCTGGGTACGAGTACTAGTTTGACTCGTGCATTTATTCTCGTGTTTTATGTTACCGTGATGAGCATGTATTTCTCTAATGGATTTTTTATTAGACGATGTGATGATGCCAGAGTTCGAAAATTATCACATTATCTTTCATAGATTTTATTGGATTTTTTTTTCTCAGATCTCGTCATTTCGAGAGAGCAAGTCTGATGATCGGCGGTTTTACATATTTACTGCTACGAAGACCCTACATTTGAGGACTAATTCGAGGAGAGATCGGGTTGCTTGGATACAAGCTTTGGTCTCGACTAGGAGCCTATACCCACTGAGAACACTGAATGATGGTCTCTCCATTGTACCAAAAGATTTATCTATTTCAACTGTGAGGCTTAAAAAGCGCTTAGTTGACGAGGGAGTTAGTGAGAACCTTGTCAAGGACTGCGAGCAGATCATGCTTTCAGAGTTCAATGAAATTCAAGGACAATTCAAAGTTCTTTGTGAGGAACGATCCAATTTACTTGACACCATAAGGCAGTTGGAGGTAATTGACTAAATTATGAGTATGCTTTGTTAATGAAATGCTTGTAACAGTCTTGAGGACTTGGTTTTTGTCTATAGCCACAATTTTAATTCGATGTAAACTAGATTTAGTAGTTGCTGAATTTTTATGTTTACTTGGATGGTGCATTTAATTCCCCCCTTTTTTTTTCCTTCTCTAGATTATCATTTAATATATCCGGGGAGGATGTGATAATTTAAGAAATATATTCTGTTTTGTTGTGCTTCAGTGGATTGTAGTCATGATTTCTTGGAAGTTTTCAACTTTTTGATATTTAATTAAGGTTTCTTGGGAAGTTAATTAACCTCTCAGCCTCAAATTGCCTTTTTTTTCTTCCCTCCAAGTCGTCATCTCCCATTTTTCATCAAAAATCAAGTTGTTTAAAGTTTTCTACTTCATTAGTGCTGCTTTTGATCTTTGTTTCTTCTGACCAATCCTCTTGAACAATTATTTAATGTTGTCTTCAATTGGTTTTTTCTGATCTTCATGGAACTTCCACTTCTTCCTCCACATCCACCTGCCCCCAACAACTATTTTGGGCTTTGATTTTCTGTCCAATTGCCTTAACCTTTTGACTTTTAAGCCATCATTTCTTAGAGGCATACTTCAAATTGTTTTTCACGATAATAAACTTCATTGATGAAACCAAGCATTTCAGATGCTGATGTTTGTTTGATGGGAATATAGTATGTGTAGCTACCATTTATAACTACTCAGTTCAACAAAAATAACTTTGAGCATGTTTGACAATGGTAAGATAAACACTTTCTTTAGTTATTTTGATGCATCAAATGCATAGAACATTCAGTGTCATGTCGATAACTGCTGGTATTTACTTATATCAAGAAACTAATTGATATTGAGCTATTTTGAGACAGGTCTGCTTTTAAGATTGCTTCTTGTTACATATTTTGTTAAAATCCTAATTTAATACCCCTAGGTTCCAGGTGTTTTAGTATCTACATTTTTCAAATAAGATAAGAATGTTATCTGGATTTGTGAACCCTTCAGCCTTAAGTTGAGGGATTGAAAATCGAAACATTTTACTTTCTCAAATAATTAATATGACTTTCGGATATCCTATCATGTTTCTGATATGAGCAATGACCAGCTCTAGTCAAGCAACCTTCCCATGCAAAATATCTTTTCTTTGCCGGTGGCCTATTTTATTTCTTTGTAGATGCTTGCTTTAGATGTTCTTTCTTAGTCCACTGGTCGCTAGAGGATAGATGGAGTTGCATAAAACTTTTGTGTCAAATAAATGCGGCAAACCAGTTCCATTATGGAAGTTAACCAGCCTTAAAGTTTGGCCATGTGCGCTAAGTGCATATCCAACCTTTTTCAACACTTAGCCTGTCCTTAATTTACACATCCAAACTTGATCCCTGCTTCAGTAGATAATGTCTATAAAAGACTGGTTGTGCTTATGGACAAAATCCCTTTAGGTTTTATTGATCTCTACTATGCCAAGCTATTACAGCTTCTATAGGTTTGATTGCAATATTCCGACCTGACCTTGCAATTAGGAGTTCCAAAGCACTCTTCCAGGGAGGTATAGTTCCAACTAGTAATTTTGCACCAACATGTTGGTTTTTTGTTTATTTAGTGTAATATAGGCTCTTTTTCTTTGCTTTTGCTAAGGACCTAAAAAGTCGGTGCAACCTCTTGTAACCTTATTATGGATCGACAGAGAATTCATGTCATGTCTTAGTGCAAAATGTTTTCATTCATTTTTTTAATCTTCAGATTGGGGTATCCAATTTGTAATGTATAGGGTTAGTTGTCATGAATTTGCCACCCTGATGATATAATTGAATGGAACCAAAAACTTATTTATTTTTCCAATGTAATGTCATCATATGTGTTTTTATGCATATATTTGTGTAGATAGATGGATATATGGATATTGAAACTCAAAAGCTGAAAAGAATGCATCGTCTTTGTACTCGTAATTTGCAATTAGTGACGCTGGTTATTTGTCACAACATGCAAGTGGTTTTGAATTTGTTATTTTGTCAAAGTTTCATATTGAAAGGTGTAGATTGAATATTTTTGGCTGCTTGCTGTTTTTGCCGGTTTTCCATATGTGCTTTCACTTTTTTTATTCCTTATTTGTCTGTGATATTTAAACTTGGTTTCCCTTTATAAAAGTGCAAGTGTAACTTATGGTTAGATCATATATGTTACGAAATAAGCTTAGCTTATCCATTGTATATCAAAAACTTTTCCTTTTCTTATGCAGGCTGCTAATATTGAAGCTGATGCTTCTGGAACCCCTGATGGTGAATACCAATTGTCCAAGCATGAATTTTCTAATCTAGGCCGTGGAAAATATTGTGGTACTAGTAATATCCATTGTTTAAGCATCTCTTTCTTTGTAGAAAATATTGTGGTACTAGTAATATATATTTATATTTAATTATGTTCCTCACATCTCTTTTCAGAATGTAGCACAACTGAGTCATCTGATGATATTGAGAAACAAGAGCTTGAGGAGGTATCAGATGAAGATGAAATTTCCTTCTATGATACAAGGGAGTTCTTTACCGAACCCTCTGTTAGTTGTAGGCCTGTAAAAGAAGTTACAAATCACGCCAGGGAGGAAGAACAACCAGGAAACACATTTAATACTTCAGAGAAGATGTATGACGAGAAGGAAAAATGTGATTCTAGATATCCAAACATTGAAAGGCGAAAGAAGCTGCCTGATCCAGTGGAGAAAGAGAGAGGGGTCAGTCTTTGGTCTATGATTAAAGATAATGTGGGAAAGGATCTTACACGGGTTTGTCTGCCTGTTTATTTTAATGAACCAATATCTTCCCTTCAAAAATGCTTCGAGGACTTGGAGTACTCTTACCTTCTGGATCGAGCGTACGAGTACGGAAAAGCGGTAAGACTGAAATTTATGAATTCTCAGTGTCTAGTCAGCCAAGCTGCGGAATTTATGTATTTACATTGGTGACATGAGTGTGTGAACGAGTCTAGTTCATGTTATTATATACATTCCACAAGAAGGGTAGTGCATTTAATCATGCTTTTGATGTGAGGATCTACTATTTGTCTTGTAAATTCCGTTGCATCAAGGCTTCGTACTTAAAGCCTACATGCTGAAAAATTCCGTCTTCATATTGTTGTGTAGGCTTAAGTTTTTTCGCCTCGTAATTGTAGTCCTGTATCCATTAAAAAGAGTTACCTGTCACAAATTGGATGATATATCTGCTTTTATACTGAATTGAAACGCACAGGATGGGCCTCATGGATGTTTTGGGGGATGATTTGGGATTGAGTCGTAGAAAGGAGAGGGCCTCTCCCATTGCATTTTAATGTTTATCAATCTGGATATCTTTTGGACACTTTGGCATTTTTAATGCTGTTAAATTTTTTGTAAGCATTAAAAAAGATATTATACTTTTATTTTTGTTAAATCTTACATATGCTTCCTTCGGCCATGTAATACTATCAGGGAAACAGTCTCCTCAGGATTCTAAGTGTTGCTGCTTTTGCTGTCTCTGGATATGCTTCCTCTGAAGGCCGGCACTGTAAACCCTTCAATCCTTTACTTGGTGAAACTTATGAAGCTGACTATCCTGAGAAAGGAGTCCGGTTTTTCTCTGAAAAGGTCAGTATCTGGAATTTAACCGATTTGCCACCCAACATGGTGAAAGATATATTCAGCAGTTGCAATTTTTTTGATAAGAATATATGCAGCAATTGTAATGAACTATAGGAGACCAATTAGCTAATGAATGGGCACTTTTCACTTCCCAACTGTAAGCAGAGAATAGCCATATACATTTTTGGCAGAGACTTCAGCTAATGACATTTGAAAACTTTTGAAAAGGATAAGAGTTCTGTTGGCGGCCATCTGGATGATTGAAAGAAAGAAAAGAGCAGGAAAAAGGCAGGACCTCCATTTTATTTCCATTCTCAGAGGGACTCAAATTTCCATAATTACAATCCATAAATGTATTTAGATGACTTTTGTCAATGCTTTATGCAATCTTGACAAGTGAAATCTTTTTGAGAAGTCTGTCTAGGAGGATTTTTTCTGAAGTATTCCTTTGCTGTTCTTCAGTGTATATAATTGATAAACCATTATTTATAAATATGATAACATTCCCTAAAAACTTAGGAAGTGGATGGGTTGGGCCTGGCATCCTTCAAATACAATTTGACCACTTTCTAATATTTAGGCTGTTATGATTTGAATACGAATGCATCTGTTATAAAGCACACCCATAGATTTTACCAAACTAATATTTCAGAATCAAAACGAATTTCAGTAATATTTTGAGTTGGAGCAGGTCAGTCACCACCCAACTGTTATTGCCTGCCACTGTGAAGGGAAAGGGTGGAAATTCTGGGGTGACAGCAACCTCCGGACAAAGTTTTGGGGGCGATCAATTCAGCTCGATCCAGTTGGAGTTCTGACTGTTGAATTTGACGATGGTGAAGTGTTCCAATGGAGCAAGGTGAGAGATGTTGCATGATTGTGTTTAGGCTGCATTTTATAACTCCCATCTTTTATGATCTTCTCTTCAGTTTCTTTTTCTATTTTTCATGGAATACTTTCATGCTGTCTTAGGTCACAACGTCCATTTATAATCTTATCCTTGGCAAAATATACTGTGATCACCATGGGACAATGGAAATTCATGGTAATTTCCAATATTCATGCAAACTCAAGTTCAAAGAGCAGTCTATTCTTGACCGAAACCCTCACCAGGTTAGTAATACATTTTTAGCAAATTCTGCTTTATTTGTTGTCTTGGAAAGAAAGAACCCTTTGATCAAGCTTAGTACCGTATTGGTTAATTGCTTTACATCTCTGTGGTTCTAAAGGCAGCTTCTGAATTGGGATATTATGAAACTTGAAAAACAATTATGCTAATCTGTCTAACAACCAACTTCTATGCAGGTCAATGGGTTTGTTGAAGATGTTTTGGGTAAAAAAGTAGCTACATTATTTGGGAAATGGGATGATAGCATGTATTATATTAGTGGGGATGGGTCTGGCAAGCTCAAGGACGGCAATGTCTCGCCTGATGCCTCCTTGCTGTGGAAGAGCAATAAGGCCCCACTAAATCTCACTCGGTACAATTTAACATCGTTTGCAATCACACTAAATGAGCTAACGCCTGGACTGCAGGTAGAGATAGTGTATTAAATCTATCTCACATGCCATTTCTATTTCCCTCATATGCATATCTAATTGTTTCTTATAGCTGTGTCTGATCCCGGGTATTTGATCACGGATTAAGGAGAAGCTTCCACCTACGGATTCCAGGCTAAGACCAGACCAACGGCATCTGGAGAATGGTGAATATGAAAAGGCAAACATGGAGAAACAACGATTAGAAAGGAGGCAAAGAATGGTATGATTGGTACCTTCCCTTTCTTCTTCACATTATTTTTTCATTCAGCTTGGTAGAGTTTTATATTCGCTCATGATTTTGTATCTTGTATCAAAGATGCTCAACTACATGTTTAGATAGTACAGTTGATCCATGGATAAATTTTCTATATTGGATCCTGCAAATTGTCCAATTCCCTCATCATGTTCTTAGCATTTCTTTGATGGATAAGTATGAAAAATTATTAATAGCATGGACTGTGAAACATTTATATGATGATATTGATATGTGTCCTGATAATTTTAATACTTCTCAGCGAGAATCTCTACATTTAACCGGGAGTGGTTGTTTATTAAGCCCACATTTATGAAGCATTTACTCTAATTCTTATTTTATATCAAACTTCCTCTTATTTTGCAGTCAAGAAAATTACAAGAAAATGGGTGGAAGCCTCGATGGTTCCGGCAGGAAGGTGAAAATGGATCCTTCCGCTATGTAGGTGGGTATTGGGAAGCCCGCGAGCAGCTCAAGTGGGATGAATGTCCAAATATATTTGGAGAATTTTGTGAAGATGTTCACAACTCTGAAGACTCTTGAAGTTATGAAGGTTCGTACTTTCTTACTTGAACTTTACATTTTTGTGCTTAGGTAATAAAGCTTCTGTTCCAGCAGCAGTAGCAGCAACAATCCACATTTGTATGGTCAGAATTGAGCATAGAGTGTGTATTTTTATCCAAGTCAAAGACTATAAATATTTAGAATGTCACATCATTTACATGAACAAATTTGCTAGATTATTTTTTCAGGTCATTGATGAAATGCGAGCTGGTATGCCCGCAAAATGAATATAGGTTGTGATTTTGCAGACAAGGGCTTTAGTCTTCTTGTTGCCTGAATTCCACCATCACCTATTTGTGCTCTTAATTTCCGAATGGCTTTATAATGGCCATCTTTTTTCTGTAACTTAAAGTTTCAGATGGATATCAGGGAGTATAAGCCTTGCGAAGTTATTGGACCATTCAATAAATTATTAAATTTTCCTTTTGTTTTCTTTGTTCCTCAATTCCGTCTGAGATCAACACGACGGGAAACTACCTGCGTGAGGGACAGTGGAAAACAATATGCTTATTCCCACCATAGCTTATATTTACTGTTTTGTAGAGACCTCATGGCTCTTAACTTTCTGATTATGCAGAATGAGCGAGTTCTCATAACTATTTTGGAGCAGGCTGTAAAAGCAAGTGGTCCGGTTGCTCATGATTCTTCAGGTTTGCTGAAGTTATAGTCTGGGGTAAACAGTGTCATTCCCTGTAACATTGGAATGAAGATACAGATGATCAATAGGTCAGCCTAGTATTTCCTTATTGAATTCAAGTTTCTGTGAGCAAGGGGGTTGGCGGGAATCGTTCATGTAATGTAGTCTATGTCTCGCTCCATAGTTCATTCGTAGTAGTTCCTTCCAACACTAGTAGCCTCTGGCTGACAATTTCGTTTTGTTATCATTTATATTTTTGTTAGGAATAATAATAATAATAATAATAACAACAACAACAACAATATTTTAGGTATCATTCGAAAAATAGAACCAACTATTATTATGTGATTTCTCTACTCTTCCACACATGCCAATGATGAATAAAATTGGGGTCGCCATTTTTTGTGTTATTGGAAACAAGGACAGTTTTCCTTTCATTCGTACGAAATAGGTCCCTGTTGAAACGACCAAAGTTACCTCCATGAATTGAATCGTATGCGGCTTTAACAATCAACATATTTCAGTTTTTCTAATGTATGTTAGGGAAAGTCTCACTAATGATAAATTAAAGGTGATAAAATAGGTTACGGCATCATTACAATATGGATACTACATGATTTTTAAGTTAGGTATATACACATGATAAATTAGAGGTGTTAAAATAGGTTATGACATAATTACACAATGAGGAGGTGACATTATTTTTCTCGTGTTGATTAACTAGTAGATTGATACGACATGACACGATAAATAATTCTCTTAGTTCATCTCAAAAGATTTCATGTTTATAACATGAATATCAAATAATATGTGGTTATTTTTTTTATCTATTTATGTTATATTAATTTATTTATGATCTATTTTTAACAATAATATTGACATATTTGATAGTTTTTAAAATAATTTTTAATTTTTTAATAAAATATGTTAAATTGGTCACCATGAATGACATGATTAATAATAGGGATGGCAAAAATCCCCACGGGAATGGGTATTTTAGAGAATTTTTCTCATTCGAAAAGCGTATGGGGATAATCTCATACCCAATTTCTTATTCCGAGAAGGGACGAAAATTTTTTTTATCCAATTTCTTATTCGGAGAGGGGACGGGGATGAGGTGGAATCCCCATCCCCTGCCCATTTTCTCATTTTAATTTTTTATTTAATTTTTATTTTTTAAAATTACTAGTAAATAAATAATAAATTTTGAATTATAAAAGTATAAATGTTGGTAAAAATAACAAATATCAAAATATTTATATTATTAAATTTTTAGACTTAATTAACTAATTAAAGTCCTAAATTTTTATTTAGGACATTAAAAAGACCGGGTAGATTTTATTAGCCCAAAATTTTATTTTAATTTTAATATTCATTAAATATTTTAAACTTAAATATATTTTTATTTAGTTTTAGATGTTATAATTGCCCACATCGAATCACAATTTTAATATCTAATCTAATCTAATATTTGCTCTTAATTTGCTTCGACTTAACTATTGTGCTGTAAAGGAAATAGTCCACATTTATAAAGTGCCCACGCCATCATTGAAAAAGTTAATTTTGAATCTAAATTCGATTTTATTTGCAACAATTTTGTACTAAACTATTAATTTGTTCGTGATAGTTTATAAAAGAAGTTTATATCCTTTACATGTTGCGTTACTTGCTAATTTAATATATGTGACTTTTATAATAGATATTAATGTAAAATAAATTTGAACTTTACTTTTATTTTAATATGACTAATTCAAAATCGAAAACAAAAAATATATTAGTTATTCAAGGATCGGGGATCCCTAGTTATTATTTGGGGAGAGGATGAAGATTCTATTAAATAATTCTGACGGGGACGAGGATAGGGATGGCAAAAATCCTCATGGGGACAGGTACCCTCGGAGATTTTCCCCATTCGGGGAGGGTACGAGGATAATTTTATACCTAATTTTTTATTCAGGGAGGGGATGAGGAAACTTTTTTATCCAATTTTTTATTTGGGGAGGGGACGGGGATGAGGTGGAATCCCCATCCCCTACCCATTTCCCCATTATAATTTTTATTTTTATTTTTAAAATTACTAATAAATAACAAAATTATAAAATATTGTTAAAAATAACAAATATCAAAATAGTTGTATGTTGGGAAAGTGGTCATTCTTTGCCGGGAATTAGTGGAAGAGTATTAATTGAAGTTTTCACTAACTGTTTATTGCTTTGATTATATTGGTAGTAGTTCTTCTACTAGATCTATTAGAGATTCTTATAAGAAAGCAACCAAATGGATGACAAGTTTTGATGATTATGTAAACAATGGAGATTGCGCAGTTGTTATAAATGAATTAGATTCATATTTGGATGAGAAAGTTATACACCAGATGGAAGATTTTAATATTTTGAGTTGGTGGAAGACAAATGCTAATAAGTATCCTACATTAGCTCAAATTGCTAGAGATATTTTAGCAATTTCAATTACAACAGTTGCTTTTGAATCAGCTTTTAGCACCAGTGGTAGAGTTGTGAGCCCATACCGTAACAAACTTCATCCAAGCACATTGAAGGCTGTCAAAGTGGTTACGAGCTTACAATAGCAGTATGAGTTTATTTTATATTGTAATTATATTATACAGTTATTAATATTTGCACTTATAAATTATGTTACTTTCATTATTTTCATTATTTTAGGTTTGAAATATGAGGCTATCTCTCAATTTGCCACATTTCTCGAGGAAGAACAAGAGAAGCAGGACGAGCAGGTGGTAAATACTTTTATTAAAAATATTAATTAAGTATCCACATTTATTTCATTTATTTTATTGTCGATATAAAAATAATTTTTTTCTTTTTATTGTAGGATTATAAAGAATGAGTCATTGACAAATATAATTATTTTAATAATTATATTTTGAATGTGACTTTGTAATGGATCAATATTAATGTAAGATATATTTTGAACTTTATTTTTATCTAAATTTTTTATTTTAACATGATTAATTTAAATCGAAAATAAAAAAAATTAGACTATTAATTATTTGGGGACTGGGGACCCTCGGGGATCCCCTGTTATTATTCGGAGAGGGGATAAAGAATTTCTCAAGCAATTCTGATAGGGATGGGAGGGGACGGGGACATATGCAAAATATCGGGGATGGGTATGGAGAGATTAGTCCCCTCCCCTCTTCTCCCCATTGTCATCCGTAGACGAAGACATATGCAAAATATCGAGAATAGGTACGGGGAGATTGGTCCCCTCCTCTCCCCTCCTCTCCCATTGTCATCCCTAATTAATAATGAGTTGTGTCCGTATTTTAATGTTTTGACATAATTAATAAATAAGTTGTATTTATATTTATTTAAATTTGACATGGCGCAAATAAATTACGAGACGAACACGATATATGATTATAGGGCAAAATTATGTTGCAATAGTAGTATGTTACCACAGTTGCAACAAGCCATTAGATTTATAATTATATAGTTTCATTAACAAGATCCAATGATTAAAAGTAACAACGGTACCATATTACATAGTTGGACCCATGATTATATAGATTTACACCCCTATAATAAACTATGTGCTTCGAGAAAAAGTGAAAATGAGTACTTAGTAAAGAAAAATTAGATTGTGAAAGTGTTAAAAAGAGACAAAAGCATTGTCCACGAAAAAAATGAATGATTAACGTTTATTACTCATTTTCTTAACGTTCTACAATTCACTCCCAATATAAATCACAAGAATGGGTCTAAAGCAAAACACAAAATTTAGAAGTTTGTAGGAAAAAAATAAGATAAAGGAAAATATAAAATTTAGAACCCAACGTAGAAAACTAGAAATCCTAAATAATTTAACTACTACATTTATTATACTTTAAAAATGTAAAAAAATACATATAATAAAAAAATAGTCATCAGAGAGTGAGATTAGAATGGATTTAAGAAAGAAAAACAGTTAAAAGGAAACACGTAAAATAGATTGATTAATTTATAATGTGGAGTTTATCTAACATCAAGATTCTCTCCTAATTTGTAAAAGGTACTTTGTGGTTGTGGAATTTTAACAGCTAAATCTTTTAGAAGGGGTATCATTACCATAGCATAAATTGGTGGGGGCCTGGGGGTGGGCCGCTCAGGTTCTAAGGCTTAAGCCGTTAAGTCGCTATGGTGCGACTTGAGGTCCCCCATCGGACCAGAATCCTGGATTCATGTTCATCTGGGCCAGAATTACTTTCCTTGCAGACTACCTTGGATTAATAACAATCAGCCCGTGAAACATCCATACAACATCATTGGGATTTAGTCTCTTAAAAATAACAGTAGATCTTTGGACGCCTCTCAAAGTTTCTTATAAAACCTCTCTCATTTAAAATTACTAAAATAACCAATGTCAAATTATTTCATTTCTTATCTTAAAATTAAAATTCAATTGTTAATTTAAATGAAATTTTCTCTTAAATTATTTTTTTACACCCTTCTCATTTCATAAATTAGATTTATATTTTAAATTTTAATGGTATTTTTTTTAATGAGAAACTTATAAGAGTTGAGGATATATAGATATAAACTATGTATTAAGAAAAAAAATGATTTAATATTTAAAATTTTTATACATTTTAAAATAAAAATTTAAAAGATATATTATTTTTAGAGAAAAATTTTATAGTAAGATGGTTGATTTTAATATATAATCAGTATTTTACTGCTTAAACAAGGGGTATTTCTTAAAATACAACTTAAAGAGATATGTTATAAGAATTGTAGCGGGGTGTTAAAAGATCCACTTTCAAAATGATCAACCTCAAAGTCAAATGAGGCCTTTCTTTTGGGAATAAGTTGCTACTGCGGCTAAACTAGTGTTAATAGATACCTCTTAACACGGGCTGTTTCCTTTTCTTTCTTTCATTGTTTTTTTAATCTTTTTGATTCTTTAAATTTCAAATTTATCATATTTAGAAAAATAAAAATCAAATTTATTAAGATATTCCTTTGTCTAGTTAATTTGTTTATGTCTTGGATTGGAACCAATAAATATTTACGGCTGCTGCGCCTTTTAATGGATAGATTATGTCTGGATTCCTGAGGTCATGTTCCTCACTTTGGTTATAGTTGTATTTTGATTTGTTAATCGAGAACAAACATTACCATAAGCCGAATAATAAATTCGTTTCATCACTTGCCTCTTTTGGAATCTAAGAATATGTATATACAACACCATATTCAAGTATTCCATGACCTGACATTTATCATTAACAAAACAATAATTGCCAGCATTCCGAGGCTTATTTCTAGGATTTCAAAACGAATTATTATTATTATTATCTCTTAATCTAAACTCTTTCAAAGTTTAAAGATGTTGTATAACCACGGTATTTTGTTTATGAGAAGCTCAATTTTGGAGAGAATTATAATTCTATATATAACAAGTAAATGATATTATGACATGTGTATATTTATTTTAAAAAATTATTATGTAAGTGATCATTATATTAAAATTAATTACACATATCATACATTTATTAATTAGTTGTACTACGTCTGATATATTTTATAATTCATCCGTAAAATCGTTTACTAAGAACCTGATTATTTGACTGTATTGGTGCGTTGGATGCAGGGCATAACCATTAACTTGAGTATAGAATGAAATTCAAACAATTGATTTGCATGAAGTTCAAAGCCTATCCATTGAAGAATTGGTTTTTGAAACTGACATGCCACCTAGAATTTGGCATGTTCTTATATCTTATTAGTCCTATCATTACCTGCTACATGCATGGGATACACTTGACAAATGAGAGATGATTGCGTTCAAAAGAAGATCTTTCTAATGTGTATTTTGCTTGCACGATTGATCTTAATTGCTGGTCAGTTGATTGCTCACTTAGGTATTGTTTGGGAACAAATGAAAGACTAATAGGAGGATGTCACATGTCGATGAAGCTTAGAAATAGAAGAGTTACCAAGAGGAAGTTAGCTTGCACTGGGAACACCCGAGGTAAAAATAGAAAACAGTCTCCGCCAGATTCTAACATGTGTATATGTGAACAAATAGTATAAATAATGAACAAATTTATTCTCCAAGTATGCTCCAAGGGCTCAAACGGCCATAGGCATAAAAGGATAAGAATATCCTTCCCTATGAAAGAAACGCACCAATAAATTAATGCAAGATGGCATGGTGACAGAAATACCTTAGACACGTTCCACATATAAATGCTTAAGTTTTCACATTTTTTCCTAAGCAATACGCACATAAAAAAAGGGAAAAAAAAAAGGCCTAGGTTCGTCTTCAACCTTGAGCCAATACGTTTTTTTTTTAGAGTTGTCAAGCCCTTGACACTAAAAAGAATCTAAAACTAACTTGAGTACCAGCCACTACCGACTCTACCTCTAAATTTTTTATCCATTTTACAAGATAATTAAGCTCCCAAAATCACCTCTCTCCAGATGCATTCTCTTTCTAGCAAACTCACCACACTTGTTCTCTCTTGAGCTTCACGGAAGGTCCAAATAGATAGCACACCACAATTATGCTAGGCATAAAACTCCCATTATTTATAAATGTATTGTATTTATCTAGATTTGCCACTTACCCCAAAACCTAGTTAAAACAGATATAATTAAATAGCATGCTAAACTTGGAACAAGAGCAGCAGCAAATGAGAAGATGCCATTTTGCCAACTGGCAAATTGTGAAATACATGCACAAGTATTGGATCTAATCTAGAGATTTCACGTGGTTACATAGGAGCATGGGCATTTTGATGCATGCCAAAGATGTTTGATCTTTTAGGGGTCCCGTGATTTGAATTCAAGGAACAATTTGAGGAGTTGTGCGCCGTCGTTCTCCTGTAGAATCCTTTGATGAACCGCATGTACATGGTATGATGGTAGACAAATATAGTGTTAAATGAAGAGTTTAAACTTCGAGAGGTCAGAGATGCCTCATTGAAATAAAACAACTGCCCATCGAATCTATTTGCGTAGCTGTTGTCTATTATTGTGTTGCAACCCTTATCCGTTCTACGATCGAAAATATCTCAATTGTGGGGCACTTTTCACTATCCAAACTTGAGAATATTTAATGATTTTTCAATTCATATTGTGATTATAATTGTTGATGACGATTTTCGGCATCAACGAATGAATTTGCTTACGACAATACTCAGCCTTAGGCGTCTTGCGTCTCACCAAACGGGGATCATAATAGAGAAACAAAAAATTTGGACAGGCCATAACATAGAAACAATGAACCTGAGGGAAATTTAAGAAATAAGATAAATTTTAGCTAAAGCCCTAATCTTTCCCTTTTTAGTTTTTTTTTTTGGCTCTCATACTGAACTACTTGGAAAATGGTTCTCGTTGTTCACCATGATTCGTATGGATGACATTTTAGCTACTCTATCCTTTATCTATGTACATGATGATTTTACTTGAGATCCATTTAGTATAACTTTTCAAATAGAGCTTATATAAATAGAGTTTTTATTAGTAGAATTTTCGTAAGTAGGGCTTTCACCCAAAAAAAAAAAATTGTTTGGTTATCGATCAAAACTTTTATTAAAAATTATAAATTACTTTAATAGGAAAATTATTCAAATTTTGTTATTAAATGAATAAAATAAGATTACTAAATAAGTAAAGGATATTTTAGATATTTTAAGAGGTAAAATATCTTATTTAATCTTTAAACGTTACTAAAAAATAATTAAATAACAACAAAAAATTTAAAAAGAACTTATAAGATTAAAAAATAAATTAATAACCAATCATATCAAACAGACACTTAGGAAATGATATGATTATGAGGGAATTTTATTTTTTCATGGTTAGTGTCATTGACTGAGTCATAACTTTGTATGGGAATAAAATTAAAGTTGTATAATAATAATTTGTCCTAATAGTATAACTCTCATGAATAATACTAATATGTGTACTTAAAATTTTTTTTTACTTTACTAATTATCTTCACATGCTTAATTTTCTATAGAGATAAAATTTAAGCTCATATCATAGAAGATGATTTTGGACTTTATCATCTTACTAAAATAACAATGACAGTTAATTGCTTTCCGTCTACATAGACTTTAGCATGTGTGATATAAGGTTAAATTATTTGTACTTTTATCCTCGTCTGCAAACAAGTTTGTAGTGAAGTGTTGGAACTCAATAACATGTTAGGGCCATAATTTTTCCAAAATATTTGGTAGTTAATTTTGTTTGACAATTTACTGTGAAGAAATTAATTAATTAACTAATTATTGTTGATATTAGCAGGGAAAAAAAAGCCAATTTTTTAGCCCGAATGAAGCTAATTTGAAGCATTCAATTTTATAAATAAATTTTACCGGTTGGAGTTTCGTATGAATTTGCAAATCACAATCGTCAAAAGATATGTTAGGTTGAATTAGAATATAAGGACAATGAGAGAGCATTAAAAAACTAAACCCAAGAAAAGTTTTCTTCCAAAAGCAGTCGTAGATACTTGATAGTAAAACCATTTGCAATTAATTAAGTTTCCATCCTCTTTTTTTTTTTTTTTTTCAATTCTTCATTGGTTGATTACATAAAATTTATATGCAGTGATTTGTAATGCTAATATTGGTAATCTAACAATGCTGTTAAACATAATCACCATCCGTAGATGAAAGCAAGATTGAGTTGTTAAATATTTGTGGAGAATGAAATTTTATCGAAAACTGTAATTGCTGTACTTTTAAAATTAAACTGAAGTACAGACACTTGGTGTGCATAGCTAACCAAAAGAACATTTTGTTCCTTTTAATAGTAGTTGCTCCTTTCCTTTTTTTTTTTAATACATGTAAAGGTTACAAACTTATTAAAACCCAAAAAGACTTGTACCGATACATATTTCAAAATTCAGAAAGAGACCAACCCTTGTTAATGGCAGGCGGGCTCTGGTTCCTCCAATTCAATACCCTCCTCTGCAAGCCTCTTATCCTTGTACACATACCATCTAGCAAAGGCCAAGTATATAACAAAGTTCAGAGCGCTCAAAATTGCCAACAGCCAGTAGAAATCATATAGCCTCCCCTGGTTTAAATTGTCTGCTAGCCATGGCTTCTTATCCCCCGTCACTTTGTGCACCAGAGAGACCAATAAAGAGCTAACGAAAAATCCTAGTGAAAGTGTACTCAAAAACAACCCTGTACTCATGGTCTTCATCCCTTTTGGACACTCCCTTAGGAAAAAATCAAGCTGCCCTATGTAAGTGAAGGCCTCTCCTGCACCGACCAAGAAAAATTGAGGCACTAGCCAGAACACGCTTAACGGGATCTCGGCCGTTGGATCATTTGTCAAACCGTGTGATCTTGCGGCTCTCAATCGCTTTATTTCACATAGTGCTGCTGCTACCATCGCACATATTGAAAGCACTAGACCAACACCAATTCGTTGCAGTGGGGTGAGTCCTTGTGGGGTCTTAAAAACTTTTCTTGCAATTGGAACTATGATTCGGTCGTAAACTGGAACAGTCAATAGAATGCTGCCAACAAAGAAGAATGTCAATGAAGCTCCAGGGATTTCGAAACTACCAATGTGACGGTTCATTGTTGTTGCTTGAGATACTGAAAATGTGGTCATTTGGGCATAGACCGTCCAAAATATTATAGTGGTTGCCCAAATAGGCAGCATTCGGATCACCATTTTCACTTCTTCAACATCTGTTAAGGTTGCTAAGTTCCATTTATTGATCACCACGGTAGTGCTATTACTCATATCTGAGTCCTTGAATATTGCTGCCTTGTCCAAGAAACTGCACACAAGATAAGCCACGCCAAATATTAATGTCAGAAATTAATTATCAGAGATTATGAGTAGCTATTATTAAATTTTTAATTGGATTCTGAATATGTCGTTTTACCATTAATAAACTGTGATGAAATGCAAGAGGACAAGTAAATGTCCATGGGTGAGAACTTTCAATTTATATCATCAATATATATGTGTATATATATAATTCTTCTCTCATAAGGATATACTCACTATAATATATATATAATCACTTTTTGTTTTATATATAAATAGAGAGATACAGAAATGTTCTAGTTCGAAATTTTAAAATAGAAAAAAATTTAAAACCGTATGGTTTAAAAGACTTAAAACTATAATCCTTTAAAACTGTATGATTTTAAAATTTTTCCGCACTTTAAAATCAATAATAAAAAAACTAATATATATATGATCAAGACAAGGAGCGTGGGGATCGATCAAGGGACCAGACTGCTGGCTTCGTGGCTCGTGATCTTTTTATGATTCTTTTGTAAAATGGATGGCAGCTATTGTTTAATGCATGTTGCATTGATTCTTAATCATTTTGTTATTCACATAATCTCATGCGATTCAAGCCGAGCACTTCTGTTTCTTTACAAGCCCGGAACCGCTGCTGTAAATATTAGGAACGAAAATCCAAAACTAACCCTTGTCGCATGTGGTAGAATCTCAAGGGTATCAAAAATTTTATGTACCAAAAATAATAATAGAAATTATGAGATTCGGTGCATTCCATATCCAATAATGCACCTGTTTCAAATAAAAAAAAAATGACGGTCACTCCGAAGATAACCCAAACTTGTCACCGATCAATTCAAAAATAAAAATATCTTTTTAAATTTTAGTGATTTTTTTGTTTTGTTGGGTTCAAATTGGGACCCCATTAATTCGGTCGGTATGTCAGCGCTAAAAAAAAAAAATTTCAATAATGCATGTGATAAGGACAAGTCACAAGCAACAAATATGGTAACATGGTAACTTGCACCGCGAGGATTTCCAACATCTCGTCTAAGCCATAATTGATGAAAAATATAGCAGCACATGCCATGATGAATTCATCACAACGGCTAATTGATTATTATAATTATTATAGATATTGTTTTTCCTTATACAGTATCTTGAACATGCGTATCACCCAAGGGCAATTGCTTTAAATAACCTAAAAAATCATATAAGAAGAGACTGTCGCTTTAGGCTCTGGCAGATGACTTATGTCTAGCACTGTACCCTTGGCGTGTGGTATGTAATGAATTGTCTCTAATCTCGTGACAGAAAATAGCTAGAAAATTGTGTCCATTAATGGGCAAGATGTGGCAACATCAATGATCAATGATCAATCTCTGCAGACAAGGGCCGATGATTGTGACTCCTAAATCAATAATTTTGGTCTTTGATTGAGCTGTGAACTATAGTTGGTTGTCAATCGCCCATCAAAAACGGCCCACCCCAGTAGATAAGTTCCTAGTTGTCACCTACTGCAAATTTTGTGACGAGTCATATGTGTCCTAGTGAATTGAAGGATCCTCGCTAGTTTCACTGAAGGCTTCAATAACTAGTAGCTAGTCACAATTAACTTCATAATTATAGTGATCCCTTATTTCTTCTACATGTTTTACTATTTTTTTTAATTTTAAAAAACCCACTATGAATAAAAAATTCAATTATCAGAGTTAAAATCTTTCACCTCTGTAGTCCATGGTTGACTCTTTCAAAAGTTGAGGGAATTTAGAATGGGAAAATGCTTACTATTTCTCTGATCAACACTTAATTTTCAACTTTTCAATGTTAAAATGAATACCGGTTTTCTGAAAAGTAGGAGAAAAAGGATGTGTGCATGGAAAAAAAAAATTTATGAAAGAGTTAAAGAATGCACACACCGTGCAAATCTCTAAAAAAATCACTCAGCACACTTAGATGAGTACGAAATTAATTGAAATTCTAGTATGAAAAAAATACTAACCGGAATTGCTTGGTGTGTGGCAACCTTTGCTTCGTCTTCTTGCCTTCAACGGGAATGTCATCAATATTGAAAAACATCGAAGGATCTGATGGCAAATCCAAATGCCTCTTTCTCCAAGCGGCTACAAACATTGAGGCAATCTGTGTCAATGGGCTGCCAACTAATTTCTTGAAACGGTATCGTCTTGTGCCGGACAAAAACACAACCAAGCCAAAGACAATAGCACAAGCGCATATGCCGTAGCCCCATTCACGCCCCAGATTATCTTGTATGTACACAAGAACTGTCACTGCCGCGAGTGAGCCTATGCTGATGAAGAAAAAGAACCAGTTGAAGAAGTTGGTCATCTGATTCCGCTCTTGTGGGTCCGAGTCATCGAATTGGTCGGACCCGAATCCTGAGACACTCGATTTGAGCCCTCCAGTGCCTAAAGCGGTTAAGTAGAGAGCTATATACAGAACTACGAGTTGCATGCCACTTGCTTGGATGCAAGATTGGCCGTGGTTCAGGTTGCATTTTGGTGGCCTCAGACTTGGAATTATTGTTGAGATTGTCAATATCGTCACTCCCTGAAAATATATATATTAATGGTGCATATTTTTATAATTCATCTTTTTTTCCTTTAAATAAAAAGTTTTGTAAAGATGATGAAGCAATCAAAGAGCCTTACAGCTGCTTGAACGGTAGCAAAGATTGCAATGGTGAGATACCTGTAACAAGAGCAATTGCAAATCGAAATCCGGGATTAGGAAGCTTGACTTTTGGGAACAGGAAAAAACAAATGAAAATTAAAGGAGTTCGAGCCAGTTTAATAGTTAGAAATTAATGTAAACCTTCCTAGAAAGGTGTCAGCAATGAAGCCACCGAGCAAACAGAGCATGAAAGATGTACCAAGGAAGTTGGTGACGGTGTTGGCAGCGCTAGCATTACCCAAATGCATAGTGCCAGTCAAATAAGTAACCAGATTTACAGCGATACCGAGCGTTGTTAACCTCTCACACGCCTCGCCACCTAACAAGTATAAATGAAACAAGAAATGAAAATGAAATTAATTACTATCTACGATAGCATGTTAAGATTTGGGAAGGAGCAAGTAATGGGAACAAATTGAATGAGCCGACGTGATTAAAGACCTAGAATCATGGCAGCACTGGTCCAGCCGCCGGTTTTGGACCGCTCGGCCGGGCGGCCCTTGTAGTCCCAAGCATCTGGGAGGGTCTTTCCCTGTGTTTGAGGGAGCTCAGTCATCGTTTTTAATTTTGGAAGTATATACGGATTTAATAAGTAATGTATCGATTAGAGAGAGCGAGAGAGAGAATCTATAAATCTGGGCAAGATTGATGCAAAAATAAAGGGGGCTTTTATAGTGGGAGTTGAGGGACCTTATGATAAAATGTTCAATTAGAAAGAGTAATAAATAAATTTGGATGAAGTGCCACCTGTGAAGTGTGAACTGTGTTTGATTGGAGAGAGTGTTAAAAATGAGACAAAATAATAATCCCTCTTCCTTTGGAACCACTTTCAAAAGAGAAAGGTCGGTCGACGAGGGGTTTTCGCTCATGGTTTGTAGCTGGCTGCCCCATTTTTCTTTGTTAATTCGTGTGTATAATATTACTTTAATATTTAATTAATCCCCCCCCCCCCCCCGGCGGCGGGCGCCGCGCCGAAATCTATAAGTTTTGGGATTACAATGAGGAGATGATTTAGTTTTAACATTTGACATTTTTTTAAATTTTATTCTTGACACTCTTTTATATGATTTGATTTAAATTTTCTTAAAAATAAAATATTATTGTAGGATTCTACAAATAATACAATTAGAAGTCTACCAAAATCTTTTTCATGTAATTCAACTAAAAAATTTATTTCAAGTAAAGAGAGACTAACATTCCTATTAGGAAAAATTTTATTTTCATAATATATAGAGAGATTTCTATCTCTTTACCTCAAGAGAGATTCAGTTTGAAATTTGATGTACTAAAATTGAAAGGTAATAGGAAAAGTAAACTGAAATAATCAATCATCAACCACTCTAATTATTCCTTTCTTAGTAACAAGCGGGATTAAGCTTGAAATCACCAATCATCAATGATTCAAAGCACGAAGTTTTTTAAGTCTGATACCATTATATGTTTTCATTTGCACATGCCAAAAAGCCCTATTCGACCATCTTAACTCGGAGAAGTGGGACAAACAATTAGACAGCTACTCCCATTTTCATTGATTTAGTTTTTAAGCTTTCAAAGGTTAGATATGCAAAAGGTTTCAAAGGTTTGAAAAAAATAGCTAAATGTTAATGCACGGTCCCACTGTTAGCAACCCAAATCTGGCAGTGGCGACTGGCGAAGGGCGTTTCTGTGATATAACAAAAACCAAGAAAACTAAGGGTATCTAATTTTTCTTTTCTTTTCTTTTTTTTAAATAATAAACTATGTGGAGAACATAGAAGAATATACTTAGCCACATAGTTGAAGATATAATTAGCCACATAGCCACATAGTTCAATGTGGAGAACATAGAAGAATAAACTATGTGGAGAACATAGAAGAATATACTTAGCCACATAGTTGAAGATAAATGGTCACTATGCAGATCCCATGAATATAATGTGGGACAGATTAAAAATAATTGTGTCTGCTCGAGTGGGTAAATTGCATTATTTTATTATATGATTTCTTTTTTCAATTATAACCACCAGTCTAGCATATAGTACAGGTTTATCAAGAATTTTTTTTAATTTTTTAAAGATTCTGATCAGTTCCGATTACAAGAGGAAACCGGAAATTAATGTCCCTTAAATAGTGTAAAAAACTAAGTAGATGATGGATTATGATTCAGTGTTGAATATTTTTTTACTGAATACTAAATAATAATCAAGATTTATTTTAAATTTTTATTTTTTATTTAATAACTATTAATTTAGTGCTCAACAAAAATTGAGATGAGCACTGAATTTTTATTTTTTTTAATTTTTTTATTTTCCGAAGTTCGGAACTAAGAGGTCTAATTTTTTTTTATAGAAGAAAATAGACTTTCCATTAAGCAAAGTTTTCAAAAATACAAGCAATGTCATTCGGAAAAGAGTCCGTCCAAACACTCGACTTTCCACCCTTAAGAGCATACTTAGCTAATCTATGAGCTAGTTTATTGGTGAATTTAAGAGTGTGTTGAAATGTAACCTTGTGAAAGTCACCCCTCATATCTTGAACTACGGATATCACTCAGCAAATTTTTGTTTTACTCCATTTTTTATGGTTGACCAGATCAGTAACTTCCTGGCAATCTGTCTCAATGATGATTGATGTCAATTGAACTTCTTTGGCCACTTGCAGTCTCAGCTCAACAACCTCTGCTTCTGCAAACTGCATGTCCAAGCTTAGTTGTGATGGTTTAACTGCAGCTGCCACTACTCTTCCTTTATCATCCCTGATAACAGCCCCCAAGACTACTGTTTTAGCTTCAACATTGATAGCAGCATCCACGTTAATTTTGAAGCTTCCAGCAGGGGGTGGAGTCCATTGATGATGCTCTTTGTCTTCTCGATTTGCAGCTTGAAAACTTCCACCATGCTTTACTCTTTGATAGTCTTCGACTATAGCTTGGGCCTTTGCAGCTGAGGCATTTGGGTTAACGTTCTCCCCTTTGAAAAGCAACCGGTTTCTAGCATTCCATGTAATCCACCAGGCAGCACCCAATAATTCCAAGTCTGCTTTGCACAACCTCTTTGACATCTGAAACCACACTTCCAGCATATCCTGCCCTTTATAGACCTCAATGCCTTTATCAGCTAGGTTGACTTTTTCCAAATCTTACCTGCTACTTTGCACTCGATCAGAGCATGAGAAGTAGTTTCCACACTTCTTCTGCAAACTTGGCATAAGGGAGATGCAGTCACTTTCTTTTTCCATAAATTCTCTACCGTTGGTAGCATATTTTGAGTAGCTCTCCATAAGAAGATTTTTATTTTTTCAGGCAGCTCCAATCTCCATATGACCTTCCAATAACAAGACCAATCCTCTGAGGTGCTGGAGATATCAGGATATTTTAGTCTTAGAGCAACCTGATAGCCGCTCTTAACTGTGTACATGCCTTTCCTGTCAAAATGCCAGCAAACTTCATCCATCTTTGGGCTTCCAGGGAGAGGGATTCTCATTATGGTTGCTACGTCTTCTTTATTAAAGTGCTCCAAAATTCGATTTGCTTTCCACTGATTCCGTGCATCAATTAGCTCTGCCACTTTAGCATCCTCTGGCAAAGATGGTACTGAGAAAGGTTTAAAGGTATTTGGCCTAGGGATCCAATTACTCTTATAAACTTGCACCATATCGCCTCTACCTATTCTCCATCTAACCCCATTTTTTAACACTTGTCTACCCACAACAAGCTCCTCCAGAGGAATGATGGGTTTGATCCCAAGCTAGCATTCCAGAAATCTGAACATTTAAAGTATATGGCTTTTAGAACTTGGGCAGTCAAAGAATTCGGATCCTGAAGTATTCTCCATCCCTGGTTTGCCACCATCGCTTGGTTGAAACTACAGAAATCTCTAAAGCCCATGCCACCTCTACACTTTGCATGACTTAATCTCTCCCATCTTGCCCAATGAATTTTGTACTTGTCTTCCTTGGAGCCCCACCAGAATTTTGCTACTGCTCTTTGAATATCTTCGCACAGCCTGATAGGAAGCTTAAAAACACTCATGCCGTAGGCTGGAATCGCTTGAGCTACTGCCTTAATTAACACCTACTAAGAGGTCTAAATTGAGGGCACTAAATGCAAGAATTTGCTTTATTGACCCTATCAACAACTAACCAGCTTGCGGTCATAAAAATTAACACCTAAACCCCACGTGAATCAATAAAAATTAAAATATTTTAATAAATACATTCAAAATTTGAAGGGAAACGATCTTCTTTCCTGCAAGAACTCCACTGGAACCTGCAGCAACTTCTTGAGTTTTGGCATTTGTTAAGTCTTGTCTTGTGAGCTACTAACAAGCAAACAAAGCCAAAACGTAAACAATTGTACGGTTTCGGGGTTCCAGTGGGTAGAGAATCTTTGATCAAGGTTGAAATAATAAGAAAGTTGCCCAAGAAATCAACTTTAGTCGGGCTGTGGTGAGGGTCATTGGTGTTCCTCTATAATTGTTGTGAGATGAATTTGATTGCTCATGAATCGTGTCAAAATATTATTTGCGAGAAAATTTATATTGAAGTTTTGTCATGTTTATCACTTTGTTCTTTTTTTTTGAATAATTCATTATTTTTTGCTGTTACATTTTATTGTTCAAACTTTATTACTGAAAAATAAATGTGATTTTTTTTATATGTACAAAATTTTACTAACTTTTTTTAAGAGACAACATATTAGACTATAGAAAAATATATATATAATAACAAAAGAATTAAGTAGGTTTTTTTGTTGTCATTTTAACATTAAAAATTTCATGAAATATTACACAAGAGAAAAAATGAAAAACTGAAGTAGTAAAAATGAAAATTTATAAAGATTAACTCTCCTGAATTATTTATTAAGCAATTCCTTGTGTATTTACCGTCATAATTTGTCTTATGTCAACACTTCAAATAATTAATTGGACGAGTTTTTCTTTAATTAATATGCACTAGTACTCTTCATAACCTGCAAGATGAAAATTGAAAATCTCCCAGTGTCGGGACTCTAATCATCGCATAGGCAAAAACTGTTCATATAAAAGAAGTCCTTGGTGGGCTATCCAATCAATCTTTTCTTTTGTGTTAACGGATGAAAATTGTTGTGGTTTATACACCACTAAAATTGGGGTCAAAATTACATGTGTCATAATTGCCGTTCTTTACAAATTTAAGGTCAAAGTTTTCGGTCTCCCAATTGCATGGAGCGCCCATAGTGTACATTTGACTTGTGTTGTAGCTAGGGCCCTACCTTCGGAAAGACTACTATCAAATGGATGGTAATCTATCTCCCAAGAGTTTGTAACAAATTCATCATTACTTGCTCAAAATTTTTTTTAATAATTTTGTACATAATTGTTACTAATATTATATCAGATATTACAATAATATTTATAAATAAATTATATAATTGGAACCTTTTTTATGGTGTGTACTCTCCTGAAGTACAGTCCAAATTTTTTAAATCCTCTCTAATATTCAAGGGTTGTCTAATTCATTCACATTTCGTGAGGGATAGACCGGCTCTACTCAATTATTTGATAATTGAGGGATGATTGAAATTAATCCTATAATACTTTTATGGAATTTCTAACCCTTGCACTTAATATTATAAGTGTAAGAATTCTTCTACTGACCAAAGGCCTATTGGCCTTACTCAAACCTTTTTGAAAGGTAGAATTCTCTTCTCTTTAATTAATGGTTCACAGGATATGTGTGGATTTTTACTTTTAATACTATAGTACAATATATTAATTATAGAATCAAAATGTCTACATAGTTCTATTATAGCATAATTAATTTGAATAGCTAGAACCTTAAACCATGTTTAGAGATGGTGGATATGTACATAAATTGTTCTACAACAACATTGTCTATTAAAGGACAACTTTTTTTTTTTTAAATTTTGTTATACAAAGATTGTTATTGATATTATATCAGACATTACAATTATAATATTTACAATCGTACTAAACAACTGGGATCACCGCCATATAAACATTAGCCTACTGAAGCGCTTGTTTTGGTATTTTAAACCATCTCTAATATTCGAGAGGTGCCTACTTTACTCACATTTCATAAGAGAGAGACTATCTTCACTCAATTAATTGATAATTGAGGGGGTATTGAAACTAACCTCCATAATATTCTTATAAAAACTCGAACCCTTTCACTCAACATCATAAGTATAAGGTTTCTCTCATTGGACCAAAGCTCATTGGTAGAAGAGTATTACAACTAGATTCCTTAAAGACAAGCTAAGTCAAATTCAATAATGGCCAATAAAACAGTCTGGTGGCTTAATTTGAACATGTGAAAAAGACGGATGAAGATTGAAGCTAATTGTTTGAGGGAAAAATATGATGAACAGTAAAAGTGCCACGTGTCGACTAAATAAGCGAGTTCAGAACGAATAAAGGTACTCCACGTGAATTGGGATACCCCGCATAAAATAAGGTACTCCATATGGGAAGGGGTACCCTAAGTATAAAGGGGTACTCTAAGTAGCAAGGGGTACCCCAAGCCGAGAGGGGTACCCCTCGTATCTTGGGATATCCTACGAAACGGTGTAAAAGAATCCTCCAAAATATCTGCCATGAGCAACGTCTCCGCCTCCTAAAAGATTTCCTTTGATTTTGTCAGAAAACGGAATCAAAAACGATACGCAAAAGGGGGGACAGCCGCCTGCCACAGTGCAGAATATTACACCAAGAACAGTGGTCCCCAAACCGCCTACCCGACAACTGTTGCAGAGGTACCCTGGGACCACTCACCAGCGCGCGCCACGCCTCCAAATGATGAGATACGCCGCGGGCATGTATATAACGGCCCAAAAATCATAAAAGCAGGAGAAGGACGTGAGCCAAAGAGGGTACGCCACGTGGCAGGGAGGTACACCATATATAAAGACACCTAGGGTTTACTCTCCACAAGTTTCTTGACAGAAGCTTTCTCCTTCCTCCAATATTCTCCATTCACACTCCCACTCCAAAAACCAGGTTCTCTCCCTCCTTAAACCCTAATTTACAGAGAGCTTGCTAGCTCTCTTTACCTAAAAAGCTCGAGTTTGCTAACTTGAGCGTCGGAGTGTGAACGCCAGGGGTACCCCCCGGCTTCACCTCTAACCCTCCTTTCACTGTTTTGCAGGAACGAAACCCACTTCAAAGAATATCTTGTGTGTCGTTGATCTTCCACCATCGCCGTCTCTCATCCCTCCTTCTCACCTCATCAGACCTAGGATACCCCACGTCCCACGCAGCAAACCAGTGAGGTACCCCGTCTTCCCCAAAATAATAAATTCATTGTCTTAGATTGATTTTGGATTTACTCATCCCAAAATCAGTTGAAAACAATTGGCGCCATCTGTGGGAAACACATACAAAAAGCCTATATTGTGGTTACCTAATTGGTTGTTGTGGGTGCATTAACGCATGGCACCTGACGTACCTCCTGAAGGTTTAATGGGGGTTCCCACAAGGACGAGGGAGGACAATGGTAATGACGATAGTGACCCTGCCAGAAGGGTAGCTCGTAAAAACAAAGGCAAGGGCGTCAAGCAATCTATCGGGGTTTGCCAAGAGGAAGAGCCGATCGCGCACCAGTGTTTTGAAGACCTCGCCTACGCCATACTTCGGGCCGTTGGATCTCGGGCACCGGAAAGTTCCTTTCCTCCGGTGACACCAGAAGCTCCGTTACCTCAAGCGGACAACCAAGTTGTGGTGAAAAAAAAGGTATCCGAGTCCAACAAGCCAAAGCCTGGGCCTTTGGGTACTCGCTCCAAGTTTCGAGCCTTGGGTACCCGCGATGAGCGTTCCACCGCTTCCTGTAACTCCCGTAGCAGCCAGGGTACAAGGCGTATAAAGCGTACCCTTGAGGACCTCCGTGAGAAACTAAATACCAAAAGGGCCTCCCAAGTGACAGCGACCTCTTCGGGTGCACCAGGGGTACCCCTTGACATTGTGGAAAAAATGGAGAACTTGGAAGCCCAAGTGAAGCTCCTCTCCGAGAGTCAAAACCTCACGGCTGCACTAGCACCGCTGCCTTACCAATCACCGTTCACCATGAAGATTCGGAAGGCAACCCTCCCTGAAGGGTTCACCATGCCACAGGTACCTCAATACTCGGGTGCCACTGACCCCTCGGAGCATACGGAGTTGTACCGTGACCAGATTCTTATCAAGGGTGTAAGCGAGAGCGCCATGTGTAGGATGTTTACTCACACACTCACAGGCCCCGCGAAGTCTTGGTTTTGTTCCTTGAAAGCGGGTAGCATATCATCCTTAAATCAATTGTTGTCTGAATTTACTAAAGAGTTTTCCTATGCTTCTTCTCAAGACAGGGTAGCCTCCAAGCTTGCCTTCATCAAGCAAGGGGAAGTCGAACCTTTGGCGGATTACGAGACTCGCTTCCACCAAGAGGTGCTACGAACCGGGGCATTCGGAGATCAACATACACTGACCCATTTCGAGAAGAATTTGTGGTTAGGAAAATTATGGCGTTCTTTTCAAAAGAAGCGTCCACTTTCGTATGGGGAAGCCCATTCTCGGGCGTTGCAGCAAGTGGAGATGGATGAGAGATGTCGGTTGAAGCGCCAAGAAGAGAACGCTGACACCTTGAGGGACAAGGAAAAGCCCAGAAGGGTGGAGGCCCTAGTGCCGCGGGTACCCTGGCAGCGGAGCCCACCACGGGTTATCCCACGGGGACGAGGGCATAACCTTCATGTTACCGCGGGGGTACCCCATCCTCCAAGACCGCCACCAACAAATCATCAGGAGCCACCCCCGAGACCACGACATGAGTCTTTCCACCCACTGAATCAGTCTCCGGACCAAATCTTCTATCACATTTGGGACAGTGGCCGCCTCCGTCCTCCTAAGCCGATGAGGAAGTACCCCAACATGAGGCGCAGTTTGAAGTATTGCGAGTTCCATGAGGACTTTGGCCATAGCACCACCGAATGTTTCACTTTGAGAGAGGAGATCGAATCTTTAATTCTCAGTGGGTACCTTAAAGAGTTTGTCGCTGACATGAGAGAGGCTCGGAAAACCGCAGAGCACGATAAGGGCAAGCGGATAGCTGAGGGCAGTCCTAAACGAGAGGTACCCCCTGGGCACAAGAAAGGCGTGTATGTGCGGATGATAATGGGTGGACCTACCTTGGCTGGCCAATCTCGGAGGGCTATCAAAGGTTATGGTAGGTTGCTGTCGGTGACCACTAACATGGGCAAAGAAGTCAACCTTAGTGAATGGGGTACACCAAGGATACCCCACTATCCCCCACCGATCCTCTTTACGGAGAAAGATGCGGAGGGCATCTCGTATCCACACGATGACGCCTTTGTAATTACTTTGAAGGTTGCCACTGGAAAGGTGGCAAGAACTCTTGTGGACACCGGTAGCTCCGTCGACATCATCTTCAAGAGCGCTTTGGATCAGTTGTTAATTGAGTCACCAAAGATCACCCCCTATGCTACGCCGCTCATTGGGTTCGTCGGCGATATGGTCATACCGAAGGGCATCATCACACTGCCGGTTACACTCGGAAAGGTACCCCACCGTATTATATTGGGAAGGTCGTTTTTAGTAGCAACTAAAGCGGTGGTATCCATGCATTATCTCGCCATGAAAGTCTCGGCCTCCCAAGAAGTTATCACCATCAAGGGGGACCAGCAATCTGCCCGTGGGTGTTATTCTGTGGGATCCAAAGTCACCTACCACATAGCTTCTGATTTGGTAACGAAGGGGTACCCCAATGGCGGCCAACCTACGCCTTCCCCTTCAAGGCGAGCACTTGCTAAACGGCGAATGGCAACACTAAGGAAATCTTCTCAGGTAGTCCCCTCAGACAAGCAGTTGAAGTTTTCACCAGTGGCAGAGAAAGAAGTTACCGGGGATAGTTCGAGGGTACGCCAAGGGGAGATGGATGGACTCCATTGTGAGGTAGAGACACCTTTGGATCCCCGCGTATCAGAAGGTGACAAATGCGGTACCCCAGCTGAAGACCTCGTCTCAGTGCCGATTTGTGCTACCGACCCAGCAAAGACCGTGAAGGTAGGCTCCAGCCTTACGGAGGAACAAAAGGAGGAGCTTATTGCCTTCCTACGTGGGTACCCGGATGTATTCGCCTGGTCCCATTCGGATATGCCGGGTATCCCACCAGCCCTTTCTTGTTACCAACTCAATGTCAGCCCTCATAATAAGCCGATCAAACAGAAGCGTCACGCCTTCAACCAAGAGAGGTATGACGCAATTGAGCAAGAGGTAGACCGCCTCTTAGCAGCAAAGTTTATACGGGAGGCGGTATACCCTGATTGGGTATCCAACGTGGTTCTCGTCAAAAAATCAAATGGAAAGTGGCGCATGTGCGTGGACTTCACCGATTTGAATAAAGCCTACCCCAAGGACAGCTTCCCACTTCCCCGGGTGGATCAGCTTGTTGATGCCACAGCGGTGCATGAAATGCTAAGCTTTATGGACGCTTTCTCCGGCTACAATCAAATTTCAATGCACAAACCCGATCAAGAGAAAACAGCGTTTATCACCAACCGAGGGTTATACTGTTATAAGGTAATGCCGTTTGGCTTGAAGAACACCGGGGCTACCTATCAGCGGCTGGTAAACAAAATTTTCAAGGAGCAGATTGGGCGCACCATGGAGGTCTACATCGACGATATGATCACTAAATCGGTGCGTGCAGGGGAGCACCTAGGGCACTTAAGGGATACCTTCACCGTTTTAAAGAAACACTAAATGCGGCTCAATCCAGAAAAGTGTGCGTTCGGGGTTACCTCGGGCAAGTTTCTTGGGTTCATGGTACAACAACGGGGGATTGAAGCCAACCCTGATAAGATCCGTGCAATTCTTGATATCAAATCACCAAGCACCATCAAGGAAGTTCAAAGCTTGGCAGGCCGGGTAGATGCCATGAGCCGCTGCTACTGATCGGTGTAAGCCATTTTTCAAGGCTTTGAAGGCCGGAAAGAAGCTCCAATGGACTCCCAATTGTGAGGAGGCCTTCCAAGAGCTGAAGGGGTACCTCATTAATGCTCCACTGCTTGCCAAACCCGAGTTGGGAGAAGTGCTTTTGTTGTATCTCGCTATATCCGAGTATGCCACCAGCTCAGTGTTACTCCGAGAAGATGAAAAGAGGGTACAACGACCTATTTACTATACCAATAAGGCTATGGTTGATGCTGAAAAGAGGTACCCCACCTTTGAGAAAGTTGTTTTGGCATTGGTTGTCTTCGCACGGAAGCTTAGACCGTATTTTCATGCTCACACCATTGCGGTCATCACCAATCTTCCATTCCGGCAATTCCTTCAAAAGCTGGACATGTCCGGTAGGCTTCTCCGATGGTCCATTGAATTAAGTGAATTCGACATCATCTTCAAGCTTCGCTCGGCGATTAAAGCTCAAGCGGTCGCCGACTTCATTGCGGAGTTTGCCAGTGACTCAAGTGGCGAAGGCGAGCTAAAGTACCTATCGGATACCGCAACTACCGATGAAGTGGGACAGGTCTGGGAGATATATGTAGATGGCTCTTCCAATTCACATGGAAGTGGTGCATGAGTTATTATAATTGACCCGAATTAGGTGAAAATATGCTACGCTTTGCAATTCGGGTTCAAGGCCTCAAACAACGAGGCCGAGTATGAGGCCATCATAGCGGGGTTGAGGATGTCCAAGGCCTTAGGGGCAGGAAAGGTACATATCAAGAGCGACTCCCAGCTGGTAGTAAGCCAGATTACGGCACAATATCAAGCGAAAGAGGAAAACATGAAGGGGTACCTCGTGAAAACCAGGGAGCTGATGTCCCAGTTTTGCGAGGTTAAAGTGGAAAGGGTACCCCGACTTGAGAACAACAAGGTTGACACCCTGGCAAAAATGGCGTCTCTTGGGGTAGCCCAGTCATCCGGACCCATCATCACCGAACACATACCCGCATCCAGCTTTGGCCTCACCGAGCCGTCGGAAGTAGGATCACTGTCCAATGCGGTACTGTGGATGGAGCCTATTACGAGGTACCTCAAAGACGGAGGCCTCCCCTCGGATAAAACCGAAGCAAGAAGGCTAAAGTATAAGGCTGCACGGTATTGCCTGATCCGGGATACCCTATATAGAAGAGGGTTTACTCTCCCTTATCTTCGATGCTTGAGGGGCGACGAGGCCGAGTATATCATGAAAGCGATACATGAGGGGATTTGCGGTAATCACTATGGAGCGCAATCACTAGCACAAAAAGCTCTCCGACAGGGGTACTACTGGCCAACCATGAGGGAGGATGCCAAGAATATGGTGCGAAGCTGCGATAAATGCCAGAGGTTCGCCAAGGTACCCCACCTACCCCCAGAGAAGCTAACAGCCATATCCTCCCCTTGGCCCTTTGCCATATGGGGAGTGGATCTCATTGGCCCGTTACTCACCGGAAAGGGGCAAGCCAAGTATGCAATTGTGGTGGTGGATTATTTTACAAAATGGGCAGAGGCGGAGCTATTGACAAGCATTACGGAGAGGAAGACTATGGAGTTCATTTGGAAAAACCTCATTTGCAGATTTGGGATACCCCATGCAATCATCAGCGATAACGACAAGCAATTTGATAATGAAAAGTTTCGAAACTTTTGCTCGGAGTTGGGGATAGCCAACCGATTTGCTACACCCGCCCATCCCCAATCTAATGGGCAAGTTGAGGCCGTTAACAAGATCCTCAAAGGCATCCTGAAGAAGAAACTAAAGGAGAGAAAGGGAGCATGGGTAGACGAGCTACCTGGAGTTCTATGGGCCTACCGAACTACACAAAACACTTCCACCAAGGAGACCCCTTTTTCTCTTGCCTTCGGTGTAGATGCCGTAATTCCAGCCAAGATTGGGATACCCTCTCACAGGGTCGAATACTTTGATGAAACCGAGAAAACCTCTTTGGTAGTTGTCAATCTTGATTTGGTAGCCGAGAGAAGGGCTAGAGCAGAATTGAGCGCCGCCATATATCAACATCGCATCGCGGGTCTATATGAAAAGAAGGTACGCCCTCGGTCCTTCAAGAGAGGAGACATGGTCCTAAGAAGGGTAACTCAAAATACAAGGGTACCCTACGAAGGCGCTTTTGGAGCAAATTAGGAAGGACCTTACCGCATTGATAAGCCCATTGGGACAGGCGCATATAGGTTGCTCCACATGCATGGTACAATTGTAAGGCACCCCTGGAACGCCGCGATGCTTCGAAAATACTACTAAAGGCAGTGTCTAAACCTACAGTCTTCTGTCTTCTTCTATACTTTTTTAGTGTTCCTGGTGATAGGTCAAATGGGGTACCCCAAATGCCTTATGACGGTTTGTTGCGACTTTTGAGTTTCTTTAATTTCCAAATGAAAAGGGGTAGGAGACTTTGTGGTTTTCCATTCACCTCAGGGTAACAAAGCTAAGTCATGTACTGATCTATGCTTTCGTTATTTATTAATACAATTTCTATTTACAACGAAAAGGAAGAGGGTTCTTTCTCCAGTTTCGCCATTTCGGTCGTAGCACGCAGATTATATTCGTTAAGCGCCACTGAGATACATTAGCATCCGGATATATGTAATTTTCGCCATTCGCTAATCTAAAAAATTGTAAAGCGAGGGAAGGGTCAAAGAAGACCCGCAAGTGAAAAAACCGGCATACCCTAGCGTCATGAGGTTCGCTTAGATATACTAACACTCATACCTCCATCCTCTCACCCAGCAGAGTGGGGGTAAACTATCTGAAAAATTGTGAAGCGAGGGAAGGGTCAGAGAAGACCCGCGAGTGAAAAAACCGGCATACCCTAGCGTCATGAGGTTCGCTTAGGTATACTAACACTCATACCTCCGTCCACTCACTCGGCAGAGTGGGGGTAAACTATCTAAAAAATTGTGCAGCGAGGTAAGGGTCAGAGAAGACCCGCGAGTGTAAAAACCGGCATACCCTAGCGTCATGAGGTTTGCTTAGGTATACGAACACTCAAGCCTCCGTCCTCTTACTTGAGCCAAGTAAGGGGTAAGCAATCTGCGCCGAGGTTTTAATTACCAATTCGAAAGAAGATTCGCCATATTAGTGAGAAAATCAATCACCAGATTCGCTGATCAGTGTAAGGTATTGAGGGTACCCTATTTCGGAAAATGAGCGCCTAGTGTTGGATATTCAAAGGGGTACCCCATTTCAAAAAGCAACAAAAACAAAGAGGTACCCTAAAAGGTTAGCCATCTAGCCAAAGCATCCAATTGCCGATTAACAAGCATGCAAGATATCATAAAACCCAGATAACATAGCGTCAAAGCAAAAGAGAGCCATCAACAGTACAAACATCCCAACAAAACTGAAGAAAAAGAAGCAAAGTTTCAGTGACACAGCATGGATAGCTCCAAAAAGCGACAACATAAGCGAAGCCTATGCCGAGGGGGGGCATCATCACCCGCGTCTGTCTCCAGAAGGCGGCCAACAGAAGACTCGGAGGTTCCCGGGATAGGTACAGCCGATGTATGAACATCCGAAACGGGCAGTGGCTGAATATCATGGGGTACCCCAGATGTTCCGGAAGAGGCACCCGACTAAGAAGGCTTCCTTCTCTCCGTAATTGTCTTTAAAACCGTGGCCTTGTTGATAAACTTTTGCACACGGGGCACCTCCAACTCGGGGTCTATACTCCATACCTCCGACATGATAAGCGAAAATGCATCCTGCGCAATTGTCTTCTGGCGAAATAGTAGCTCCTCGTTCGCGGCCTGCAACTCCGCTCGGTCCTTCTCTCCCGAAAGGACTGCGATGCGCTCATGTAACGACTTAACCTCTTGGCCGAGCTGGTCCTCATGAGATTGGCGGCTTTGGAGTTCACTCTTCAGCTTATCCACTTCCGATCGAGCAACAACGAGAGAGTCGAGATTCGGCAGGCAGTAGCTGAGGAGATAAGAAGCCTGCGAGTCATGGAGACATGTCAAGTACACATGTATGTTGATATAATCGAAAAGAAATTTCTAAGGAAATTTGTGGGGTACCCCAAGAAAGCTTACCTCCTGGGTAGCCCTCAATGCTTGGCCGTAGTGCTGGCTCAAGCTCATTTTATTTGTCTCCTCGGCGACCTCGGGGGTGACACTCTCGGCGGAGTAGTAGAAGCACCGAGCTAAATGGGAAACGTCTTTGTTGGAGACCGGGCCCAGCTCACCCGCGCGTAAATCCTCAGGAAAAGCAGTCACCATCTCGAACTTGCGCTTTTTCGAGCGTGGGGTACCCATCGACACACTCTGCAAGGTACCTTGAGACTTCCCTTTCTCGCTGGGAGCTCGGGGAGGGCGAGAGACTGAGGAAGGAGCGACCGAATCCTGAGATCCATAAGCACCTCCCACAATCGCCATGAAGAAGGCGTCAAAAGCATCTCCCGATGACTCCATCGCTGCACACATAGCACAACAGTCATGATCAGCCAAGCAAGTACTGGAAATGTTAAAGGCACAAACGGGAAATGAAAAGAAAAGGGAGCAAATTCGAGAGGTGGTGGTGATGGGGTACCCTAGTCCCATGGATAACGATAGGATACCCCTCAACACTCAGGCCGTACATGGGGTACCCCCACGAACAGGAGGAGAACTTTAGCCAATCAAACCTGCCCTCCACATCCTACTCTCCTCCAGCACATCACCACTCATTTGGGCATTGCGAAATCTCTCCATATACCCCTTCACCTCTCCCCCCACCTCCTAGATTGGGCATGACCCTTTAGCCCAAGTCACGTCTGCAAAACCATGAGAACCCAAGGTAAGTGAGATATTTATGCGGGAGATAACAGTAGAAGAACTATGAGTGGAGATATATTTACTGTCTACGGTGAAAGCGTTTTGAACCACCACGAGATCACCCGTCTCGTCCAGAATGTTGGTCTCCCAGCTACCATCAGCCACGAATCACCCCTTTCGGTAACCTTTCTTCAGGATAGGGCTCCCCTCAACAATATGCCCGAGCTCACCCCACGAGGAAAAGTAGGCTACACCAGGACCCTTGGGCTTCTTAAATTGGTAAAGGCCCCTCAACTCCCTAAAAGAGATGTCGCGCTCCATGACCTCCAGCCACAACACTTGCAGACCCGTGAGTGTCCTCCACCCCGGGAGGGATAGCTGCCCAGGAGCTACACCCAGGAAACTAAACATCCACATATAAAATGGCTGAAGAGGCAAGCAAAGTCTTAGGTCGAAAAGATCAATGTGTAGAGCTATTCCATCAGATCGAGGTCGCTCAGGCCGTTCATCCTCATCGGGTACCTAAGGAGAAAGGATTGCCAGTTTTGGAGGGTGTGGCAAGAGAAGGCGTAGAAGGCTGCCCCGAAGGAGGAGCGGAAGCCTTAGACTTAGATGACTTACCCTTGACCCTAAGTGGGGGGGTAGGCCGTTTGCGAGGTAAGCGTGGGCTAACGCGAGGGGTAACCCCCGAAGGAGGAGGTTCGGAATGAGGGGTACGCCTACCCGAGGAATCAAAAGAGGATTTATCCCCCTCGCTAATAGAGATATGAGAGGGAGAACCCACAGGGGGGCTACTAGCCTTCCTAGCCCCAACCTTACGCCTCTTTTTCTCAGGCGCTGTATGTTTTTTACCCATTTCTACTTTTCCCCCAATAATAAACCCACGAACCCCCAGCCACATGTTCACCAACCACCAACAGTACACACACAAATCCCCCCCCAGCCACGCATCCACAAAACCGCCAACGCACACCCAACAACACATCCAGCAACAACATTACCACAAACCGCCCGCCACCCATCAACCATCCAATACAAACACCAACCACAAGCACAAGACAAAACAACAAACCAATAAACAAAAATAAAATCTTTCCAAAGTGAGCAAGTGGCGCCATTATAAATACGCAGCAAAGACGAAAGACGAGAAATAATACCTCCTGTTCACCAGTGCCGCAGATCCTGATCAGTGGTCGCAGGGAAACAAAGCTGCAGGCAACGGAAAACAGTGAGTATAATAATAATAATAATAAAGATTTGATTTTTGCCTGTATGTATAAAACAGTGAGTAAAAAAAAAATTGAGAAGACGAAGAAGGGCTGTAGCCCAAAACCGAAGCCGGCTGCCATGGTCACAACCACCAAGAGTCCACGCCGGAGAATGAGCACAAAGCAGTTCCGGCCGAAACAAAAAAAAAACAGAAAGGGAAACGAAATGGCAGCGAACCGACGCTAAGGGGAGAGGGATGCAACCACCACGCCGGCGTTTGCTGACCACCGCGGTAGCCACCATCAAACCTAAACCAGCTGACATGGGTCCAGCCACGACAACTGTCGGAAAAAGCCCAGAAAATCACCGCTCGAACCAAGGAAAAAGGAAGAAAAAGAAAGAAAAGAAAGAGGGAAGAAGAAGAAAGAAGAAAAGGAGAAAGAGAGAAGGGATTACCGTGACTGGAGCCGCGCCAAAAACCTGCCGGAAACACGCCCAAAATCTTCGGATCTGGAGCTCAAAAATCACCGCTGCAGCCGCCGCGAATCACGCCGGGAAAAGACTCCAAGCCAACGCCGGCTGAGAGGAAAGAAAGGGAGAAAGAAAGAGAGGAAAATGAAGGAAGAAAAAGAGAAAAAGGAAAAGGACAGCACCGGCAGAGAGAGAGAGAAACGAACGGGCAGGGAAGAAGAAGGAGAGAAAAAAGAGGGTGAAAGGAAAAACAACTGGAAAGGAGTTTAAGAAAATATTTGGGGATTTTCAAAACCGAAGGGATAAAGATCAACATGCTGCAGGCTTTTTAATTGAACCTGACCGGACGCGTCAGTCCGAGAAGAGACGTTCCGGGGCGCCTGGGAACTTTTCAAAATTTTAAAAATTCATGTCAGACAACTGCCATTTCCCGATAGAAAAAAAAAAAGCGAGACACGACTGCTGGTTTTCAAAAAAAAAGAGGAAAAAATTGGCGGGAAAACGAAGAGACAGAGAGAATTTTCAAGACACTCAGCATAGTCAAGGGAAGAAATTAAGCAAGTCAACCTCGGACTAGTCATATCGCCACGTGTCACTCACACAATGAGTTTCTTTTGCCTCAAATATTTCTCGCCAAAAAAAAACTAGGGGGCTGTTGTTTGAGGGAAAAATATGATGAACAGTAAAAGTGCCACGTGTCGACTAAATAAGCGAGTCCAGAACGAATGAAGGTACTCCACGTGAATTGGGATACCCCGCATAAAATAAGGTACTCCATATGGGAAGGGGTACCCTAAGTAGCAAGGGGTACCCCAAGCCGAGAGGGGTACCCCTCGTATCTTGGGATATCCTACGAAACGGTGTAAAAGAATCCTTCAAAATATCCGCCATGAGCAACGTCTCCGCCTCCTAAAAGATTTCCTTTGATTTTGTCAAAAAATGAAATAAAAAACGATACGTAAAAAGGGGGACAGCCGCTTGCCACAGTGCAGAATATTACACCAAGAACAGTGGTCCCCAAACCGCCTACCCGACAACTGTTGCAGAGGTACCCTGGGACCACTCACCAGCGCGTGCCACGACTCCAAATGATGAGATATGTCGCGGGCATGTATATAACGGCCCAAAAATCATAAAAGCAGGAGAAGGACGTGAGCCAAAGAGGGTACGCCACGTGGCAGGGAGGTACACCATATATAAAGACACATAGGGTTTACTCTCCACAAGTTTCTCGACAGAAGCTTTCTCCTTCCTCCAATATTCTTCATTCACACTCCCACTCCAAAAACCAGGTTCTCTCCCTCCTTAAACCCTAATTTACAGAGAGCTTGCTAGCTCTCTTCACCTAAAAAGCTCGAGTTTGCTAACTTGAGTGTCGGAGTGTGAACGCCAGGGGTACCCACCCGGCTTCATCTCTAACCCTCCTTTCACTGTTTTGCAGGAACGAAACTCACTTCAAAGAATATCTTGTGTGTCGCTGATCTTCCACCATCGCCATCTCTCACTCCCTCCTTCTCACCTTATCAGACCTAGGATACCTCACGTCCCACGCAGCAAACCAATGAGGTACCCCGGCTTCCCCAAAATAATAAATTCATTGTCTTAAATTGGTTTTGAATTTACTCATCCCAAAATCAGTTGAAAACACTAACCTTTCTTTCTCAGTGTCGCCTTCCGAATAGCAAGCCATTACGTGCGGAACTGATATTTCATTGGAGAACACATTTAACTGTACTATTGCTTTGCTAGCATTGTTCCTTTTTGGTAATTAAGTGGTCCAGAGTAATGCATGGTTTTTATGAACCCAAAAGTTATACATATTGGTGAAAACGTTTAATAGCATCTAAGCCATGCATCGAGGTCATCAGAATACCCCAGTGATTATTATTATTATTATTATTTGGAGACAGTGAACCAATGGGCAGATTATCCTGGATTCTAAAACTTTTTGGGGAACCAGAGATAAGAGTTTAAAATTATGATATTATCCCTTTGCCAGTTCACGAAATTAACTCGGGCTGTGTGCCGTATTAAAATTTCAAAAGTACCGCCCATTTTTTCTCTCTCTCTCTCTCTCACAATCCAGCTCTCACCTGATGGCTGTCTCGCGTGATGGGGAATTGGGAATGGTCAGCTAGTTTCTCTAAGGCAATAATTTGTCATGATTCATTCGGCTGGGATCTATGGCATGTTTGGCAACCCAGGTTCAATAAATGGAACATGTTGTATTCCAGATATGGATCGTCAATCATATTTAACTTGATTGACTTAGTTGTATTCCTTATATTATATGCCCATCAGGGGGTAACTGATTGATTCTGCTCCTTACTTCGAAGGAAATTTCATCCAAATTGACTTTGTCAAAATGGGCCCAAACATGTGCTATCATAAGGCTAATTCGGGATATGTCATAATAAAATTAATTCAGGACGTGTCCGGTCAGATATCCAGCTATATGTTATCAACACACAAAAATAACAATAATAATTAAAATTAAAATTCTTACGATAATTAATAATAGATACTTCTGAAGATACATAGTTCCAGTGTTTCACTATAATTAGAGGCCGTAACCTACTAGGTTTTTGAGCTTTAATTAGTGAATTGTAGATTTTGATACATTTTCGCACAAGCATATGAATTGTTAAGGAAACAATTAAAGTGCATTTACTTCCCATGAAAGAATTAAAAAAAAAGTTGTTTAAACGGTATGAATTAAAATAAGAATGAGTGGTATTAATTTGTTTACTTTATTTTGTAATTGAAATGCATTGTTTAAAGTTACCAAAATGTCCTAAGTTAAAATTATGTATATTTTACTAACAAAATAAATAAGTACACATTTTTCAAAGAAAAATATATACATGTTTATTGTAAGGTTGAGCGTAGCACTATTATTTTTACAATGAACTAATTGTTATTGATGTTGTTAATAATAATAATAATTATTGTTGTTGTTGGTGGTGGTGTTAGGATTCTATCCCTAAGAGCTCTCCTAAATTTTTTAATAAATTTTATCATTTATATTTTAATAGTAATGAGCAAATATAATTTCATTTTTTTTCTAACTTATTAATCAGTACTGACCACTTCAATTTTTAGTTAGTCCCTTTGTTAATGTACACAAAATTTAGAAAAAATGATTTATGCCCCGAACCTGAAACCCCGATCGAACTCCAGCCAAGTGTATTTGTTTTCTTTTTTCTTTTTTCTTTTTGTATAAATTTTATTATTTTTTATTTTACCTTTGTCGGGTTCGGTACGAGTTTAAGTTTGGGGTTGTATCTCATCGCTCTACAATTTATTTGGTTCAATTTATATAGACAGAATTCTTTTCATTCTCTCGCATGAATCACGAGGTTCCGCTGCTAGGCAATCATTATCATAATTACCAAATTGACAATTAAATATGAGTTATTATGGTCGGCCAGAAAATGTAACGAGACACTGAAAGCTAATTTAGTCCATTTAAACAAGACCTTTTTTAAAAAAAAAAATTGTGGGTCAATTTTCGACGTACTTTTTAATAGAGCCAGGCGTGGTGTGATTACCATTCATGTTTGGAAGGCGTCAATAAAGGAATCGGCAGGCTTTTAGCTTTCATGTAAACACGTGACACGTAAAATACCCAAGCATATATTCTATTGCGTTTGAGGATGATGCGAAAGTTGATTGCCTACCACGCGTCTATTTGATTAATCACTGATTGAGGCTTAGCAGTTTATGTGTTGAGTGTTGACATAAAATGATGACAAAATTAGAATAAGAAAATAGTTTGGACAGACTTTATTGGTCGGTTCTATGGAGACCCGTCGGCAGCTGATGACCTTTCGTTTCTCTCTTTTTTTAAAAAAAAAAAATTTCGTTATTAGGAATTTGACTTTCAGGATTCAAGGAATTAGAGTGCAAATTTTATGAGGTAGCCATAACTACTGAATCAAATATCAGTTAATTATGCCCCATGTAGTTAGGCAATGTATCGACTAATAAGTTTGACGGCTTTTCAGAAAAGAGCTCATTACCAGTTAATTATGCCTCCAATACACAATATATACAATAAAGCTAACATCATATCTGGTCACATTCATATATTATCACTGTTATGAGTAATATCTTACAGCATCATGAACGTGAAATGAGAGCATATATTTCTTTTAACTATATGTAGAGTATATTGTTCAATGACAATCATATTAGATAAAACGTAGGTGGCGACTCTACCTTGTCATTGAGCTGTGGTCACTTAATACAACGTTTATTCAAATTAATTAACATCTTTGATTGGAATACGAAGAATGATTATTTAATATCATGGTCACCATTTAGATAAATTCTAAAATAGGAACTATGTCCTGCACAATAAGTAAATGATTTAATAACATGTGTACATTTATTTATATAAATGATTGTAGTTATATTAAATTAAATTATACATATTTTATATGAATCAATTAATTATAATACATCAAAAATATTCTAAAATTTCTCCACCTTAAACAAATTATGTTTATGTAATCTTTCAAGGGCGCCAAAAGCCAAATCTAGAGGCAGGGTATGACAAGTGGCTCAATTATGGCTCTCTAAAATGCTTAACTGAATGTAATACCCAATTATCGAACAAAGAAAAACGAATACAATACACCAAATGCTTGTTGAATATTTGTCAATCAAAGATTGCCCTATAATAGAGGAGAGAGAACATCCACTCGTAAGATAAAAGTGAGTCAGTACACCAATAATAGAGAAAAAAAATTAGGGTTTTGTCCCATGTTTTATCCATTTGATACATGTAAAATATTTCATCAATTTGATCATCCATGTATATTTGGCTTCTGATGACGACCAATAAGCTTGTTTAACTTGCGCATGGCGGCAAAAACTCTCTATTGTAAGTCGAGCTATGAGATCATCTAAATTTCGTCTTAATTATAAACAAGAGGAAAAAGACAAAGACCACATTAAGATAATAATTATATTAATTATAAGAAAATTAATGAACAATATTTCATCATGTGCCACGGATTGAAAACAACTTATGTATATCATCTTGTGATATGTGGATTATATCGACGTGCTTATCGTGTTCCTGTGCATATTTTTTTAATAAAAGTTATCAAAAGGTGAGGGGTTAGACAAGACTCTTATATGTAATAAAAATCATAAAATGAATCGAAAACACGAGGCGGGGGTCTAGACTCCAATACATGATTACTTTGCTAGCTAGTTTAGTTTATTGAACCATGGTTAAGACATCGGTATTGCACTTGCAGCTAACAAATGTAAACACGTTTAGAAGTTTGTAGCACTAACTCATGTGCAAAAATAAACTCTTGAGTTATCCGTCATTTATGTACTTAGGTTAAAAAAAATTATTAATCGATGTGAGATAAATTCTTTAACATTTTAGTCATGGGTAGGCTAGCCATGAGCTTTAACTTACACTTAAAAACCGGCTCATGAGTTTTTTTTTTTTTAAGAAGGAAATAAACGATTTCATTAAAGCAAAGATGATAACATGGATTCGACTTTCATTGGAATTGGTTCCAGCCATACAACAGTTTCATTGTTCCTTAGAGCTAACTTAGGTAAGGAATGGGCATGAGTATTACATGATCTAGGAGTGTGATAGCAGCTGAAATTCTGGAAATCCTTTCTAAGACTTTGAATTTATGAAACCACCCACATAACCTCTGTCCTACTGCCCTCTTTCTAGGTAAACCGGCTCATGAGTTGAAAGTTTCCCTAAACTTATTAATCGATGTGACTATTGTTATATTTACTTGCTAGAGTGAAAATCGGGAATGTGGATTCTTTCTATTCTAGAGTTTACTTACTCATTTGAGGAAGTGAGTAGGAGTCCCACTCTATGGATCCTACTCATTTTTAGAGTGAGAAACGGGATTCCCACCTCTTTCTTTTTTTACCCTTTCCTTATTAAGTACAATATAATTACACTTATTAAAATAAAATAATGTTATATTTTTATTTGAAAATAATCATATTATTTTTATTTAAATAATATTCTTATATTATTTAATAATAATATATTTATTAAATACAATAATATTATATTTATTTAAATATAGTATTATCATATTTAGTTAAAATAATATTTATATAATCTAAGTCAAAATTATTTAAAAATAATATTTATTATTATTTATAGAGAATTAATAATATTTCTATGCACTATCTTTATTTGAAAATATATTATTATTATTATGTATATTTAATATTAATAATAAAGCACTTATTCTAAGAAAATATTAACTTTGTACTATGTTATTAATAATCATGTTTCATTTGTGTTGCTTTTATCAATAATTATTAATTTACATAATTAAAATTAAAAAAATTGTCATTTACATAATTAAGAATTTTAATAATAATTATTAATTTATATAATTAAAATTAATAATAAAATAAATATTTTATTTTACAAATTTATTTTCTATTCACTTTGTAACTGAAAACTACAATTATTTAAATAAGAATAAAACTGTAATTTGAAACAATTCACTGCAAATTCAAGATAAAGTAAACATATAAATAGAATTATGATTTTGATTTCACATTTCCATTCTAACGTAATTGAACTATCTACTCCGACTTCCACTCTACACTCTCAATCTTAGATTCTCACATAAAATTTTTCACTCTAATTTGAGAAATAAACACTACCAAAATTGACGTTATATTAGATGAGAAACAAACTATGTATCTTAAAATACAAGCCTAACATTATAATCAAGAATGGTAGATTCCAAGAAATAGAGATGAGGAGATAATGATACTGATAATTAAAGATGATTGGCGGAAGCAGGAAGAGCCACAAGGGATTCTTGAATTGGGAGAAATAATAATGATGGAGGATACCGTGAATCTATCTGCTTCTGTGGGGGTGTTGTATCTGGGGAAGTCAACAACTTATCAAAGAGATTCAATTCATTCAACAATGTTTTAGGTATGTGTAATAGTCAAAATTTTAAATTAGATGTGCTTTTACTTATTCTAAAAGGCGCAATTAGGCAACTGGCGAGGCAGCATTACAGCTAAATTCCTAATTATGATTTCCATAGCCAATGAGTTAAAAGCTGTGTGGCTGTCATTGGAACAGTAGGGGAAAGCATGACCTTAGGAAGAAAGAAAGAAAGAAAGAAATATAAAAATACAAAAACAGCAAAGTCCCTCTGTCTAAAGTGATGGTTATTATTATTATTATTATTATTATTTTGTTGTTGGGGTTGTTGGGCGGAGAAGTAACGATTAAAACGTGAAACGACTAGATTAATCAAATCCTTGAAGAAAAATACAGTTGCATTCTCCAGTTTTCACTTCGCAGATTTGGACAGATATGAAATTATAAACTTCACATTATTATTATTATTATTATCAATAAGAAAATAACTGGCTTCTATGCGGAGAAAATTTCGGATTGCTTCGCACGAGGTTGTGAAGCGGAAAATGGAAATGCAATGAATTAAGATTTACTGGTGACTCTTGGAGTGGCTTTAAGGTGAGATTGTTTTCTTTAATGGAATAGACATATACCAATATGTTAGGACTGATGCTTGTTACTTAAAGTTTGGGCTTAGTTAAGAAGATAATGAACCTATAGGAGTCGTTGACAGCAAGTGGGCTGCCCAAGCCCAGCTCATCAACAAACCTTTCGCGTTAATAAAACACACTTTCCGAATTTTTAACAAGTAGATGGTAAAAGTATTAGGACGACAGTGTGAAATTAACGTACATCAATTAACGCTTATTATTTTATCACAGTCAATAATTTCCTCCAATATAAAAAATCTAAAGAAACAAAGAGTTTAACGGATCATTTGTTTGATATTTGATCTTTGAAATATAATAAGAAAAATATTTAAAAAATAAAACATACATGAAAAATGTCTTTTTTTTATTTACACCAAAACCTATATTTCTTATTTTTAGTATTTAAATTTCATTTAAATTTCAATTTATATGATTTATTTAATTAATAAAAAATATGAATAAAAAATATTAAAAAATAAAGGTAATGCTCTACATTTATACTTCCAAGAATGTTATTGAATATTAGAAAAATAATAGGGGATTAAGTGGTATATATTAATATCAGTAGCAGAAACTAACAATTTCCCAAAATTTTAATCAGAAATAAAAGTGTAAAATATTTGGACAACTATTGTTTCGGTTTGGTGGTGGTTGTCACTTATTTATCTCATTATTGAGATTTTAAGATTTGAGTCATACTGTGGGAGTAGATTTTATTTTTATTTTTATTTTTGTGGAGAATAAACCACTCTTACATTACCCTTAGTTTTAAATTAAATATGTTGAAACAATTCACAACGGAAGTTTACTTCTTGGACTGGAAAATCTAAATGGGAAATTAGCTTGATTGATTGTGATTACTTGCTTAAAACATTAAGGAATGCGAATGGATTCCAGATGGAACCTACAATTTTAGGAATGAGGAATGGAAATCTCATTTTCATGGGAATGAGAGAATGAAAATGAGAAATGAATCGGCACATTTATCTTTAAAAAAAATTAAATATTCCTTTTTTACCCTATAATTATTATTTTTATTATTATTGCTAGTTTATTTTGAAAATCCTAGTATTATACTCAATATTATAAAAACATGTATATATTTACTTTAAAAATTTTTATTTGTTTGTTTGTTATTGAAAAATATATCATTTTACTAAAGACATTCTAGTGACTTGAAACAATCCATAATTACAAAATAAAGTAAGCACATTAATGATAATACAATCCATTCCGATTCCAATTTTTACGGCTTAAGTAAACAACTTCTTTTTATTCTTATTCTCTATTTTGATTCCAGATAAAAATTCTTGCACATTTTGATTCATGGGAAGTTTAATGCACCATAGATGTAATGCTCTTATTCCATTAGTTTCAATATTTTTATTTTTATTAATTTTCTATGGGTTAGCATCCTTAATTGATTTTGCCTCATTTAAAAAATTCAAAAGCTTAGTTCTTCACATCTTAAAACTATTGGACTATTTTTGGCAGGCAAGATTATATTGAACTAAGTATAAGGATTGGACTAAATTAAATTGGACTATATATGGTGCTAACTTATGTTTGGTACAATATTGAATCAGATTTTGATAAATGAAACTAAATAATATTTAAGTTAATATTCGAACTTAAATATCAACCATTTAATGATATTTAATAGGAAATATTATAATTAATTTAAAATAAAACTAATAAGAAAATTAAATATAAATATTCATTTAGTCATTGGGTAGTCAAATTATAATAAAAAATATAAATTATTTAAATTATAGGCTATTACATATGAGATATATCATTTCACTAAATAAAACTATTCAAATGTGATGGATTATGATTTATGAGATATGCTGTGAGAACATTTTATAAATTATATGAGTTCTTGTTTATTGAATGATGATCCTAGGAATTCTTAATTATGGATTATTGAGTTTGATTTTATTGAATGGATTTGAAATGATACATTATATATGTTAATGTTATATTTGTTGTATAATTTTAATTAGTTATTTTTAGCTTATACTCACACACAAACATACATATTTAATAATTCTCAAATACGGATGCCCATATTTTCTTTAATGCGGATACACTTTTAATTATGTAGGAAAATAGAATAATAAGACATTTTATTTAATTCTAGCTAAATTAAATAATAGTTCATCCATTTGGTGCCAAAATAATTTTCAATTCCCGCTAAAATATATTTAAAAAAATATTCATTTTTTTCCAAGGATATTTTACATAAATATTCAATAATTCCCACCAAATAAAAAACTTAAACATTTAATTAATGTAAAATTAAATATAAAATTGAAATATTTTAACAGTAAATTACTTTCATATTTAACACCTAATTAATGAAATATGTCATAATAGTCATGCATGGAAGGTGTCTATGATAGATACTAGTCATACATACATTTTTTTAATCAAAAGTAGGAAAAATATCCACTGTTCACTCTTTTTTTCAATTTTTTTTGCTGGAATCCACCTAAAGTTACATTTTGTTTCACTTTTACACTTTTATTTGGAATCCGTTAAGAAAACTAATGGAAACCTAAGAAAATGACCATTTTACCCCCCAAAACGAAAATTTCAATTTCACCCTAAAACTTACCAAAAATAATCATATTAAATCTAATTATTTTTCTCATCGGTCAATAAAAGAAATTAATTCCACAACTATTAAATGCAGCGTTTTTTTTTAAATATGTCTGTAATTAGAATGCTAAATTATGACAGTAGTATTAAAAATAGCCCAATCTCGCAAACCATCAATTGAATTTAAGATAATTAGAGTTTTATTATTCATTGAGTTATAATTTCTAGTAGTTAAGATTTTTTTGTACTTCATTAACATATCAATAATGATATTCATTATTAAATTTGTTTATTTTTGGCATTCTTTAGAGTGAAATTGTAATTTTCGTTTGGGGGTAAAATGGTCATTTTCTTAAGTTTCCATTATTTTCCTTAACGGATTCCAAACGGAAGTGAAAAAATGAAACTTTAGATGGATTCTAGCAAAAACAAATTGTATATTATTTAAAAAGTTGGAAAAAATGGGTGGATGATGGATATTTTCTCTTAAAACTATTATAACAGAATTGTGCGGTTTTTATTTTTTGCCGCAAAAATTAAGGACAGATGAGAGGTCATAAAGGCTTTTTGGGGGGGGGGGGGGCGAGGGTTTGTTTTTAGTAGTGATATATTATTTGGAGTAGAATCTTGTAATTTACAGAAAGACGAGCGAACCAGTCAACACAAGCTACGTTAAATTTAATCAAAGTCATAGAATATGCAGAGAACTCTCATGCACGTAGAGAGTAATGCACAAAAGAAAACCACTGAGTGTAAAATAGGGGTGTTCAGAATCAAATCTGATCCGCTCAATTCGTTTGATCCATATAAATATGATTCATGAAAATTTGATCCGTGGATTGGTGGATTAAATTGAAAATTTAAAAATCTGCAGTTAGTGGATTAGATATGGATTTACTTCTGTAAATCTATAAAAATCTGTGAATCCGTAAAAATAAAAAATATTTATTTAATAAAAAACTTGCAAATATGATATTATACTTACTAATAAATAAATAAGTTAAGATATTGTTACATTAGCACTATATTATATCTTATCTAATAATGATATAAAATAAAAATAATTAAATAAAAAATATAGCAGTTAATTTTCATGTACTGATCTAAACAAATGAGATTTTTTTTTCATTTTGGTGTGTTATATTTTGAAACTTTGAATGTATTTTCTATCTTTATTTAAACAATTAATTTATTTAAATCTTATTTAATTTTGAATTTGATCGGTAGTAAAATTATTTTATATTTAGTTAGTTCGTGGATAGTATATGATTAAAAAAATTTAGCTTGCAAACTAATCCGTAAAATGATGGATTGGATCTGCAGACGAATGTATTGAATTTGAATTGAATTTCACCAATCCATTGATTAGATTAAAAATTTATAATTCGCAAAATTATAAATTAGATATGGATTGATATCCAATCCATAAAATTCGATCCGCGAACACCCCCGTAAAATTTATATCTGTTCAGCTTCGCGGGTTGTCGCTCTAGGCCAGTGCATAATGAACCAATCGATCCACACAATAACTTCGAAATTAGATACCACGTGTGCCTTACTCTCTGACTACTGGGAGCAGACCTATATTAATCATACTATATATAACAATTAATATCCGTATTTTGAGCCATATATAACCTTAGATTTAGATGAATTGATGAAATGTACATGTCCTTGTATTTCAAGGAGAGTTGCTCATAGGCCGGCCGGCTCGAACCGACATCTCATGGAGCAATCCATAGGCATGACCATTCTGCCAACCCTTCATTGGCTTCCTCCAAAATTACATCTGAACAAATTCTGAGAGTTTGACGGTTTGTATATTGCACAGATAACTCTCAACTCAAAACTTGCTTGTAAAACTATATGTATACAGAGTGATGTTACGAACATATATCCTTTATACAAATTATTATATATGAACTGATCTCGTTCAAGCATTGGCTGGAGGAAAAATACAAATTTTAACATAATTAATAAGAATAAATCATGTCTCATCCAACAACAGTTGCATAACAATTTAGTTTCTGCACGATAGTTTGTGCATAGAGTCAATTTTTTTTCCTCTATTACTAGGGTATAAATTATTGTACTTGCCCTTTTTTGAAGGATAAGAATTAAAGAAACCATGCACTATTCTTCCACTCGATAGAAGGTTATAGTATAAATCAGTATCAATATCAATGCATATGCACATTGCATCAATAATATTATTACGCCTACAAAGTTGAGGTATGTTTAGTTGGATACATATTAACCGGAAGCCGACCTGTATCAATATTGTTAAGCCTACAGAGTTGATTGCGAATTGACAATATTTGTCATGTTAATTAAGCGCACGCGGTCTTAGTTTTGGGATCCTTGGAATGAACAATGTTTCGAGACTATAATAGAGTGGGAAAATGGACATTTTAGTTTGATTAATCCCTTTCAACAACGCTGAAAAATGGAATTACTATACCTATTTCGCCATAACTAATTGATCTCATTTCTATGTGGATATTTTATCAGTACGGAAATATCAAGCGTTCTATTATAGCTTATACTGTTTCCCGAGACTGTACAGTTTCTGGCTTTCTGCTTTAGCATGCCTTGTTTATTAGTAATGATTTTTAAGTAATCACTAAGCAGTGGAAAATAACTCAACATCCAGTTGTAAATTTTAACGAGAAAAGTAATCTGAGAAACAAGGATTGTTGAACACTTACAAGAGAACAACTTAACAAAATACAAAACGTATCCTGGTGCCCAATATAGCGGCATGCCAACAGGAACTTAAAAAGATAACGCCTAGGCACAAATGAAGTCAGAAGGGAGCTTCTTCCCGCAAGTGTTAATAAGCAAGCTCAAAGAAATAGGGATATTAATGTTAATGCCAAGGATGTTAGCTTTAATGGCTGTGCAAAGGCACACGGCAGCTTCAAGATCGAGAAGCCCCTGTAGCACTGAGCAACAAGGAAAATCAGGTGGGTTCCCGACAACTGCACCAACAGTTCCATCAAGCACTTTGGCACATACGCCGAGCTTTAGGGCATCTCTTGGGCATCTTCTTGAAGTTGGATTTGGGTTAGGGTTTGGGATTGGCCTTGGCTGAACACAAGTGTTACAGCCACTAACAAGTGCGCAAAAGATAACATTGATAGAGAGGAAAACAGTAATCCATATAGATCTTTTGGAATCCATCTCACACCGCTATTTCACTAATTAAGTAGAGTGTTTTGAAATGGTGATAAGTTTGGCATTGTGATACATATATATGTGGGTGTGAATAGAGAGAGACCTTAAGAGTAAATCTAATTTGTATAGGCAGCAAAATATTGACGATGAGAGATGAGCCATGCATGTGAAGCAAGGCTGGCGTGGAATTTAGCTGGCAATGTTTAAAGATTCAGAATCAAATAGAGGGACTTATGTCTGACACTGTACGTATTTTTCAATGCATTTTTTATTTATAATTCTTTGAATCACAAGATTGCCTAAGTGGCACTTAAAGGAGTCCCGTGACTCCCATCCTACTACCAAATTAGTCTATCATTTTCCTTTGTTTTATTACGATTATGGGTAATTAAATCATGTTTAAGGACCAACAAATGAGCGGTCAAGTCAAGTGTTCCAGCTAGCTAACCATAATCAATAACTTTTTCTTTTTTTGTGGAGCATCCACTTTGTCTTTTCCAATAATTTTGTTCCTGATGTGGAAACATGATGGGAAGTCTTTTTGTTCCTTTCCCTTAGTTGCTATAATGGTGGAACTTAGTTATTGCCAAGGAGGCTGGTTTTGCACACAGATTGGAAATCAAACAATGGACGATTAGTAGCTCTACTATGCTTATTACATCTGTGCTTGGAAAGGGTTACCTAAATCATCGAGGGGGGTTGTTTGGTTCCCCTCATTGCTCATAATAGTGTGGGATCTCTCGAAATTAAAAAAACTTTCAGAAAATTAGTCGTAAATGATAAAAAGGCTTGGCTCCCAGGTCCTCTCCTGTGTCGGAGGTCAGAGTCCAGGCTTCAAGTGTCTAGGCCCACAACAGACTGTGCCTGGACTTAGTCATTAAATAAAAATGTCACGTTACAGCCTAGAGCCTATAAAAGTTGACACGCGCGCGTTCGCACACGCACTCATATATATATATATATATATATATTTCAAAATAAAAATTTAAATAGATTTTTTTAGGTCAAAAAAGGGTTGGATAAATATCGATATGGAACAAATTCGGACCAAGGTCGGTCCGACCCTATCAACTAAAAATTCTTCTTTTTTTTGTCCGAAAGAAGTATAGAACTCTTTTAACACTACCATAAAGAAGTGGCAAACGACCACAGGTTCATATCATTGGTTTTGTACTTTTGTTAATCCATTGATCATTATTAATTCATGATGGGGGCCGCATAATAAAGAAAATTCTAACATATCAATCCATAATCATTTGTAGAAAATAATTGATTGAGTATTAGTGTCTATTATATGGTGAGTACCTGAATGTATAGTAAAAATTTGTTACTTTTTGTGAATAGTACTAAAACAATGGATTAATCAGACAATTCATTGGCAACCAAACCTTGAGTGCATTGAGTTCGAGTTCAGCCATTGTTGGGACTCGATTTTCCTTCTAATAAAATTAGGTAGGGGTCTATTTGTCTTCCCTCCATTTTAGGGTAGAATAGATATCCCTTCAATATTAAGTAAGAGTCTAACTTTAAATTGAACATGTTAGAATTATTAAGAAGAATCTCGATCAATTTCTTATTGTAAATATAAGTAGAGTTCTAATTATAATATATCAGTATATATATATACAATACTTTCACTCACACACAAAATGATTCCTACAACCCACTAGTTTATTAATCATCTTCTTAAAGTAAACTAGTATATTTTTTTAGAAAATAACATAAAATAATTATTTTAAGGCTAATTTTGAGCTAGATGTGTATCAATGAAATATGCTTGCATGAATGATTTGAAATCTTGTCCATGAACTCTTCGTGATGAATAATAGAATGCTTAGATTGGTATTTGAATGATTGAGAAATTGGATATCAAAAAGCACCATTGGTTTGGAAAAATGAAAATCTGACGAGGTGATTTTGCCATTTTCTTTGAATTGAAACTAAATCTTTAAAGGGTAATAACAATATCGATTTGCTGTTGATCATAAGAGCAAGAGATTAAAGTGCTATTAAAGGATGGATAAGGCTGATTTTCAACGGGAAAAATCCAGCTTAATGTTATAAGTGATTGAAGGCAAACAAATGCATTTGTTACAGATTTTGTTTCAAGTGTTAAATTCAATAGTTAATACTTAATTTACTCTATCAAAAATACCTGAAGAAATTTTATAAATTGCTTCTCAATTTCATTTACAAAACACACAAAATCCAAGAAAATGACGTAGACCTATTACTGGACTTGTTTATAGCGGTAAAATATGTGAAAAAGAAAAAAAAACAGAAGGATATTACATTTGAGTGATTTGACGGAAGCTTTCAAGTTTTAACAGTGTGGGATGATCGGATATTAGAAAAGCTGTAAGGGGAAAGTGGCACATGCTTCAAACGACGGGGGGTTGATTGGCTTGTGGACCGTGATACTCTCTATGTTGTCCTTCCCTTTTCAGTCACAGTTGATTTCATTCCGTAGGGTCCAATCTGAAGTGATTTTCCCACCTAGCACACACCATGAAAAAGATCTTCCACAATTATTGTAAAATAATACACATAACGAATAATTGTCGATACCGTATCCCTTGAGTTAAAACACTTATTCACCAACGACATATTAGATAGTTAAGATTTCATTGGGCTCACATGACATCAACCATATATTTCAGAGACCCCACCAAAAGCTTAGGTTGAGAATTCGTTCTTAACTGCTTAATTACATAGCTAATATTGGTTGGATTAAAATGACGATCACTGTGATTATTAAGATTTCATGATATATATTACAACACCAAGGTTAGCCACTGTAAATTCAGGATCATGGTGCATTGTTGCTTGTTTAGAGTGATTGTAAAACCACTGCTGTATCCTCTTAATTTGGAGTGAAAATTCGGATGAGTTTGGTATCTGTTAAGGAAAAAATGGAAAAAAGGAAGAAAAAGAAATTCAAGGCATAGGAGAGCTCAAATAGGAAAAATATAAGCAAATCGAAAAAATATCCAAAATAAATAATTAATTGAAGATTCTGAGAAAAAAAATTAATCATTCAGAATAAACAAATAATGAAGTAATGGTTCAAAATATATCTTATTACTTTCTATATTATAAGAATTCCTCTTGTCCTTGATGTTTCTCTATAAACACAATGCGAGTGTGTATCTATGAAGACACTCGAACTCTCTTTTCAGTTTTATATTTTGTGAATATCTTAAATTCGGATTTGGTTTTCCCTCTTAGTAGAAAATGGGCAAATGTCCTTTCTCAATCCTTTTGGCCACTATTTATAGATCAATGGAGGCAGACTTGGCAAGAGATTTTTATTTTAGATCTGAATCTCCATCGTCCAATTCCTATATTTTACTTTCCATCGTTAGATTTATAATCATTTTCTGTTTTGATACTGCTTTTGGCATGTGACTTTGTTTTGCTTTGGTTCGGGGTTGGAATATCTTTGTTTGTTTATGGATGTATGTCGTAATATTTCTGAACACAGTGTGCAATGTAAGTGACTATATATTTTGATACTTATAATAACAATAATTACATATATAAAATTTCTACTCAATTTGGGTTTTTTACTGTGAATGAATACAAGTTTTATTAATTGTTAATTAATAAATGTGAATAAAATAAAGATGTAAATCTTGAACATATGCTAAATTTCTACGCAGCTCAAGCTACATGGCTTTCAGTTTCCTAAATAATATAACATATATTCATAAATTGGGAGCACCTATTAACGAAACCTTCATCTTTAACCGAATTGGGAGCGGGGAGAAAGGTCCGATATACATAAGTAAAACAACCAGCTATAAAGTAATCTGATCATTCATTTTCTAAGTTTACATTATTATATTTGTCATACTTATGTTATAATAGTATTCATTATTACCATAATTTTTTTTCTGTACTTAATTTTTTGTTAATCTTTTAGTGACGGTATGTTATTTTTTGTGTTACCTTCTATGCAGATATCCTTGTACCTTTTCATCTGGCACCCCTTTAAGTTATTGAGCAATAATTTAAATAAGAAAAAAAATTGTCCCATTCAAAATCAGTGATAGGGTGTTGAGACATTAAGTAGTAAAAATAAAATTTATTGATGGTGTCCGATATCGAAATAAACTAGATCTTTCTTCTTGACTGCCTAATTTTGGACTATTTTCTTAATTAATTCTTGTATTTTTAAAAATTATCCAAAATATTCATGCAGTTACTACAACAACAACTGTTAAATCTAACTTTTTTAAGGGTAAAGTTAGTTGTAGTTTCATATAATCTGAGAATTTTTATTAAAGTTTACTTAATTATTCAAACCAATAAAATATTAAAAAATAGAGAATAATTAAATAAAATTTAACGAAAATAGATACATAACACAAAAATTTTATTTTTTAAAATTAAAAGATTAAGGGGATAATTAACTCAATTTGTAAAATTAAATTAGCATTTAATCCAGAGTGTTTTTAAGTTGATTGTACTTTCTAAAAAAAATAATAAATTAAAAAATAATTCCTAAATGCCGAGGCTTCATGTTCTAATGCCTCGAGACAAATCTTTGCGATCGACCTCTTGGAGGATTCCAATCATCCTTGAATTATGCTCACACGCTTTCGAAAGTAATAAAATGAAGTCAATTAAGTTTAAATTAAATCATTCTCTTCAGTTGCAAGTTACAAATGTTGACTTAATGAACCGTTCAAACGGACTAGCTACTATTCTATATACAATTAAACAGCTCTACAGTATGTGAATAGAAGAAAAAACAGCATATCACGACAACGTTTTTTTATAAGAATTGTATTGTTTGAACGCACAATTTCACATAAATCTCTTGTGGAGCCCGTGGTAGGTTCTTTGAGTGCCCGTGACACATCGATCCAGAAAGCAACCTCCATAAGGAATTACAAAGGACATGCCAAGATGGAAGTCACTATTAATTCACAATTCAAATACATATGAGAACAAGTCTAATTTTGATTAAAGAAAGATTCATTGGCTTCTTTGTGTAGCTATGTTTTGTCCTTATGAATAACGGAACTAATATTTTCAATTTTCCTATTATACACCTTCTGTTTCTACAAATCTTGTAGGAAATTAAGAAGTTCCCAAGTAATTAAGGAACATAGAAAAGATTGATGTTAATAAGTGATATCTAGAAAAAAGATTTTGTTTTGATCCTTTCTGTACCCTGGTCTCAGCCATAATAATAATTGGCCTAATTAAATGAATGGAAGATGGAATAGCAAGAAGATTCTGTCAGTATTCAGTGAGAATGAAATGAAATGATATAATCTCCATCTAGGGGAAAATGACTAAAAGATGATATCTCAATCTAGGGGAAAATGACTAAAGGATGTTATCTCAATCTAGGGAAAAATGACTGAGTGTTACGCAAGCATTTGTAATCATCTCAACTGATCGAATGGGTAAAAGACACCACGGCATTCAAGACTTGCGCCAATGGACAGTTTCATCCTTGTCGTTTTAGAAATATAGATAATTACAATCTAGCGTCTTAAAAATAACCTTTTGTCAATCCAATTAATCAGTGCCTTTCATCTATTTATATGGTGATAATAAACCTGTTAATGTATTATGATATTCACATAGATTATTAAAATATAATGCTCTAATCTCTATTCTATTCAGATTAGTAAAATTTACAAATTGATCAGGAAATCTGAATGTTTATTTTTAAAATCGTGAGAGTTACGTTTAGCTGTCCACTTCTAAAATTGCGTAAGCCTAACTATTTATTAGAATGTAAGTTTTAGTAAAATCAGCATACTCACGATTATAAATTTGAGTAGAGACTTCTAGTACGGGTTGTGGTACGGGTTTAAAAGTGCCTTTAGAGCCATCCCTAAAATACCTTGTGCTTAAAAAAAAAAAATCAAATACAAGCCATTTATAATATGTGCTAGTAGATCCACAGACTGAGGCTAGGGCAGGAACATGGCAATTTGCCGATCCCCACCTCACAAACATCCAAAATGTCTTAAAATCTCTCTCTGCCAGCTAAACTTCAAGAGTACACATGGGTGCCCGTCGGTTATTGTTTGGTTATTTATTATCAATTGTTACATCAATGCAACCGACTGATGCTCCTTGAATCCTATAAAAACCCCGTCCCCCTTAACAAATCCCCACAACAATCTCAAATACTAGTACTACTTTATCATAACGGAAAAGCTAGTAGCTAGGATTTAAGAGATGGGTTCAAAAACCTCAGCTTCACTTGCTCTCTTTCTTGTAGTCAACATTCTCTTTTTTGCCCTAGTCACTGCTTGTGGCTCTTGCCCTTCTCCTAAACCAAAACCCAAGCCAACGCCAACTCCCAGCCCGTCAGGGGCTTCCTGCCCAAGAGATGCCCTTAAACTAGGTGTATGCGCCAACGTGCTTAATGGTTTGCTTAATGTCACTATAGGCACACCCCCGGTACAACCCTGCTGCACTCTTATTCAAGGCCTTGCCGATCTTGAGGCAGCTGTTTGCCTTTGCACTGCCATCAAAGCGAACATTTTGGGCATCAACCTTAATATCCCGCTTTCACTCAGCCTTCTTTTGAACGTCTGTTCAAAGAGTGTGCCCCATGGTTTCCAGTGTGCTTAATGATGATCATACATGTCTGTATCTTCGTCTTTAATTTAATTTATAGGTTCTGGGATTATGAGTTCTGCACGGTAATGTGTGTTACTGGTAATTTCTGTTGTTTAATTGATTTTCATACAGGTGGTTTGATTGCGAGATGACAGTGAATAAGTCTGATTTGTTTACCTTGGTGGTGTGTTTTCTTTATTATGTATTTTTCATTTAACAGAAGATGAATTACTCGTTTGTCTCGAAGCATATATATGTCCAAACTTTTGCTGCAAAAATTTTATTCTTAATTTTAAGTATGCAGTGAATCTGTGATTAGTTGCATGTCACTTAAGATGTTATTTTTATTTTAATGAATAGGCGATCTTTGCCCTTTTCTCTTCATTTACAGCATAGTTTCTGCAAACCCTAGTTACAGGTCTTGAAAGGAGCAACCTCCAATCCAAATTAAAAACAGAGGAGTTGAGTAATAAAGAAAGGCCAAAAGAGAAAGAAGAAAGAACGTACAATTTATTATGTGGTGTCTTGGTTACAGCATTCATATTCCATAGCACAGTTATACTGTCCATGCATGCAGAGAAACAAAAATTTCCATCAAAGATTTCTCTTTGATGTTTGGAATTAAAGCATCATTATCTTCAGTATAGAAAGTGTTTGTTGTTGAAAGAAGTAAAAGCACTATTTTCAAAAACCTAAACTATTATCATCATCGAAGTAATTACTTAACTCTTTATTTTTGAAAACTCATATATAAGATATATAAAAAAGAAGAAGAAGAAGAAAGTCGCTTTAAGTGTCAAGTTGCCGAAATTTCATTACAATTAACTAATAAGTCTCATCATGGTTGATGATTACATATGTATGCTTTATGCCATTATCACATCAGTTACCGCTTTGATATTCACTACCTTGTTGCATGATTGCCTAGAGATGGCAGAAGGAATCACAAATGTGCACATCAAGGCCTTGTAAAATCAATAGATAATACAGTATATATCTCTTGGCTTTCTTGGCTTACCAAGAAAAAAAAATCCTTTTAAAGAAGGTTCTGGATTTAATCCTGGACGAATGTGAAAGACTTTTAATCCTTAAAGCTCAATTTAGATATTTGTTCATGTTTATACGAAACGAGGAGGAAATTTTCAAAAAACAACAAAAAAACAAAACAAGAAAAAATGTAAATAGTGGTCGCATATCAACACATGTATGCATAAATTAAATATATCTACTAATTACAAAATAATATTTTTTAAAAAATATACATATATCATACATATATTAAATAAGGACAAGGCTACGGTGCAGAAGCTGCATGTAACGGCTACGAAGTTTCCCATTTCCATCGCCTTACATTGGGACCTCTTTCTCTCTCTCTCTAGCACGCGTGGAAGTTCCCCATTGGCTGCTGTTACTTACAGAAGCCGTAACATAGACTTCTCCATTAAATAAATATAATATTACTTTTAGAATTAAAAGTTGACGGTGGCTATTCAAAAAAGTTGACATTATTGCGCGAATAGTACACTAAATGATAGCAATTTGCACTGATAGCATTACCAGAACGTCTCGATCAATGTTGCATTCAGTGTCGTTTAGTGGTTGACATTACTCTGTTCATGGGCCATGGAATTTTTAGAAAGCTAAGGCAATCGCCAGCCGAATCAAGCCCGTGACTGACAATTATCGGGTAATACGGGAACATGGAAAAAAGAAGAAAAATGAAGCTCTTTTCGTTAACTTTTATCACTGCATGAAAAGGAATAGATTTCATGCCGCTACTGATTGAATTCCACCAACTGATTTCGTGAGGATTCAAGGAATGAATCATGGTGATCATCTAAACGTGTTGAATACTTTCTTGCAGCCAGTAATGATGAGAAAAAGATTTGCCAAATCGTACAGCAACAAACAAAAATATAACGTAAAATAGATAATATGTGATGAGCGATAATTTTATCTTAAATAATGCAGCATGTAATGTGTTATTCATTAAATGGATAGTAAAATTAATTTAAGTTTAGAATTTTTAATCTAAATTTGGATCAAACACTGATCTTACTGTAAATTTAATAATCTCCTGTCACTAGTTTATAAGTATAAATAAGATTTAATTACACATATTTTTACAAAAAAAAATACTCATAATTCTAACAATATATCAGTGCTGAATCCGAAATTTTTTTAAGAGAACTCAAGTCCCTTTTGAAAATACTAATTAATGCTGTAAACGTTCAAAAATTTCCTCTCAGATTAAGTCACGAAAAGTGTCATTCCAAGTGTATGAAAATTTTTCACTAAATATGTTTCAAGCCAAATTCAATAGTAGTACTGTACATTCCAATAATAACTCTATAGTTTTAATGCTAACTATAAGCACACATCTGTCCAAGATTTTTCCTCTAAATGCGTAAAAGGAAATAAAAATTCACTTATGACTTAAACCCGAAGGTAGGCCAGAGTAGGTAATACATATTATAAAAACGAACAAATAAATGTTAGATTTAGATGCTTAGCTGCTTACTGCTAATTAACCCTCTCGTGAACGATCTTTGTCGTTTTCCGCAGGCTCAAATTGATAAAAAAAAATCATTAGTAACAGTCTAACAGATCATTAACCATTTAATATATTTGATTGAGATGGAAACTCCACACAGCAAGACAAAGGGAAAGGTACATGAATATTCTTTTCAAAGTTGTCGTATACATACAACATGTGAGATATGGGGACAAGGAACTATTCGACGCAGTTTCAGCATCTTCAACTGGACCTGCGTGTCCTTTCTAAGATTCAAAACTTCATTCGTACCATATTTTTTAATAAATCACAGGTAGGCTCCTTCCTAGGCGAATATTTTCTGCTGGTGGCAGCAGATAATTCTCACAGCCTTGTGCCGTCTAGAAGCATTATTGGTTTTACAAAAATATAATCTCCATTGTTATTCTTACGAGTAAAATAATTAGCGAATTAAAATTCTTAGGAAAGCTTCTTTAGGATCACAATGATGTATGATATTTACTTATTAAGACATTGGTGATGTAAGTAGGTCAGAAAAAGTCATAAAAATAAAATCAATGAGGGAGAGAAAATAGTTAAACTTAAGGATAACACTGAAAATAAACTCAGGCATTCTACTCAGTGCTATCACACCACCAGAACCCTAGAAATAAAAACACCAAAAACTAAAGTTACGTAAAACAATTGCCGAAACCCCAGTTGGAAACTAAAACCGTCTACGCTAACAATTAGGAAATCACCTTATTATTACAATGTAGTACGCTTAAAGAGGAGGACATACAAAACCAGGAGGAGGAGTCTTTCCACAGGTTATCAAGGCCTGGAGAGCAAGGGGAATGAATATGTTCAGGTTAAGAAGCTTGAGCCTTATAGTGGTGCAAAGACAAATGGCTGCTTCGAGCTCTAGCAACCCTTTTAGCACTGGGCAGCAAGCATTTTCAACGGGGTTTCCTAGCCCTATGTGCACCAAACCTCCAAGAACATCCACACAAAGCCCTAGCTTAAGTGCATTGATTGGACAAGTGGGTTGAGTAGTAGGTGGAGGGTTAAGTCCCGGAACATTTCCGCCGCCTCCTCCGCCACCACCTCCGCCGCCGCCGCCGCCGCCAGGCGGTGTGTAAGGTGGATAAGTAGAAGGTGGTGGAATTGTTACCGGAGGGTTTGTGACAGGAGGAGTAATTACCGGAGGATGTGTAATTGGAGGGACTGTGACTGGTGGTGGGGGAAAAATGATTGGAGGGGCAATAATTGGCGGCCTTTTGGGTGGTGGTGATAATTTCGGGGGGTGACCTCCATGATGTGGCGGGTGTTTGGTGCGTGGTGGGTTCGGGTGGGGAATTTTCGGATGAGTCTTCGGAGGGCTTGGACGGTGATATGGTGGATGTGAATGTGGCGGTTGGCAAGGAGCACAAGCGTATATTGGGGGCAATGACATTAACATGGAAATCAAGAAGATGAAGAACGTAGCTGTAACCTTTGAACCCATGGCTTAGCTAATAAAGTTCTTCAAAAATTAAGGTCACTTGCAACTTGTTCTTCCTCTGGTTTTGATAGTGTTAATCATAGCATTTATTTATAGTTGACATTTATCTGTAACCCGTGACTTGGTAATTTCTTGATGGCATGGAGAAAAAAACTTGTAGTAACACAAGTAGTTGCACGAATACGTGGAAGTACGTGGAGAATTCCAACAGTATTATTTCGAAATAAAATTATAAAATTTGGAGTGTTGTTGGTCCATTGCAAATTTCAAGATTGAATCCGTGACTATGGCTCAGTTGAATCCGTGAAGTTAATTTCAGAGCCTGTACAGTTCACAAATTTCCATGGCTAGCTAGCTTGATCTCTTTATTCGTAATGGAATATTACCATATTTCCGTCATTTTACTTCTTTTAGTCCCTTATTTGCTTTTCTGGATTCATTTCTTTAAGATGGGTCCTCGAGAGGGATTTTAGAGCTAACTAATTAAGTTGGTAAAGCATATGGGTTCTTGTACTTGGTCCATGCTCTATTATTTCTGTTGGCTGTTAGTGATCAAATGTAGCCTGAGTTAAGACAGATGGAGATTAAATTTTGTACACCAGGATATATTTACATTGTTTTTTGAGTTCCTTTCACCAAGTACGCATGTGAGCTTTGTTTTGTTTCACAATATTCAATTTTTTTTATTTAAATGGAAGCTTCAAACTAAAATCATCAAATACCTTCTCTGGATGACTAGGCAAGCCAAGATCGCCCATAAAAAGTTATCTTCATTCATCCCATCACAGCATTACTTGCGTTACCTTATTACCAGTACTGAAGCCAAATTTTCATCTCCCAGATATCACAATCTTAAGTATAAGCATTGTGTTCCCCCAAAATAATAACAATAAAAAATTTACGAGAATTGTCACTTTCACCGTAAGCACCACGTCACTTATTGATTTGCACTTGCAGACTTGCAGTGCCACTGCCACCACCCTAGTCCTTAGTCCCTCTCATATATACAATATGTACTTGACGTACGTTAGCTGTTTTGGTGGTTTGGTGAAGACTTGACAACAGAAGCCGGTCGCCCAACACTAGACCTAGTTAATTTAGGAACCATAGTTGCATATCATACGTGATATGATTGTTGTAAACTTGTAAAGCTTTAGTTATCTCAGGAGAGACCCATTCTATTCCTATTCTTTTCTCCATAGCAGCTTAGAATAGATAAGCAGGGGCTTGCCAAAATATGCTGGAGAACAACTTGTATACACCGATGAGGTGATAGGACCAGCCATTGGTGCTTTGTCAAATGATTGGAGTAGTTGGTCTTAGTATAGGACTATAAGTGGGTATAATAATTAATAAGATCCATTAAAATTAATATAAAAAAAAATTGAGGGCACTTGATAGAGTATTTATGGCTGCCTGGCACTGGCTGGGCCAAAAGCAATTTAAGAAAAACTAAGAGATTAAATTGAAATTTTAGTTATTTTAAAGCTTATCTAACAACTTGGCCCCTTCGCTTTTACATATTTTATGTATCTTCCCCAAGTTTATAATTTCTTCGTTAATGTCACATAGCAATATCCTTGGTTCTTAATGTTATGAGTTGGACCCACTTGACTTAGTTTATAACTAAAAGTCATAGTTTAATTTTTTATCTATTAAATGTATTCAATTCAATGTTGTGAATTTAAAGTAAAAAGATAATATTTAAGTTCTCGACTATCTACCATTAAATTTGATAAATTCAATTGATGAAATTGAATCATAATTAAAAATTAAAAATTTAAGTCTTAAAGAACCCCAACAGTAAATTATAGCATACTCAAATTTATACTCCCTTGTCCGAACCAAAGTCTGGTTTCGTCATTATTATTATTATTTATATTAATCAAGGATCCGCCAATACTTAGAGGGTCAATTTGAATGGTAAGTATCTGAATCTTATTAAACCCTCGGCGAGATAAATATTTGTCCATAGTCTTTGTGAATGCAAAGGGAGGAACTTAAATTTCATTTATACTCATATGTCAGATAAACGGGCCTTATCAGTACAAATGAACATATTATTGAATCCTATTTCGTTTCACGAAGTGAAATTTCTGCTGTTGAACATCAAATTACATAACTCATCTCTCTGCACCACTCAATCAGATGATTATTGGAGCTAAGCTGCATGAATCTAAATGGTCGCTTGAACATTAAAGTGACTGGATCTCACTCTCGCCAAAGAGATGGTAATATATTTTTTTTTTGTCTTAAGCACGAGGTATCCTAGGGAGGGTTACAATTGTGGGAGACACATTATCAGATGATTATTGAAGCTAAGCTGCATGAATCCAAATGGTTGCTTGACCATTAAAGTGACTCGATCTCACTCTCGCCAAAGAGATGGTAATATTTTTTTTTTGTCTTAACCACGAGGTATCCTAGGGAGGGCCCAATTGTGGGAGATACCTTTAAGCTTGTACCACAATTTAGACTAAAAGTTTCCGCTCGAACTGGGACGCACAAGTTCTCCCAACAAAGGCGACTTACCTGCGACTCGAACTGGGAAGTAAACCAAGTCAAGCCACTTAAAGAGACTCCATTACCAGTGGAACTAACACTTTGTTGGTAAGAAATGGTAATATTAATTCTACAAGTTAATGACTGAGAACCTCTTCTATACCGTTCTTCGAAAACACAATTGTATAACTCAGTTCACCTGTATGTGAAAATCCACCGACATGAAAAACAAATCATTTAAAGAAATCACCTTGAAAAATATATTTTTCCAAAAATAATGTACAATCAAATCAAAGGAAGGAAAACAAAAATTAATTTCTGAACGGCATATATTTTTTTCTACCAATTGCTATTTCTCAATTTTATGGCCCAGCATTATTTGATATGTTCAAGGGCCCACTTTGTTTCATTGTTTCTCTAATATCACACACAAAGCTGGGTCCTCATAAAATGTTGATCAGTTCATGCTTTTTCTTGTTTCATGAATATTCTGGTCACCATAAGACATGCTATGCCTTGACAATACAATTCAATTGTTTGAGATTACATTATGAGGCATCACATTTATTCTTTAATAAAGTCCCGTTAAAATTAAACCATTTATCAACATTCATATTATGCTAATCTTACAGGTTTGATGAATCTGTAGGTACGTTTACTGTTAATATCTTTACCGAATCTTGGTAGTAAGATTAGTTCTAGATCCTCACAGTCCAAAAATAAATTTATAGTTCTCTAAAATTTGCAGTTTCTAGAGATCTATATATACCATTTTCTTTAGAGGTTGAATGTGAAGATCTCAGTATAATGAAATTAATCACGCACCGTGGTTGCTCAATAATTGGACTCACATTACTTCAAATCTTATTACTCTGAGAACCAACTCCATTATTGCTTTGATAAAATAGAAAGCTGTACTTGCAGCGGTCCATTCTGAAGAAAATAATGCATCATTTCAGGCCCTCCGGATCCCTGGCCAGCGTATGTTTTTCATTAAAGTTTTTATCAACTTGTGTTGTCGTTTGTGTTATAGACAAGGCTACGTCGCGCAGTTGTATTAGCTCTTAACAGCAATGATCGCAATCCATTAATAGATTATCGCTACTACTATATATATTGCGGCAAAAGCTAGAATGGGCAATCCCCAATAATCTGATCATCTCCATCATCAACTATTACAATATTAGTTGAATGAATAGAGACCAATGGGGGCGCATGAAACACATACTTAAGCATATTCCTCGATATTTTTATATATGTTGAGAGACAAATTTTGATGCTTGTTTATAAAGAAAATTAAAATAATGAAAGAAATTCCACGCTGGCTCAAAAGCCCAATTTATACAACAAAGTGAATATTGCAGAACAATATATCAAATTGAATGAGCTGAAACCGTACGTTTTACTGTTATATTACTAGTGGCCAATAGTATTGCTGAAACATGAATTCATCTTTCAATTAGTAATCAATACAGACAATAAGGTGAACTTGTACAATTTTATTAATGCACATGCATGTGTTAATACATACTCATGGAATAAGTTAGGAAGATGAGAAGTCTTTAATGAATGAATTAAAATTTAAGCACTCAATATATTAAAGAAATATTGGAATATGCCAATAATTAGTACATAATACAAAATTTTTATTTGGATGGCCATTCAAATTTAAATTTCAGACAAGGTAGGATGTTAAAATGAATTTGAGTTTTGTCCTCCCTTCATCTTCTTCGTTTTAAAAAGAAAAAGAAAAAAAGTACACGTAATACAAACACACACATTGAAATGGATGGGTTAAACAACGCAAAAAAATGGCTAGAAATAAATTGATGGCAACAAATAGCTGATTAACTGATTCAAGCGCATTGGAAGCCGGAAGGGACTTTCTTTCCGCAGAAATTGAGCAACAAGCTAAGTGAAACAGGCACATTGAGGTTAATGCCTAAGATGTTGGCTTTAATGGCAGTGCAAAGGCAAACAGCGGCTTCAAGATCAACCAAACCTTTAATTAGGCTGCAGCAAGGAGTCTTTGGTGGGGTTCCAACAACAAGGTGCACCAAATCATTCAACACATTAGCACATACACCCAACTTTAGGGTATCCCTAGGGCAAGTGGGCTTGGGGGCAGGTGGGTGCTTGTGGTGATTGTGGCTCTTAGGTGGTGGTGGTGGGCAGGGTACATAAGTAGAGCTAACCAAAGTGAAGAAGATGAGGTTGAGGGAAAGGAGAAGGGCAGTTGGTGCTAGTAGAACCCTTGCCATATCTAAATTATTTGATGGCCTGTGAAGAAAGGACTGGCTGTTTAATTGCGAGTGCAGCAAAACTGTGGAGTGGGCTTAGGGTTTTATAGATCGGAGATTGAGAAGTTTTACATTTTTTTATTTTTTATTGTGAAGAGACCCATGTGTTATGTGGGCACACTGGATTGCCGAACACAAGCTGGCAGGTAACATGCAGGATAAGCTTATATATGAGACTCTGGAGTTTGGAGTTTTGTGTAGTCGGCACTTGTCAATTTTCTAAAGCACTTTTATTTTAATAAATTATTTTATTATAAAAATATGAACTCTCTCTTATAAACCAACTTGATATAATTACTACGAACAGTCATATAATATATTCATTATTCAATATATAATTCTCTTATCCTTAATCCTAAAAATTGTATTTCCAATCTCTTAAACAATATTTAGTTTAATAAGAAGCAAACTAATACTTTTAATATACTTTGAACATATTTTTAGTTTTTGGATTTAAATGTATTTTTTACAGTTTTCTTCTTTTTTCTTTTTGTCCTCTTCTTCTTCTTTTTTTTTTGTCTTCTTGTTTTATTTCACTACTTCTTGTTGTTCTTATTCTTTTTTTATTTTTTTTCCTTTTTTGGCAAAAGGGCCAAATTTTTTCTCTCAATTATTAGGTTAAAAAATTGGGGTGTAAAAACCAAAATTAAACATATATTTTAATTAATGGACAAAAATAAATAACTAAAGTTTATGTTAAAGAATTTGTTTAGAACATAATTTGATTACATGTTAAATATACTAAATTGTTATTACTTCATTTTATATGTGCTACATATTTTGTTTATTGTTTGATGTAAATTAATTTAATTAGTTTAAATAAGGTCTTTTTTTTGTGTTTTATAGATTGTAAAAAGTAAAATTTAAAAAATATAGATTAATTGAGCTTTCAAAGTAATTTTAGGATTAGGTTTCCGAGATTGGGAGTTCAGAGGCATAATTATAAAATGGGTCAGCAGCCCATGAATGTAAGCCTAGCCCAACGTAAAAAAAAAAAGGGATCAACATTAGTCATCAACAAACATGGAACTAAGTCAGCTGCGCCGCCGGTTGCTGCTAATGAGCTATTGTTGAATGGCAAATGATGCTGGAAAATTGGAAATGCAAGCTGGAAAATGTAGCTTCTTGTATTTGTTAACTATCAAAGACTGAAGACATAGAAAAGTTGCTCTGTAATCCAATTCTTTGTAAAATTCAATTATTATTAGGGAGATAGGATCTTAGGAGAATATAGTACGTGTGTTAAAATAAAGATGTCCAGTACTAGATTAAAAAATACAGTCTCTAATGATTTAATTTTTTTTATATTTTAATGATATTCTCACTTTAACAAAGTGAGGATCTCCTCGTTAGATTGTGATGCACTTAGTTTAAAATGAGGAAAAAAATTCCTAATAAAAGCCTTAGCAATCTAGCATTATATATTTGTATATGTAGTAACACCTTTTTTTTTCTCCTAAAATCTAAATGGATTTGAATTTTTTAGAAATCTAAATACACATGCCTAAATGACATGTTTGTTTTTCTCTTTTTAATAAATAAATAAGTGGCATATCAGATATGTTTTTCTCTTTTTAATATTTGAATATAAATGACATCTTGTTTATTTTTATAAATTAAAAAAAGTATTTAACATGGTTATTTGACTTCATGTCCTTATAAGTGGTGAGGAATAAAGGGATGAGGTTTTATAGTTTAGAAAGTATATTTAAAAGAGACATTTTTTATGATGTAATATCTATTTCTTATTCAATTTTTTTCTTATTCTAATAAAAGTAACAAAAGTTTTCTTTTCTTATTTGGATATACATATCTAAAGATCAAACATTAGTTACAAAAAAACAAACAAGCAGATTTTAAACGATGCCTGAACTTAATAAAATTTCGGATTTCAAATGTTAACAAACAAGCCGGTAATTGTTTTCATTATACACTCATGATGCGAACACTTAATTACATCTCATTATTGTTTTAACAATATTATTATCGTCATAAGTTTTTTACTTTTATCAATCTAAAACTTTGTCCATTATTTTTATAAACATTTGAAAAAGATCTCCAAAACGATAAATCTAAAATTTAAAATTTATTTTATCTAATAAAATTTTAAGTCGTACCTTTTATTTTGAAATCGAATAATGCTAGGTTTCTCAACATATAAGCCTTAATTTGAGTCTCAAGTAATGTGACATTCATCTATTAGATGATGGTTAAGTAATTTTACTAATTATAAAATACACCATCTAATAAATGAGTAACATATATCATTGAAACTTAAGTTGGGATTCAAATAGTAGGATCCCTAATATTGTTGTTTTAAAATCACTAACCCTTTCTTTTTCTAATGAATTTTATTGGTGTGGATGCAGTTTATGATTTGGAAACCTATTTTGTACTTTTAGACTACAAAAGTTGAATGCTTTTAAATATTCTCTCGAAAGCTTATTTGAAAGTCAAAGCATTGAAACCAAGAAATGTCTCTTTTATGAGTTAAATCTTGCCGGGTGTATTCATAAATTCCTTCCAACAAATAGCGGGTTTTTTTCAATAGGGATCTCTAATCAGATCTCTAATCACATTAAACTCATGAATGAGCTGATTAAAAAAAATACAAATTTTAATGTACTACAAGATATAATGTACTGAATTAGAGTATGTATCTTTTTGTCTGTTAATTTATTCTTAATATAGTCATATATATTATATACAGGTATATATGTATGTATGTAAGTATCCCTCAACTTAAAAAGTTTGACTTAAAACTGAACATTAGTATCTCACCCTCTGTTTCATTTAGTATAAGGTTTGGCAAAAGTGCGCTCTAAAATATCGACAACAAATTACAATCAGTTTCCAAGAGGGATAGAACCAAGAGCACAGCAACTCTTCCCTTATTCATCTGCGAACTACGTATATATTTACATTCGCACAGTAAACAATATTATTATGGAGCAACGCTTGAATACTCATTCCAAATTTAATTAAGTCCCAATACAGCATAGAAGGCACAATTCAACACTCACAAGGGGTGAATAAGAATAAATGAAAAGAGCATGCTTATTAGAATAATCGTTTTGTAAGACAGGGTTGTTCAAAGGCCACGACTCCCAATTCCTCAACACAAACACTCAACTTAAGGGCATGCTTAGGAGTGAAGAGGTGGCTGATGAATGATGATGAAGGCCTGAAGAAGAGGAGGTTGACGGAGAGTAAAAGGGATACCAACTTTGACCACATGCTTCAAACTAATTGACCACATATATACGGTCTAATAAGAAAGATCAGTTTTTAAAAAAAAAATTCGAGTAAAAACCAGTTAATAAGCTAAAATGAACAACAGCATCGTGGATATTCAGAATTATAACGATTTCGCCAAAAGAAGAACAAAACTTAGATTCTTGGGCATACTTGTGTATATCATGACGCAAAATAACAATATGTTTCCACTAGGTAGCAGGAAATTAAACACCAAAGAATTGAAGGTGAGGTCCGTCCTATTCTTCCCATTATTTTTTTCCTCAAACAGTAACTGATACATAGTAAATCTTCAAGAGCGAAGAATTCAGCCTTCCTTGCACCCCACGAACAAACAATTGCAAATACTCAAACAATTATTACAAGACTGCGTTGCAAAACCAAACATGTGTACATGGATGGGACAAAGTAGAGTCACCGATGGATGAGCTTAATTAATTATATATTAAGCGCACTTGAATTCATTAGCACTGGGGACGTCGCAGTGATTCAAGAGTAATGACAAGTTGATAGGAACGTTTAGTTTGATGAGATTCAAGACATTAACATGGAGGGAAGTGCAAAGGCATGCAGCAGCGTTGAGTTTGACCAAATTGCCAATGAGACTGCAGCACTCGCTTTGTGGAGCAGGAAGTTTAAGGACAATGGCACCCAATACATCAGCGCATACCTTCAACTTAAGGGCATCCGGGGGACAATTTCCAGGCACTGTCCTTGTGGCTGAGGTAAGGACAACGAATAACAGGAGGTTGAGGGAGAGCAACAGGGCTGCTGATGACTTAGAAGCCATTTCTCAAAGAATTCAATTTATGAATATTAAAGACTTTGTGAATGCGAGTGTGAGTGATGAAAATTGTGAAGTGGTATGGGGGTATTTATAGGTAAAGTCGGATCTTTCTGGCTTTTAAATTCTACTGCATAAAAATGGAGTGCGGATTAAATTAATTAGTTTCTGTACTGGCCATTAGCTGTTAATACGATTTAAACATCAGTTATTTGTGCCAGACAGAATATATATATTTTAATAATCACAGCAAAGTCAAAGTGTCACTGCCTAATCAGATAATTGTATGAACGCGCGCACAAAACGGGTTTATTTAAACATTGAAGGGAAATTGCAAAATTCTCCTCTTACTTTTATAACTCACTAGAGCCCTGTCAAGTTACGATGTTACTCTGTTTATGACTGTTATAATATGAATTTACTACTCTTCTTTTGAATATTTCATAAGATACTTATAAAAAAAAAATCTAATGTGCGTGCTGCAATCGAAAGCTCTAACTCAATGCATGTTGGAATCTACCTCGATGTATTAAAGTTAAAGTTCAACTAACTTGAAAATCTACACCAATACAAAATCATGAGAAAATATTCTCCTATATAAGGAGGCACAAGTGTTGTTCAAAGCTCAAACTATGAGTGGGTTGCAGGAGAAGGAAAAAAGATTGAATTTTAACACTAATTTCGAAGTAAAAATAAAATTAACTATTAATAGAATACTTTAGTGCAGTAATGTTTCCGTTTACAATGATAAGGATTTAAAGTTAAAAAGTAACATTAATGTTTTCATGCATCTTATTAGATCAAATAAATTCAATGAATGAAAAATTAAGTCACTTTTTAAAATTAAAATTTTAAATTAAATGAACCCTCCCGATTTTAATATTAGCTGTTGGAAGAACAATACGGCATAAATTCGTTACACAAAAATGGATTGCATACTAACTAAATTTATAGTACTGAATTAACGGAATATTTTAATTATATTAGCTATGAAATACATTTAATCTTTTCAGCTGAAGTAATTGTCATAAAGATAATATGTAGTAGAATTTAAAGTTTGATTTTTTTATACGTATAAAGTCATCGGAATGCGTCCTTTAGCTGAAGTAATTGTCATTTGGAGGATAAGATTTAAAAAACCATAGCGATAGTATGAACTGGAATTTAAAATTTGGTTTTTGATACTAATAAAGTCATCGTAATGTGTCCATTGCGAGCAGCATGGCAATAAAAACACATTAAAGGCGGCTTTTAGACTAAAATTTAATAAAGACAAAATTAACACAGTAATGTTGACACTCTAGAGTCCCCGTCATGAACCTTCTGTTCAGTATTTTGTTTTCTTTACGGAGTATTCGCGTTATTCATCTAGAGTGTTATTAATTATCCTAAAAAATTATTCAGAAACAAGGCCTTCATTCATCAAATAAGTATAATGTGGCGTTCTTGTTTTTTTTTGACGATGAAATTATGAATTAAAGAATAGGACTTTACTTTTTAACCTGTTCAAAAACGAAATGTTCTATTATTGCCTTAATTAATTTCCATAGATCATTGCGTTCACGTTGGTGTAGTTGCTGTAGGATAATATTTAGGGGGAAAGTCATTTTCCCCCCTACAGAAATTAGTATATACTATTAACCTCCTTACTGTTTTTATAATGGTCAAAAATTTCCCTGACAGCATAAGTTTATAATATTACCCTTATTTTTAACTACTCTTTTATTTATATTTATTATAAATTAAATAAATCACATGAATAGAAACTAAATAAAAAATTAAGCATTAAAAACAAGAAATATATGTTTTGATATGAGCAAAAAAATTAATAATAAAATTTTTTTCTTGTACTTATTTAATTTATGAAATTTTCTTATAATAAATATATAAGAAAATTATTATAAAATGATAAAAAAATTATTATAAGAAAACTTGAATGACAAATAAAAATTTATTATAAGAGAAATAATAAAATATTTTGCCTATATTTTTACATTTAATTTTAAAATATTACAAAATATTTATTATAAGAAAATGCTCATAAAATAAATAATTACAAGAAAAAAATTTTATTATTAATTTTTTTCTCATATCAAAACATATATTTCTTATTTTTAATACTTAATTTTTTTATTTAGTTTCTATTCATGTGATTTATTTAATTTATAATAAATATAAATAAAAGAGTAGTTAAAAATAAGGATAATATTGTAAACTTATGCTGTTAAGGGGATTTTTTGTCATTATAAAAACAGCAGGGGGGTAAATGGTATATACTGATTTCTGTAGGGGGGAAAATGACTTTCCCCCTAATATTTATGTGCATAAATCTAATAAGCACAAAAATTGGGTTAAATCAATTTATAAAAAAAAAAAAAGAAGAGTAGGTAAAGTCTAAAATAACTTGTTAAACCTTACATATTTCTAGTATTTAAAACTAAATAAAAATAATTAAAAATTGCTTAATCAGGGTGGCCAAACCAATTTTGATGATCATGATAATATATAAACCAAAATAAAATTCGAATTCCATACATCTTTAATTTGACGAAATTAAATTTGCCGACAATCTAAAATAGTTGAGCACTATACATGAGCAATTAGGGAAAAGAATGTCAATAACAAAATAAGATGGATCTCAGTCCCCATGTCAGTGTTACTGCAGCAACACGAGATCAAGTTTCTACCATAAACAAAACTTTTAAAAAATTCCGCAAGTCCACAACGCGGCAAGCAAAGATTTTATTTGATTGCCGCGGTGGAGAAAGAGCCGCTTTTTGGGGTTCCCACGTTGGCAGAGATCTTCCTAGGATACGCATTTTGACTTGGCATTAATCATTTCTTCCTTGCATATAATAATACTTTTAAAATCAATTTTTTTTCAAATATAATATAATTTATTAAACTTATAAGTAATTAAGGATCCTCCGTGATTTTTGACTTGTCACAGCTATAGCATAGTTTACGAATATGCGCCGAGTAAAAATGATATTTATCTCACATAACTATAAACAAAATCAGTAATTTGAGTCCACCGAAACTCGAATCAAACTACAGAAATAATGGAGTTTGTTTCCGCTAGACTCCTCGTCCTCGAGAGGAACAAGCTACAAGAACTTTAAACATCTTGCTAACAATCTTATGGTCGGATCAGTTGGTACACCTTCACTCTAAAGTGAAAAATTGGAATCTCTTTGGTAAACGTGAGAGTATTTTTTTTTTGTTGGGATTTAAAGGACTTTAGTTGTATACTTTAGGTTTGAGCTTTAAAATTTTGGGTTTTTATAGTATATTTATATTATATTGAAATAGGTTTTATTGTATGTAATATTTAAAAAAATCCAGACATTCTCATATTGTTTATTAACTATATATTTATTATAAACATTAAATTTTGATTTTTAATAATTTCAATGAGAATTTCTGCATTTTATTAAAGTGCAGAATATTATTACATTATATGACATAACAGCTTACTCACACTTTAATAAATTATGAAAACTCTTACAAAATAAGTAGTAATATGTCAAGCGACACATTTTTAAACACAAATTTAGATATAATATTTTAACCATTAGATTAGAATTAATTAAGAGTTGAGATTGAAGTTAGCATGACTTTTTTTAGTTTTAAAAACTAACAAATTAATGTAGTGGGTTCTCGTAGGATAATAAATTATTGCTCATTATTTTCTCTCTTATTTAATATATTCCATTTTTTGTCACTTTTTAATTATTATGCTTATTTTTATTTAATTATTTTCCTTTTTTTGTACTGTCGCAGCTGCGTCAAATTCCTAAAATTCACGGGTACTTGTAGTCTAATTTTTATTTTTATTTTTCAAAGCATGTATATTGTATCGGAGTAAAATTGTTTCCTAGTATGTTAATTTTTATGTGCAGAGGCTGTTGCGGATGCGAACCTAGCAATTGAGTTGCAGCCTTCAGTGTCTAATATAGTACATGATATTACAACAAGGGTCTCGGGAGTTTGTCCAACAAGCAATAAAGCTCAAAAATCTATTTCTATTAAGGGGAGAAATGAGTTAACTGGGAATCAAATTAAACTCTTGCCCTCCAAGATGGAGGTAAGAGTGTTTTACCGCGAGTCTGTGGCCTTGGGAGGAGAAAAAATTTGCTCCTTAAGTTCGAAATTTTTTAAAAATATTTTAATATTATTTTGATAATATATATCCTAAAATTTCCATTCCATTCCACGTACTAATTAGGTATTGATATATGGCTTGAACCTTGAAGCTAGCAGCAACCAGAACAGAACAAAGAAGAACTACGAACAGAGAAGAAACAAGTTTACACCAACTTGTTCTCTTATTCAAACAACATACAGTAAGTAGAGGCCAATATAAAACAGCTTATTGCGAGCTCCAAACCACATTTGAAAAGCAGCTGAAGATAGGAAGCGTACAGCACCATTTTATGCCTTAACAGCAACAACATCAACCAAATGAAAATTCCAGACCTAGCAACCTCCAATTTTGTGGAGTAATTTTCATTAATTTTGCTTTTGTTGAAACTTCAACGGCACAAGAAAATTAATTTATTAAGTGATGGAAACATAAATGACGCTCGTATGTATAAGAGAGCTACTCAATAAGTCAATGAGTGTTACAGTCGTAATAACCAGTACAGTCCAAGAAATCAACACTGCCACATTTCTTAAATTTAAGAAATTGTTTATTTTTGTTGTTTTGTTGTTTTACCGTTCAATTGATTCGGTTGGGAATTATCTCCTGGGCCCGGTCCCGGTCCCGTTGCTTATTACGTATAATTCCCTACATGCACAATTAATTAAAGCTTGCATGTCGAGATTATAGATAACTAAACAATATCTCACAAAGAACAACGCTATATAAAATTTCCATTCATTAATTTAGTTGAAACAAAACAGAATTCTATTGCATCTTCGATTCCAATGGGAAACACCAAATTAAGACGTACATCAAGAAAAATGTAAGGAGAGCTTCCTCCCATTATTATTTTCTTCAAACAGTAATTAATAATTGATAAAACTATAGTAAGGAGTTGTTTGGTAAGCTAGAATGCTTAAGAAAAAGAAAATGAAACAAATTTGAGATTTTATTAATATTTCTTCATCATACAGTTGAGTACAAACCACACGTTTATATAGTAAGCTAAAACTAATTCAATCAACACATTCAGTTCGTTACATTGCAATGAGCTAGATAACTAACTTGCCAGGTCAGCTCTCATGAGCTGATCAGCTGCAGTCAACCATAATCTGCTTCTGTGCTCCTCTGTGCTCTGCTTTCGATATCTCTAACATCCCCCCACAAGCTGAAATGTCCAGGATAGACATTCAGCTTGTGCCGCAGATAATCAAACTGCTTGAATGAAAGTGCTTTAGTTAATATATCAGCAGACTGATCCTCACTGGGCACATAACTGACTTCAATACTCTTAGTTGTAACTTTGTCTCGGATGAAGTGAATATCCAGCTCAACATGCTTTGATTTTGCATGATAAACAGGATTGTATGCGAGAGCAATAGCCCCTTGATTGTCACACCATAACATGGGAGTATCTCTAAGCTTAATGCTCAGCTCTTGAAGAAGAGATTGTATCCATATCACTTCTGAAGTGGCATGGGCCAAAGCTCTGTATTCTGCTTCTATGCTTGATCTGGAAACCACTGCTTGCTTCTTAAAGGACCAAGAGACTAAGTTTGGACCAAGATAGACTGCATAACCAGCTATTGATTTCCTGTCATCTCGATCAGAGGCCCAATCAGAATCTATAAAGCAATGTAATTGAAGAACTCCTGTTGTGTGAAAATGTAGACCAAGATGTAAGGTGCCTTTCAAGTATCTCAGCAACCTCTTACAAGCATCCCAATGTGCAGTGCATGGATTAGATAGAAATTGATTGAGCTTATTAACTGAATAAGCTATATCAGGTCGTGTAAGGGTGACATATTGTAAAGCACCTACAATGCTTCTGTATTGAGACATATTTGCAATTATATCACCTGAATCCTTTGTAAGATATTGGCTAGTTGACATAGGTGTAGATACTGGACTTGTATAAACCATATCATGCTTTGCCAAAATATTAGCAATATACTTGGCTTGAGAGAGACAAAGACCAGTGGCTGACTTAACTACTTCAATTCCAAGAAAATAATTGAGATACCCCAAGTCCTTTAAAGCAAAGGTGCAATGCATGTTGTGAATCACTTGCTGAATTAACTAAGGACTGGAACCAGTTAGGATGATATCATCAACATAAACCAGAACCAAGATGACATGACCATTGATCCATTTATAAAAGAGAGAGTTGTCTGACTTGGAGTGCTGAAAATGCCACTGAGTTATCATAGCATCTTTGAACCTATCAAACCAAGCCTTAAGAGCTTGTTTCAGACCATATATAGCTTTCTTTAACTTGCAAACGTGATGAAATTTGGCAAAGTTCACAAAACCCTCAGGTTGTGCCATGTACACTTCTTCAACTAAGATGCCATTGAAGAAGGCATTGTTAACATCCACTTGTCAAATCACTCATTTATTAAGAACTACTAAACTCAAAATTACCTGCACTGTTGAGGCTTTAACCACTGGACTAAAAGTTTCAGTGTAATTAACTTCTTGAGTTTGATGAAACCCTTTTGCAACCAGCCGAGCTTTATATCTTGAAAGAGAACCATCAGAGTTGTATTTAATTCTAAAAACCCACTTGTTTCCAACTATCTTGACAAGTGTATCAGGCAATACCAATTCCCATGTCTTATTGTTTTGAAGAGCCTGAAATTCTTCTTACATAGCTTTGAACCACATAGGATCAGCAAGTGCTTGAGAGGTGGAAAGAGGTTCAGAAGGCTGAGCTAACAGAGCTGACAAATAAGCTTTTGGTTTGAATATGCCAGCTTTTGACCTGGTTATCATTGGATGACCAATGGATTGAGATAAAGGTGGTATAGGAGCTGGTGTAGCTAGTGAATATTGTAAGGAATGACTGAATGATTCAGTAAGTGGGTAAGGAGAAACATTTTGGTTGATAGGTGTTTGAGAAGCATCAGAAATACTTGTTGATGATGTTGCCAAGGGAACCTGCAGATGAACAAAAGAATGAACAACAGAAGAAGAAGAAGAAGACTCTGACACAGAAACTGAAGACTGACAATTCTTTGGAGATGAAAAATCTAAACCAGAGACATAAAGAAAGGAATTTTCATCAAAAGTAACATGATTAGATGTATAAACTCTTCCTAAAGAATGAAGGTAAAAATAACCCTTATAATGAGAACTATAACCAAGGAATATACATCTGCAAGCTTTGAAGTTTAACTTGTGCTTATTATATAGTCTCAAGGCTAGATAATAAGCATAGCCAAAGGTTCTAAGAAAAGAATAGTCTGATGGTTGATTAAACAGTTTTTGAAAAGGTGAAATGTTATTTAAAACTGGAGTAGGAAGTCTATTGATTAGATAAACAGTTGTGTGGAAAGCATTCTACCAGAACTTAAGAGGCAAGTGAGCTTGAGCTAGTAAGATTAAGCCAATATCAACTATGTATCTGTGTTTCCTTTCAATTCTCCCATTTTGATGATGTATGTGAGGACAAGGGTGTCTAAAGTGTATTCCAGAAGCTTGGAGTAAAGAGGTAAAGGTTCTAAATTCCCCTCCCCAATCAATTTGAATAGTTTTAATTTTACGCTGCAAGTGGTTTTTTATGAAGAGTTTGAAGTTGGAGAAAACCTCTATAGCATCTGACTTGGCAGATAAAAGAAATATCCATGTAAACCTACTAAAATCACCAAGGATGGAGAGATAATATTTGTATCCTTGAGTGAAAAGGGTGTGAGAAGGCCCCCAAAGATTTGCATAGATCAGCTATAAAGGTAATGTTGTTTTGGTTTCTACTGAATTGAAGTGAAGCATATGATTTTTGCCATACTGACAAGCATTACAGAAAGATAATTTTCCAATCTTATTAAGAATCTTTACAAGCTTTGAATATTGTTTTGAGAACATAAGGTGCTGGATGCCCAAGTCTCCTATGAAAAACATCCATACTAATTGATGACATTGCAACTGCAGAAAACACAGACTGAAGACTTGGTTTAGAGACTTTTACAACTTCTGGTTTACTGACAGGAAACACAGTACAAGAAGCAAAAAGAGATTCAGGTTTATTGAAGTTGACTGAGTTGAAAGAGTATGGCTGAGAAAAAAGGTTTTTAACTTGATACAAGTCACCCTTAGCAACACCTTCAAGCAAAGTTATTCTTGTGTCCCTGGACTTGACAAAACATTAATTATCAAGAAATTCAATAACAACAAAATTGTCAGCCACAAGTCTTGAAATACTAAGCAAGTTTTTGGTTATGTTTGGTACATAAAGAACATGATTAAGTAATAAAGGTTTTGAAGCTGAAGTTGTAATCATTGTTGATCCTATATGATCAATAACCAGTGCATTTCCATTGCCAACAAATAATTTCTCCTCACCAATATAAGCTTGTGAATGAAGAAGTTTACCTAAGTCATTGGTAATATGGTTTATTGCTCCACTGTCAAAGTACCAAAAGGGATTTTCAATAAGCTCAGGGGACACATTTGGATGTGATTGAAGCATAGAAGATGAAGTGGATGCATTGCATTGACCACTGTTGTCAGAAGTTTCAGCATATGTTGATGAACCAAGAGTGAAGGAGTAAAAAGCCGATGGATTTCCAAAAGAATTTTCTGCATGCACTATGTTACCCTGAAAACCAGGACCACCTTGAAACCCAGAACCTCTTGGTGAATTATAATTTTGGTTAAATTGTCCAGGACTTCTACCACCACCGTTAAAAGATCTTCCTCTTCCAAATTGTCCAGGAGGTCTAAAACCACTGTTAAAGTTACCTCTACCATAGTTTTTCTAAAGGAACAAATGATGAGTTGTATCTGTTTCTGCACTTATAAGCTCTATGTCCAGGTATGTAGCATATTTGACAAACAATATCAGAAAAATTATTTCCACTGCTGAACTGTCCAGCATTGTTACCAGAAGCACCACCATTAAAACCACCAAAACCTATACTATTTCCATTTCCAAAATTTCCTCCATAATTCTTCTGAAAACCACCATTATTTTTACCAGAATATGTGTTTCTTTGGGCAACATTTGCTGTCATATTATGCATTACATCACTAGTGATTTTCCATTTCTTCTGTTCAATTCTAATTTAATGATTCAACAACAAGGAATACAATTCATCCAGCGTCATTTTATTACCTCTAGCCAAGACAACAGTCACTAAGGATTCATAGTCTGATGAGTCAAGACCAGTCAATACATGCATAATCAAATCACTTAACTCTACTGGTTTACCAACTAAAGCTAAAGTATCTGCTATTCTTTTAACTTTAGCAAAATAATCAGCCATATTCATCGAACCTTTCTTAATTGTTTGAATTTGCATTCTCAGAGTTTGGATTCGAGCCTGAGATTGGGAGATGAACATACCAATAAGAGTCTCCCAGAATTGCTTAGATATTGTACAATCAATCACTGCAGAGAGCAGATTTTGCTGAATCGATGACATCATCCAACTCAGCAACAGTTGATCAGTCTTCATCCATGTGACAAACTCTGAATTTACAGATCTCGTGCTTACAGTATTCTCATAGATGAGAAATTGTTTTGGACATCTGGTGTCGCCATTAATGAAACCTTCTAAGCCATTTCCTTTCACAGTTGTAAGAACTTGCGTGCACCACAGAATGAAGTTATTTTGATCCAGCTTGACTGGAGTAACAAAGCTAAAGGAAAGACTGTTTTGATTTATGTTTGTCATTCGTGGCTCTGATTTAAGGAGTTGTTTGGTAAGCTAGAAAGCTTAAGAAAAAGAAAATGAAACAAATCTGAGATTATATTAATATTTCTTCATCATACAGCTGAGTACAAACCACACGTTTATATAGTAAGTTAAAACTAATTCAATCAACACATTCAGTTCGTTACATTGTAATTGGATAACTAACTTGCCAGGTCAGCTCTCATGAGCTGATTAGCTGCAATCAGCCATATTTTGCTTTTGTGCTCCTCTGTGCTCTGCTTTCGATATCTCTAACAATAATAAATCTCCAAGAGCGAAGAATTCAGCCTTCCTTGCACTCCACGAACAAACAATTGCAAATACTCAGACAATTATTACAAGAATGCGTTGCAAAACCAAACATATGTACCATGGATGGGACAAAGTAGAGTCACCGATGGATGAGCTTAATTAATTATATATTAAGCGCACTTGAATTCATTAGCACTGGGGACGTCGCAGTGATTCAATAGCAATGACAATTTGATAAGAACGTTTAGTTTGATGAGATTTAAGACATTAACATGAAGGGAAGTGCAAAGGCATGCGACAGCGTTGAGTTTGACCAAATTGCCAATGAGACTGCAGCACTCGTTTTGGGGAGCAAGAAGTTTAAAGACAATGGCACCCAATACATCAGCGCATACCTTCAATTTAAGGGCATCCGGAGGACAATTTCCAGGCACAGTCCTTGTGGCTGAGGTAAAGACAACGAATAACAAGAGGTTGAGGGAGAGCAAAATGGTTGCTGATGACTTTGAAGCCATTTCTCAAAGAATTAAATTTATGAATATTAAAGACTGTGAATGTGAATGTGAATATAAATGTAAGTGATAGAAATGGTGAAGTGGTCTGGGGGTATTTATAGCTGAAGTCGGATCTTTCTGGCTTTTAATTTTTTGCTAAACAAAAGCAGATTGCATATTATATATTGGATTACCACACACATGCCAGTGTAACAATCTGTCAATTATTTATTTTTTTAATTCTTTTTTTATTAAGAAGGGCTCAATAAAGCGAGCTAAACCGGAACAATACGGGGTTTAGTAACCTCAAACATGTCTTGCAAAATAATTGAATAAATATTCATATGCGAGCGAGTAAATAAATGTACTCTATGAGGGGCTGTGTGAGCCATATTAGCCATGAAATCTGTAGCTGAATTTGCTTCGCGAAAGATGTGAGTGAGAGAAACTTGCTAGTTCTTGCTTAGAAGGTCCCGCACAACAACGACTAGAGCATAGAAAACATTGGGCACGACCACCTGCTTAGAGATCATCTGTGAAATACATAAGCTGTCCACTTCCACCAATAGTCGTTTTATGCCAGCATCACACGCCAGGATTAACCCTTGATATAAACCCCATAATTCAACCATAACCACCGGGCACTCCCCAATATTCATACAAAATCCCGAAATCCAATACCCTGTAGAGTCACAAATAACACCACCAGCCCCTGCATCCCCTGAGTTTCGAACGGATCCATCTGTATTTAATTTACACTAAGGCCATGGAGGAGGCTACAAGCCGATGAAAATCTCTTTTCTCCTCGGTTGCTGACTCATGAGGGAATTATTCACTCTATGAATTTCACTCGCTCTGGCCATAATATCCATACTGATTATTGAGCTATCTACCAATTTTCCTTCGAGTATGTAATGGTTTCTCCAGAACCATAACCTCCAAACTGCTACCCCAAATACACACTCCCAAGAAATGTTGGAAACGGACGTTGACTTGTTCTAAAAATTGCCTACAATCCATTCCCGTAAGTTAGCGTGGAAGAAAGAGACAAAGAGTGATAATTACCTTCTGGAACAATTCGCAGCCACACTCGTTTGATACAATGACAGTCTCTCAATGCATGTAAGGTGTGCTCAACCGATGCTCCACACCTATCACAAGCCATGGACACATGAATGTGTCGTCGAGCTAGCTCACCATGAGTCTTCAACTTGCCATGCATAGTCTGCCAAAGAAAAAGACGGATAGATTGGGGTCCTTTCCACGTCCATACTACGCTCCATATTTCATCTTTGGTTGCAAGATTTTGGTGACAGATGGATTCGTATGCAGAACGTACAGTAAACACTCCTTTGGGATCAAAGCTCCAATTTATTTTATTTGCACCTCGCTGACCCGGAGGAGGCATCACTGACGCAATTTGCATGAGGATATAATTAGGTAACAAGTGCTCAAACCTTAGCCATTACCAGCCTCCATGTTCGCTTACAAACTCACTTACGGAAGCATTAATAATCACTTGTGGTATCGGCTGAAGGGCAAGAGTTACCAGGGGTTCTTTCTTTCTTACCCAACAGTCAAGCCAAAACTGAGTTTTCACACCATCGCAAACTGACCAGCGGGCTCCATTCATGGTGTCTAACAAAAAATTAGAAATTGGTTATTTATGCAAGGCCGAATATATATATATATATATATAATCGTAACATAGCCAAAAGGGTGATTGGCCAATCAGATTATTGTATCTGTGCAAGCATTAAACGAGTTTTATTTTTCAAATAAATAATAAAGCTTCTGATTTGATCTGATTACCGCATTGACTATTGAGCGCGCATAAAACGAGTCATATAAATAATAAAGTAAAGATAACAAATCTTATTAACGTTAGGGGAATTCTAGATTTCTGTAGATTTTAATAAAATAGAGGGAAACCAAAAAAGAAAAGAAAAGGATGAATTATTTTATCCATTTTCTGATAAAATTTTTGTACAGTTCTCATATCTGTATCAAATACTCGTGTTTACAGTAGCATAATGGATAATTTAGAAATGGATAAAATTTCTCATTGATGTTCGATATTCTCAACCAATTATCCCGCTAATCTTTACACCTTTTAAAATTATTCAAAAGGTCCATGTCTTTACTTCTATGGATGGTCGATTTAATTTTTAAGGACAAAATAACGCTTGTGCAGGATATAACTTAATATTCTAATAAGAGATGTTGCAATTGAAAAAAAGAAAAATCATAATGAGATAGAATTTAAGAAAAACATGTTACATTAGGGATCTTTAGGTGACTATTAAAAATATATACAGTAACTGAATAATTAACTCAAAGTATAATAACTAGTATGAGCATTGATATTCATCTAGAATAGCTTTTTAAAATGGTAATAGAATATATGTTAAAAACATATGGTCTTACAGTTAATTGAAAAAATGATAATAATAACATGTTAATCTATATGGTGTTAATTGAAAATTAATGAAAAAATACGTTTAACTCTATATAGTTTTATAATTATTTACGTGGCAGTTTGATAATTATTATGGATAAATATTATCTTTTAATTAGAGTATATACCCATTTAAAAAATTAGAAAGAGAGAGTCTTAGATAAATTAGAGAGAATAAAAAAATTAGAAAAGTCTTACGTACGTTGTCTACATTGAAACACATGCTGCAGCTTAATCTTTTCGTAGGGACAATCTTTGAAATTGAAAACAAATTAAAAATAATAAAAAAATATTCACAAAAGTTTAGATTCAAAATTTTCTTGTACGATTTTTTATAGTATTGATGATAGGATTGTTCTAGACCCTTGAATTTAATGTAATGCGTGCAGTTGTATGATGTTGTGTGATGTTCTAGTCATGTAATGCGTTCTTTGCGTGCGTGTCGTATATAAAACATTTACTAAGGGCCAGTTTAGATCAAACATTTTACAAACTTAATACAGCAGTGGTCGACACCCTCGTGAACTTTCTGTTCAGAATTTTGTTTGATATATTAATGGAGCATTAACGTCATTCATCTCAAATTTTATTTATTATGATGACCACCATGAAACAAATAGCCGAAGGTGAGGGCTGTCCTATTCCTCCCATTATTATTTTCTTCAAATAATAATTAATATTTAATAACTCTCCAAGAGCAAAGAAATCAACGTTCCTTGTACTTCACCGATGGATGAGCTAAATTAATTTTATATTAAGCGCACTTAAATTCATTATTAGTACTGGACACATCGCAGTGATTCAAGAGCAGTGACGAGTCCATAGGAACGTCTAGTTTGATGAGATTCAAGACATTAACGTGAAGGGAAGTGGAAAGGCAAGCAACAGCGTTGAGTCCGACCAAATTGCCAATGGGACTGCAGCTCTCGTGTTGGGGAGCAGGAAATTTAAGGACAATGGCACCCAATACACCAGCACATACCTTCAACCTAAGGGCATCTGGGGGACAGTTACCGGGCACTGTCCTTCTGGCTTCTGACGATGGGATAGAACGAAGAAGAGGATATTAAGGGAGAGTAGATTTTGAAGCCATTTCTCAAACACAAAACAACACCTAATTATTAAATCTCGCAGGAGAGAATGTAATGTGACTGCAAGTGATGAAAATGGTAAAGTGGCCATGGGGTATTTTTAGGCGAAGGTTCCATCTGTCACTTTGATTTATAATATAAATTTTCTTAAATAATATGGGGCCCCGATTATATTGATCTGTAATCGCAATGCACATGCCAGCACACAACGTACACAACCCTGTTTCTTAATTCATTGCTGATTAGCTGTTAAATTATCTAGCACAAGATTTCAAAATGATTACCTCAGTGATTTCATATTTAGGCCATTACTCTTGCGGAACTCTATTTATTGATAATTTTTCCGATAATCATATGGAAGTCAAAGTGTGAATCGCGAATATGCCCAATTGGATTGTTCTATCAGTGAGCGCTTAAAACGAGTTTATATTTATAATAAAGATTTTAATTTTCTAACGCTGGAGATCACTTTGAATATTGGTAATTAAAAAAATTAAGGAAAATAGTCTTAGATTATTAAAGAATGTCCACAAAGAGAAAAGAGCGAGTGTTCTATTGTACGAGCATAGTAAAGAAATCAATATACTAGTGGTGAGATATTTACTCCTGCCCAAAATTGGGGGGGGGGGGGGGGGGGGGGGGGGGGGGGAGGGGAATTAATTGTTAAGTCCCCCTACATTGGCAAATCAAACTGATGCCCTCAATTATTATAGAATTGCTATTAGATACAGTAAAATTATAATTAATTAGTATTGTTAATTGATAATGAAAATACCTCATATGAGTGAGATTAGTTATTGGATTAATAATATAAGGCATGGGCATTCATTAACTCGAGTTAATTTTTGAATAATATAAGTTAGATTCATATACTTCTATATGGTATCCGACTTAAAATTCATACGGCTCACACCAAAAAATAAGGTATGAGCAAAATAATTTGTTTACATATGACATAGGGCGATAGGAATACTTAAATAAACGAAGAACAATTACTATACTAATAAGTAATAATACAAGGTTGAGACAACTCTCATCTCATGATTTAGATCATAGATTTTTATCTGATTCAAGAATATGCGGTTCAGACCGGTTCACATTGTGTGGTAAGTTCAAGTATCATCTCACGCGGCGTTAAGCAAGCAAACGATGAATGCTCTCAATTTTTATAACCAAAAAAAAAAGAAAAAGAAATTGATGCACGTTACAGGATTTTGTATGATGAATTCTGCATGTTACCCACTTTGATGTGTACAGCACAAACAAAGATGTTTTATTATTGTTTAAATTAATGTTTCATAATACTGCGTTCACGTCGGTGTCGATCCGCTGGAGATAAGAGAACATGTTCTGCATGCCAATTAATAAACAATTAATTGAATACTTTATTAGTTTTGTGTATATATTGTAGTCAAAATATATTAAAATATTGATTTGCTCATTATAAAACTAATTTTTATTTAAGTTGTTAGAAGTAATTTTTTTACTGTTTAAAGCAAAACAATTCTTGGTTGAGTGTGCTATATGAATGCTTAAAGTAATTACATTATATTGGTTCATAATAAATTTTCTTTAATAATTATTCACATGATGATTTTTTTTATAATAAATTAATTTATTAAAATAAGAGTATTCAAAATAATTTTTATAGTGCATGTAGTTCCATCCTTAACAAAATCCCGAATACCAATTAATAATTTTGGAGGAAGTTCGATTCATCATTCAGCTCGACATTTGGTTTTAATTATCCATGAAGAGGGAATAATGTGAGACAACGATCGTCATTAAGGGATATCAAATCTACTTCTCGACAATGAAAACAAACAAAAAAACTAGTGCAACATGCGACCATGTTCCTAAGAGTAACCAAAATTTTCAAAATTCCCATCACAACGCAACGCGTGAGCAATGTTTGATTTACGTATAAATACACTATATTCGAGTGTGTTTCTAGACAATAAATCTATCTATTAATTATAAGGACTTATATCATATGTGTTAGAACAATAATCCTTTGGCAAAATTCATCACCTATAATTCAAAAACATTCATTTTGTATCACTAAGAAATAATAATAAAAATATGCAGAAGTGTACTTAAATCTATAATACTAAATTATTTTTTAAAGTCATGAGATTAGTCTTCTAAATTTCTCCTAAAAAATCTTTTAATTTTCTCTATTCCCTCTCTCATGATGAAACATCAAAAAGAATAAAAAAAATACATGTGACATAAAGATCATAACCATTAATATTTTTTTATAGACAACTTTTTCTATTATCTTTAGTTATTCTTATTTTAACTCATTATAAAAATAAAAATTACCTTTAAATCTCTATATATTAAATGTCCTCACCTTATCAAATAAATTGAAACTCATATTGTCGTAAACCTTACTAAACCTTACTTATAAAGTTTAGGAAAATGATAAACAAATTAAAGGAAGACTAAAGAATGATAAAAACGGCAGTGTTGGCTTTCGTTTCACGCGTCTTTTAGTCTTCCTTTGAAAATGCATGGGACCACAATAAATAATAAAATAAAGAATAAAAATAGAAAAGCAGCTCAAATTTCTTCCTTTAACTTTTTCTCTTTTCCTTATATGCTATCCAGCAAAATCTTTTCCCTCCCTAGTCACTCATTTCCTTAGTTTAATCCCCTCCACTCGTTTGGAAACGGTAGCACTTTGTTAACTTCGTCCCCTCTCTTTGTCCCTTTCGTTAACTTCATCCCCATCACTCCCTTCGTTAACTGGTTTTTCCTTGTTCAATGCAGAATAATATGGCTCACGTTAAATGCGCAGCTAAAAGAGAGGCGAGAGATGCAAATAGAGGACAAAAAAAAAAATTGATTGTTAAATGCTATATTGACTCACGCGCAATGTTCAATTTAATTTTTTAAACTGATTGTGGGCCCAATTTAGAATTCACGCGTGCTCATGTTATGAAGAGAGAGAGAGGACAGGAAACGACTGCATGTGCTGCTATTTCTGTCTTCCTTTAGTCTTCCTGAGCCTAAATAGCAGTACTCTAAAGTTTATATATTGAAACACTACAGCCCAGCCCAATTAGTTGACCTTTTCTAGTGAAAGAATGAGGTGAAAGATGATAATACAATTATAAATTCTTTAATATTAATTAATTAATTAAATAAAAATATAAAATAATAAAATAAATCATGTAAATTAAAAAATATTTAATTTAACTAATTAAATTATGTCACATTAAATTGTATAAAAAAATTATATAAAATTCATAACCATATTATTATTCGAGATGAAAAGTTTACTTACAAGGTTTAGCTTAAAAAATAAAAGCTCTAAAAAAAATTATAGCATTCTTATTTCCACAACAGCAAAGACAAAAGATAAGAAGGAAGGCGAGGACCCTTCCTTCCATTTCCACACATAATAAGAAATGAAAAGCTACGCAAATTAAAACGCAATTATTAAAAGAAGTAACTTATGAAGTGCGGCGATTGATAATTTTTATGCACACTGAAATTTGACGTGGGGGTTTCAAGTATTCGGCAACAAGTTCAATGAAAGATTGGAAATATTAATTTTGATCAAATCCAGGACACTAAGGAGAGTGCAGAGGCGAAGGCCGATATCAAGTTCAAGCAAGTCACCAATGAGACCGCAGCATTAATTCGTTCTGTGGGGAGACAGCAGGGGGACCAATGTTTAGGTTCAAGAACCTAATGCATCAGCACATGCACGCAACTTGAGAAAATCATCAGGCAGACAATCAGCTGCTGACGAGGGGATAAACGTCAGTAAACTGAATAGGAGGATGTTGACGGAGAGGAAAATAATGGCTATTGATGCTGAACCCTTTGAAGCCATATCTCCAATAAGTAATACAATCTAAACTTTTCATGTGAATATTATGCATGTTACTGGTGAATGAAGGGAACGGCGATGGTATTTGGGGTTTTATACATAGGATAGGAGGGCTATTTTGCCATAAAACATTACAAGGACCACACATTTAGAGTGGAATTAATGCAATGCACCTCATAATATGTGAATATAATTATCAAATTTTCATGTATCGTTGATTGCTTTTAAGTTGTCTTCCTAACAGAGATAGAAGGACATGTTATTAATAGCCTTCATATAAACGTATATCTATTTGTATATGTCAGTGGTGTGGTGCTTTCAAGTGAGGAACGCAGATGTGTGAATTCAGCTAACACACATCAAAGAAATGCTGCAAGTAATAAAGTTTGTTCTAATTCGTGTGTCTTTAGAAAGGTTCAAGCTCAAGGTTTACAATACATACATTGTGGAGAGAGATTGACAACCTCATAATTTTTTAGAACACTTTTTGTTTCTCTTCAAATGACAAGTAAAATTTCATTTGAAGAATCTCTTGATGATGTTTAATAGTTGCTTGACCACATTATTTATTTTATTGACCGTCAAATTCTAAGCATAATTTCAGGTTCCTACTTCTAAATTTTCTTCAATGATTTTACATTTTTCTATTTTTAAAAAATCTTCAAAATTCACTTAAAAGACAACAAAGTTTGTCATGTCTTTGTTTGTTCATCATTGCTTAGGCTTCGTTGATTTATCATTTCTTATGTATGTTTGTCCCGTGATCCCATCTATCTCTAATACTTATTAATCATTTTTATTAGAAATTATCTAACATATCTGCTTTTATTTTTTAAAAACCTTTTATAATTCTACAGATATATTATGACCTGTTTGGGATTGTGATTAGACAATTATAAGTTAAAAGCTACAACACTAAATTATTTAATAAACACTAGATACTGTAACTTGAAAGTTAAGTTGATTTAATTTTTTACTTGAATGATGAAAAAACTATTATATATTTACTAATTTTATTAAAATTATTATTTAAAAATCATATTTATTATATAATATTAATTTTATTTCATAATTATAAATTTTTTTTCACAGTAACTGTAATTTAAAAACTGCAACATCTTAATCTCAAAGAAGACCGTAGTCACTACTGAGTAACTATGCGTAGTAGCATCTACCGTAGATGCTTGAATTGTGGGTTTTATGAGTAAACAAAAGTGGTAAGTACCTTGAATTCCAGCGAGCCACAAATTAACGATGGTACCAACAGAATGCAGTAATAAATAAGAAATGTAAAATTAAGTAAAGGACTACACATAATCATGAAAAATCATCTTCAAAGGAAAGTGTTAGCTTCAGCAATGGAAAACAGTCATCTTCCATTATTTCTTACAGCTCTGAGTTTCAAACTGCAATCAGATGAACACACAATGACAATAGACATATGAATACTCACACCCAAATCTGCCTATGGTTCTCCGCCAAGCTCCAGCCGCAAGTTGTCGTAGGGATAAACTTTTGGTGTCTGGTCAACAAAATAAGGAAACCACAGCAATATCAGAAGATAAAATGATCTAAAGCTGTAAACAAGCACAGTATCTCGCAAAACCAGTTGAGATACCGACCAATTAATTCTCACAAGTAACACGCAACATATGAGACAATTGTACCCCGAAATGATAAGAGTCAGTTCCAATGCAATTTCCTCCATATAGTCCACTTTTTGGAAACATTAAGAGAAGACACAGAAAGAAAGCAATAAACCATAAACAGTAAGGGAAATAAACCCTTTTAACATATAAAGGGGAACAAATAATCCCTACAATCATAGCGTTACATTCGAATACTAGCATATGATTATCACTTAAATTGAAACTAGCAATTTTTATGATAGGGATATTGTTCATGAATATACATTCTAGAAATTACTAATTAGAATGGCAAGCTAGTTATGTCAATATCTGAAATGCTTAACCCATGACTAACCATATTCAAAGGTCTCAAGACCCTCGGTAGACCAATGGCCTACAGAAAAGGATAATTCAATTACTTGCATACATTTGAGGTGATACTCTAATGCCCTCTCCATGCTCTCATGTAATAAGTTTGCGTATGTTAAGTCTAACTCAATACTTATGTTCACATACTTTGAAGGTTCTAGCTCAAACACCAACCCAAAGAACAAACTAAAATATAAATAAAACCATGTCCTAAAGGATAAAGGCATGTTGCAGTTTCTAGTTGCAGCAACTGAAACTCTAGGAAATTTTTGCCCTTGAGAGCTCTACTCAAAGCTTGCGTTCCTAGTTTCGGTAATACATGATATTTTCCTTCTGAATTCAATACTAGCAATCAATGAAAAATAAGCCGATGGCTATCCTGAGAGAAGCAGAAGTAAAATATAGAAGCACTATCATTCAGTGGCAAGAAAAGAGAATGTGAAAAGAGCAGCACCACCTACCTCATATATAAGTTAAACAAGTTCCAGAAATCAGATTACCATAAAATCCATTAAAGCTAGAACTGTGGAATGTCAAACAATAATCCGATGCAGGAAACAAAGCATGATTTGGGGTGTCAAATTAAGTAGTGTGTAAGAGGCGAAAATTTGCGAGAGGCATGGTAGCCGTGACTGATACTTTATTCTTTTCGTCAATCTAACAGCTTTTATGCAAGATTGTGTGGGATTCTTTGAAAAAAATTTCAAGGTAGTAAAACGTATGTGGTAAGTACTTCATATCAAACTTCTCGGAGTCATAACAATGTTACATAACAGGCTCCAATTCCTAGTTCAAGGTAGAAAGACTCTTTTAAAGTCGTTTCCAGAATTAAGCATGCATTCTACTTCTCTCTAATATGCATGATGTTCGAATGGTCAGCAAAGGAGCCTATCATTTGCTATAGCACCATGGTTTCAATCATAACTTCAGCATCGTTTTTTTTTTTTTTTTGAAACACCAAAACTAACAATAATTAGTCACGCTTAGTATCAACATCACTCTATTAGCTTCAAGCATGGTAAAAAGGAATTCAGCTCCTTTGGTAAAAAGCCAAATGTTATCATATCCTATTGCACAATGGCTCCATCACACTGAATACAATGTCAGACCTGACAATTCCATTAGCAAGCAAGAGTAAACCATTTACTCTTCCAACTCAGATTCAATAATGAGAATTTCAAATCATATTTTCCCCCCAGGTTGTCAGTCCAGGCATGTTAACTAATAAAATTGGTCTAATAGCCAAAAGACTAAAAAATTACCCCGTGTACAATATTTACAATAAAGTGCAAACAGAGGAATGATTTCTACTGCATGTTCTATCCTCAAAACGATAGAATATAGTGATTCCAGCATAATTTACACCACCAATGTCTACCGACCTACATCAGAACTTGAACTTGAGTAACCCAAAATTAGAGACTGAGACTTACAAAAGGAATCTTTGAGGCCTTATCGTTCCACACAGCCAAAGCTCCCAATGACGCGAAAAACCCTAATCCCCCAAGTAACCAGCCCAACGCTTCATACTATCATCCAAAATTGCAAGCAAAGTAAGAATCATAAAATAAGTTTCAGAGGAAAAAAAATAAAAAATAAACGAACTGGAGAGTAATTTCACCTTGCCAACCGTATCAGCGATGCGATCGATGCAGGGCTCTGGAAATGGAGTCCCGTTGTCCCAAACCAGCTCGTCATTAACCGAAAGCTGAAAAAAAGAAAAACAATAAAAACAAAGAAGAGAAATGATGATTTAATTAAGCACAAAAAAGTGAAAGAGTGTACGTATTATTGCACATACGGGTTTATTAGGGACGATGTGTTTGCCTACGGGGAGGCCCATGCCGGAGCGAAGTCGAAGAGATGAAGCGACTGACCGCCCAACGACGCCGTTGCCTCCCATGATCTGCGACGCCACGTTGCTCAATCTTCCTGCCATTTGTTTCTTTTTCCTCCTCCGATTGATTTTACCAAATTACCACTCACTCTAGGCACTGCCCAATCTGTCGACTCTTCTTTCTTGGAATTGAACACAAGATTCACCCTGCCCACCGCCGAGGCTGATTTCAGGAAAGGCGAAAGGGGATTGCGGTGCTACGACGCCGTCTCAGTTAAACGCTGTCGTATCTATCTTGACTCTGTTTGTCGGATTGTTTATTTTTCTTGGCCCTTAAGTTTAGGATCATTGGATCCTCTTCTGGATGGGCTGGGCTACAACCGATAAATCCAACTACAAAAACTATTTTTGTCTACTTTGGGCGACCGTATCCAACTCTCCACCCATTTGAAATCTTTTTATTTATTTATTTATTTATTACTTTTAATTTTATTTTCAACTAAAAATTACACAAAAGTAAAAACAACGCAATTGACTCTTGGGTAGGTGAAACCGATACCGTGAGCGTAATTATAATGTCTAGTGGTTGTTTAGTAATCACTTGTTTGTTTTCTTTGCCTCCCTCCCTCACTTCTTTTTTGCATGCATTTGCGGATTTAAATGATTTTAGCAATTTTGTCGCCTTCATTATGGAATTTTAAAGATTGTTTATAATTTTTCCCCTCCTCCACGAAGAAAATATAACAAATAAGGGCAAAAAGAAAATGCTTAACAATGATATGACAACGGTGGCCTCAAAATAAAATAAAAATTGATGGGCACAAAACGTTCATCGACAATCAATGGATCAATAACCAATATCGATTTCGAAGTAGACAAAATGCTGAGCCAAGAACCAACATACTCTACGAGTTGAATCAGTTTTAATGATTAGTCGACCACATGAGCACCACATGATTTCATTTCTTTGCGGATATATGAAGCTGAGAGATGTCTGTGGTGGACGTGCCCGGTAATGTTGGTGTCGACTCTTAGCTTGATTAAATGATCACCTCAAACCCAATCATCACGTACAAAGTTGAACAAAACTAAGCGTGTGCTTTAAACATGCTCGCTAATCAAATCGTTGCACTATTCGTACATAACCATAAACCATGTGCTGATCGTTAATTCGTTATTCAACAAATTGCGGCTAGTAAATTAATAATTATATATTTTTAATCCATTTCTGGTCGGCAAGGCCGTTGTCATTGACGATGAATGGACAATGGGGAGGGACCAATTAATCAACACTCACCAGTTACCTTCAACCACGATATTTTCAAGTTTAACGCCTCAGCGCAAAAGAGAACAGTCAATAGCTTCACGTGGCTCAGAACTGTCATCTTCGAAAATCAGAATCTGTTCGAACTAGGGATGGCAATGGGCACCGCCCGCAGCGGGTTTGCCATTATCAAACCCAAACCCGCATAAAATTTAAATTATCAAACCCACCCGCAACCCGCAGCGGGTTTTAATTTTTTTAAAAAAATCCACCCGCAGCGGGTTTGGACAATTACCAAACCCGCAATGGTACCCAGCGGGTTTTTTGCGAGTTTTTACATTTAAAATTATTAATATTTAATATATAAATTTATAATAATAACCTCAATTTCTACATAACATACTCAATTTTATATTTAACCAATGCAAATGAAAAATTAAAATTTCAACATCAATCCAACACATTCTCAAATTTAAGTATAAATTATACAAATTCATTTAAAAAATATAAATTAGTATTTAAAAATAACAATTACATCATCATTTAAAATAAACTCCAAGAGAAGATACTTCATTTCATTCACCACAACAAGCACCCATCTAACACAATGTCTACAATAATAATTAGTATTATTATTTTCAAATACTAATTTGGAGAAAAAAATTATATTAATGAAATAATCCATGTATTAAGTTAAAGAAAAATAATACATACGAAATTATAATAGGTATATAACAATTCATGAATTAAGTTAAAGAAACTTAATTCTTTTATATATATGTTTTAAATTAAAATTTTGAATAATTGTATAATTTTTATATATGTTTTAAATTAAAATTAAATTAAAAATATTTAAAAAAATAGTGCGGGTTTGACGGATATCCATGCGGGTATCCGTCGGGTTTAAAGTCATTACCAAACCCACCCGCATCCATATGCGGGTGTTAATTTATAACATTAAACCCACCCGTAACGGATAAAATTACCCGCAGCGGGCGGATTTTAGCGGGCGGGTTTGGGCGGGTTTACGGGTATAATTGCCATCCCTAGTTCAAACCCTCATGGTTGGTTTGTGATACATTTCCCAATCACCTGCATGATCCAAACACATTAACCTTTTCTTTATCATCGCTAATCTGGAAGCTGCTACTAGCAGAGTAATGATGGGTGATGACTAATGAGGAGATAACCAAGTAATTGATTTTCTAAAATATATGGCAGCACGTGGAAGTAAATAGCAAGAGCATCGGGCATCTTCTCATCTGCCCGGCGAGGGGGTAGTTTCAAAGCCGCATTAATGCAAGTTTAATGACGCTATTGATCATCGTGTACATATGAATTAAATAAAATTCTTCGGCATTTATTAGGATGACGGAGGGAAAACATATTTTGCATTTATATCACTTCAATTCTTTGTCCACGAAATCGCATTCATGATTCCACGGATCTAAGTTGGTCGTGTTATTGATTGACCTTTGACCATGGGCTGTCTACAGACATAATACAATAAGGCATACATAATTCATGTACATAATTTCAAAGGAGGTCAAAAAGACAGAAAGTTAAAACATGTTGGGGTTGTTCAAATGAAGCACGCGATGCCCGGGGTTTAAATTAACGCAGTTCCCGGAGCTCCAATAGATTCTGCAGGCGTGAGAGCAAAGGCTGGCGCCCTCAAGTCCCCACTCACCCTGGGCTCTCCTTTTTATTAATACCACCGCATTTGCTTAAATGATGTACGCAGCTCGTAATCACCATGTAGATACATATTAAAAGCTAACTAGCTTAATTTAATTCAAATTCTTGATCTTATGCGGAAATGGGTTTTGTCTCAACATCAATCATTCAATGGGGGAAAAAAGTTAGAAAAAGAAAAAAAACCTTTGGACCATTTAAGTTTACCATAAAACTATTGTTAAGCTTTACACATCTCAATGTTGTCGCCTCCTATTGTAACCACAAGCTGTTATCCCAATGCTAGCTGCACCAAACTTTGTGTTTGATTGCAGCGACTTGCTACCTCTTACCTATAACACTGTAGTGGGGGGTTAATAAAAACAAATTTGGTAAAAGATGCAAGGATCAAAACTTTATCGTTTTAGTAAAGTTTAAAATTTAAAGTGCTTTTAAAAGAATTAAAAAAAAAGGGGAAGAAGAAAAGGGAAGATGGCATGGGTGCCAGTTTCCATTCTCTTTCTATTCTTCTATTCCCCCAGACCCAGAGCCAGTTCCTGTTCAAACTCCTATGAAAGATTCCACCGCATGCCGTGCATCCTCTCTTCATCCTCTGTTTATTATTTCATTATAAAATTATAGTGGGAATTTCGTTAAGTATTTTAAAACTCAGTTGTAATGACAGAACTGCCCTGGCGCTTTTTTGAACGTGCCAATTGGCTTATTGCATTATGGCATAAAGTGCTAAAATATATCACAGGAAGAATTCTTATATTATGAAATAAGATGGTGCAGGGTTGACAGCAAGGTGTTCATAGTCTCTCATTTGTTCACAAATGCCTCAAGCTCAATTATATGTTTTTCTTTTCTTGTTCAGAGTGGGGGCTCAGTGTTGGAGAGAAACTTTATTGATAAATAAATTAAAAAAAAAACACACTTTATTAAATAAGACAGAATGAGTCAAATCCTTTAATTACTTGTTCTATACCATCATCTGAAATTATTTACATGATATATTTATTCTTCGAATTATGAAAGTAGACAAAAATTTAATAATAATAATAATTGAGACACCATGAAATTAATTAATATAAAAGTTGTTATATAATTTTCAATAAAAGTAACTTTTACAATTAAATAAGCAAATTTTCTGAGAGAGCTGGCCCATCCTTGTGCTTCGCCTTGCTTGAGATAACATAAAGTAAAACAAGGAAATGGAAAATTGTGTAATTAAATTCTCACCAATAACACTGGACAAGTAGTTAATGTTACTTTGATTTGAAGAAGCAACAAAACGCAATCCTAAAGCTTTCAAAGTTTGGTGGCAGAATAAGCCATAAATAGACAATGACTAGTCTATGCCTATGCTGAATTAACCGACTCACGTTATAAATTATTAAACGGGGGCACCACTGTAAGAAGAATGTTCATAGAACTGCAAATTTTGTATAAACTTATTCTTATACAAGTTAATACTTTATAATTACGTCAATAAAAATAAATTATGTGTGAAACGAGAAGTTTTTATCTATACAATGAAGTGGTGCTGCATAAAATTATACAAAATAAATTTATTCAAAATTTGTATCTCTGTTTTTATTAATTGTACAATACTATGGACGATGACATAATATTTTTTTTATCCAATTTTTTTATACTATATTATATTACAATCCGAGCCTACAAGACCTTTCTAAATCAATTCAATGATGGAGCCATCTGAACATTATTCAGACATACATCAATCTAGTGATGAGGTTGTATGAATACTTGGGGTCTAGAATAGATTATATTTACCTATAAATAAATAAATAAAAAATTAAACTATATAATAATAATAATAAAAGACTCAAACTCAACTCTAATCTTGGAGGATGAGGCAGCAACACCACTCAACCAAAAATGGGTTGCCAATTATGGGTATTAAATGCTTTGAAACTGCAAAATCAAAGCCTTTTTTTGTAAGTTAAACAAAAACTGGCCTTTTGAAAAATCAAAATTAAATAAACAAATAGGATAAAGAAAAGAAACGCCTAATCTAATCAAGAGAAATCATGACTAAAAATGAATGACTGATACGAGATGGTTAGACCCAACAGCACTCAATCCCAACAGCCAAACGTCAACCGATGACATTTTGCTTTCCTTCATAAATGCAAATGTGCGTCCCAAATCCACAGTGTCGCTTTCTCCTCCAAATACAGATTTCCACGTGGATAGTGGATCAACTCCGAAGGACAATACTGTCATTTCAACCCACCCACATTAAGACAAAAGAAACAAGCCATTTAACGACATCGCGCCAGGTTTCTTCCAATACTGTGACTGAAAAAACCCAAAAAATGAAACCCAGGAACTAAGACTAAAAAAGAGACGACCAGAGAAGCACAGCTGTAGAAACCAAGCGAACGAGATCCGGTCATGGCAAGCGGGTGGGTCAAATCCTTGCAGTGCAAATCAAGAGCATTTGACGACGTGTACCATCCCTCCGCGAAGAATCTCATACCCAGTTCGAGTTGCAGGAGGAGTTCCCAGAGCATTAAAGACGTCATCGAAGCGACGACCAAGAAGCAGCAGCAGCAGCATAAAAACCCCAAGAATGTTAAGCAGGCGACGAAACCGGAACCCGGTTTGAGCCCGACCGTTAGAGCTCGTCACAGTGAACGTACTACTCCCCGTAATTCTGACCACGCGATATACCCCGCGCTGACCGAGCTGCCCGAGGGCCACCCTTCCCGTAATGTAGTAGAGATTATATTCCACACGAGGTGGGGTCCGAAACCCTTCTCGGGTCGTATCGAGATGATCTTCAAGGTGCAGCACGCTTCCAGGACCGCGGCCCGGTTCGAGGAGTATCGCGAGATGGTTAAGTGCCGGGCCGCGTCGGGTCTGAGCTCGGGTCGGTCGAGTGAGGAGAACGCGAGGTGCGTGGCGGATGGAAATGAGGTTATGAGGTTCTACTGCCTCGGCCCCACGGCTGCCAGTGGAGCGTGCGGCGGAGGGTACGGCGCGTGGGGGTTTCCTGGCGGGAAAGGTTCCGCTATATGCACGTTTGCCGGCAGCAGCGGGGCCCATGAGAGCGCCGGCGGCGGCAGGGGAAGGAGGGCAATGTTGGTTTGTCGAGTCATTGCGGGTCGGGTTTCTAAACAAATCGGGTATGACTCGGTTAGTCGGGAGAACGGCGAGTTGCTTGTGTTTGACTCACGCGCCGTGCTGCCTTGTTTTCTCATTATCTACAAATTGTAATATTACCAACGAAAATTTTTAAAACTGTTTTCTCTGCTTCGATTTGGTACATTTTTTTACATGTTTTTTTTTTATATTATAAATTTGGTTTGATATTATTGCATTTATCAACTCATTTTTCGCATTTTTTTTCTATCCTTTGGATTTTATTTTATTTTATTTTTACTGATAATGTATTGTGATTATAGAAATATGGGTTGATAAATGCTAATTAACCAATCTACTGTCTGTTATGTATTATCTTGTAATATTTGTTAGTGAATGCACATCATTAATTACTAATTTACCGCTTCTTTCTTTTATTATAGCAATTAATATTTTTCCATTTAATTCACACATTCCGAGAGCGTTTCGGGGTGCATCAAATATAACCATAAATTGGTACGGTTATTTATTACTAGATGCTGGTATTGATTTCAGCTAGTTTAATGATCAATTTTTATAAAACCGTATGATGATGCCTTAGGGCAAAGACATTGATTGTAATAACAACAATATGATGATTCAATATCATATCTAATAATAATACAAGCTTTTCTTTTGCGAAAAATAGATCGGATTGCTGCTAGTGGGTGCAGCTTTTTTGAAATAATAACAATAGCACCAGGAATTTATTAATCTATAAAACTTTGAAGTAAGTTTCAATCCATTTTATATTTGTTAGGCATGGCACGAATTCTAAATTTTTACAGAAGGGTGATACGGACCCCAACTCAGTAAAAACGATTTATCACCAACTAAATAGCGCTTCTTCCTTTTTCTTTTTTTTTTTTGGTCCGAAGATTATTGTCAAAAGTCAGCATCAGAATGTTCAAACCCATCATAATCAGAGACTATGTTTTTTGCAGAAAACATACCAGCATTTGCGGAGCTTATCCCCATCATCACCGGCTACAGCGGAAGTCTATTTCCTATATACATCATTTCTTTTTTTAAAACAAAAAAAAATCAATTTTTACTTTTCTTTAATTTCCAAATAAGAACCAATTAAAGCAAATTATACTTCACTTGCTTCAACCGCTTTCCTTCCTGGTAAAATAAAGTGTTAAGGCTCTTTAAAGTTTGCTTCTTTTACTTTTAAGCTGGTTTTAACTTTTAATAGCAAGGAAGGAATCGCTCAACTGCTGAGCCTTTTTGGTTTAAAGACAAAGTGGCTAACAAGTCAAGCAGTTGTAAATTTTATAATTAGGGATTGCTTTACTTGGGAGATAATAAAAGCATAATATATGTTCCATACCATATTTGATGGATGGCATATGGTCACCATCTTTGATGCGCACTTCAAACCTTACGTTATTATTTACCCAATTCTCCACTGCAACATCGCGACTGTCCTTTACCCCAAACGCGTATGATTTCTCTGGTCGATAATTTATTACGCCTACAATTACCAAGTCTTGCGTTACAAATCTTGCATTTCGTGCTACAAGTATTTTAAGTCAAAAACACGACAAAATTAGAAGACTAATGTCTTAGGATAACTTTGATAATATTAAATTAATGATATAAATATTTTTTTATCATGTATATAATAATTGATAGTTTAAATAATATTTTATATCATTAATTTAATTTAATTTATTTTTTTGTTATCTCAACATAATTGGTAATAGTATTAATCTCTTCAAAGTTGATAATTTTATATCCTAATTAACAAGGATGATTTTATATGTTTATAATATATATGAGGATATATATGAAATTTTATTAAGTATAAAATTGGTTTTCAAAATAAAATTTTGAAAACCTACTCATTCTTTACTTGTTAAAATCTGATGTAAAATGGAGTAAGTTTGCGAAAAGTGATTTCTAAAAAAAAGCATGAGCAACCCTATTAACATAAGAAATGCATAGAATGCCTCCTAAAATGCCTTTAAATTATACATATTGACAGAGGACCATTTCAACAATGAGAGGACCTCCAACAAAATTATTACATCTCAATATGATACCAAGCTCACAGGGGTCTCTCAAATATCTTACCAACAGTTACATGTACTATGAGTGAGAGAGGGAACTACATCAACTGAAATATGAACCACTAACAAACGTATCAACTACTTTAAAAAAGCAATTAACTCATTTGAAATGAGCCAATTAAGAATTGATACATACTATCATTAAGGACAAGCTCCGAACTAACATGTGTCTAGCTTTAAACAGGCTAAAGAATTAAATTTGAATTGCCAAATTACCCACAAGCCTCAACTTGACAAGGCCAACCACATATTACAGCATATAATGTGCCAAAAAAGACACTAAGACTGCTTCCTTTATAATATTAGGTCAAATTCACCAAAATAGGTCTTCTTTCCTACGACTCTTAATTTTTTATTGATTCTAGAGTTTCTTAAAAACCCACCACTCTCTCTAATACCTACCTGATTTGATCATTAGAGTGTCGTTGTTGGACACTATTGACTAGGATTAATCTTCTCCTTGACAACTTATGTTATGTTCACTTGCTAAAGTGAGAGTGAGAAGTATAGATTCCTCTCACTCTGTTATTTACATACTCATTTAAAGAAGGGAGTAGAAGTCTCACTTCGTAAGTCTAGCTCATTTTTTTTAATGAGATGTAAGATCTTTTCATTTTCTCACTTCTCTTATTATCTATTTTAAGGAAATTATCTCTGCACTACCTTTTTTTTTGTTATATGTACATCTAACCATCACAAAATTTTAAAATGTACTTTGCACCACCATTATTCTTAAGCTTGTATCAATTAACCAACTACTTTGACACCAAAAATAATTATTTTACCCGTAAATGAATTAAAAGACTATTTTATTCTACAAAATTTTGAAAAATAAGAAAACTATAAGAATACCCCTAAATTTAATAAAATAAAATAAAAAAGTCAAAACCTAAGATGATAAATTTTAAATGAAATTATAATTATAAAAAATAACATATTGTAATTTTAATTTTTTTGTAATTTTAATTTATTTAATTTTTTGTAATTAAATTAAGTATAAGAAAATTTACAAAAATTAACATGAAGAGAAAAGCTCTCTATAATCATTGTAAACTTCCCTATAATTAATATTAAGAAAATTCCCCATACAAATAAAATGAAATTATGATTATAAAAAATCAATATGATAATTTTTAAATGAAATTATAATTATAAAAAATTAAGCTATTGGATTTAAGATTTATTTCTTTTATTAAACTCAGGGACATTCTTACAATTATATATTTTTATTTTTTAAAATTTTGCATAATAAAATGGTCTTTTAATTAATTTAGGGATAAAATGGTGATTTTTTTGGTGTAAAAGTAGTTGATTAATACAAATTTAAAAATAAAGTGGTGTAAAGTACATGTCAAAATTTTGTGATAGTTGGATATACATATGACAAAAGAAATATGGTGGAAAGATAATTTTCCTTCTTTATTAAAATAAAATAAAATTACATTAATTTAAAAATAATAATATCATATTTATTTAAATATTATTATTTTTATTTAATAATAATAAATAGTTTATTCTAAGAAAATATTTATTTTGTACCATATTAATAATAATAACGTTTCATGTGTGTGGCTCTTATCAATAATTCTTAATTTACATAGTTAATATTAAAATTAATAAAATATTAAGATTTACATAATTAAGAATATTAATAATTATTATTAATTTATATTTTTATAAATATAAATTATAAAACATATTTATATTTTATGTTTCATAATTTATTTTATAAATATTTTTTATTCACTTTGTAATTAAAAATTACAATTTTCTAAATGAGGATAAAACTGTAATTTAAAATAATTTACCTCAATCCAAGACAAAATAAACACATAAATGAGATTTTGATTCTTATTCCACACTTTTATTCCAATGTAAGTAAACAACTTATTCCTACTCCTACTTCAGACTCCCAATCCAAATGATTCACAATCCAATTCGAAAAGTAAACACTACCTTAGATCCTATTTAGTATTGTGGTATTATACCTTTTAACCCACATCTACTATAAAAAAAAAAAAAGAAGGTAACTATGAAATAAAGATTAATTGTAGTGTATAGTAAATATAATTATTAAATAATAATTTATGATAAAAATTATAAGATGTTATAAATTTTTTGTCATATCATCATTTTAATTTTCAAAACACAATGATTATTATTTACTAAATATTTTAGTGTTATAAACTATTCAACCTCAATATTATAAGAAGCCCCCTGATTATGATAAATTAATTGTTTTGTATCTAAAAGATCCTGAGTTCCTAAATTATTGGTAACTGAAAAAATGTTATATATTTATTAACTTAATTTGTTATTACTTTATAATTGTCTTTTCCTTAACAAACTACCATGCCCCTAAAAGGTCTCTTCTAATGTTATAATTACTGGTTTTAATCCTATAAAACGTTAAAATTAATAAATGTTTGTTAACTTACTATGCATTAATATTTTTTCCCCATAAACAAAGACAAGATACGAGTTCAACGCTTTTGATATTTCATTAGACGAGGAAAAAAAAAGGACTGCTCTCTGCTTCAACTGCTTTCTCTATTTTCTTCTTAAGAAAATAATAATAATAATTTGTGATTTGATCTTAACTTTCTAAGTTTAATTTTCCAATTCTTTTCTTAATTACTTTTATTATTTAGTTATTCTTATTTAAAAAAAATATTGCATTCATAATTTATTTATATAGTACCATTATTTGGTTGTTTACTCTATTTCAATTATAAAAAAACTCTGTTAGAAAATATGTATTCTAAAAGAGATAAGTATAGAAAATTAGTTCAATCACAAAAAGATCTTTACAGTTTTGTTAGGAATAGTAAAATAAAATTAAATAAATTAACTATAATGTCTATTGAAAAATATATATAAGCAAAATTAAAATATAAAACTCTATTAATAATTTTGCATTTTAGAAATCCAGAATTTTTTTTAATATATAGAATTTTAAGTATTATTGATGTATATACTTTACCTCAAATTTCGTATAGATAATTCGCGTAAGGCACCAAATAGGATTAAGATGTTCATGCCAACATCGCCTTTGATGTATAATTTTTTTCATATTTTCAGATTCATCCTAGCTCTATCCATCTATATATATAATGTTTCGGTCTAAACCCAAATTAGACCAAAACACTATCTCATTCGTCGAAAGGGTGGGTATTCGGTTCGATTCCAAGCTCGCTCCCCAACCAGTCGTAGCTCATCGTCTCAACCATCATTATGGCCTCAGCTCGTCACCAGCCATTGCTGTTGCATCGGTGAGTTGTGTTAATTAATGACTTTTTTATTTAATTGCTCCTTAATTTTTTTTGTGAGTTGGGATTACTAAATTAGGGTTTAATACTTAATTTTTGCAGCTGCAGTTAAATTTTTTTGTGAGGTGCTAGCTGTTAATTTTTGCTTAAAAGCATTTCTAAAAGCTTCTATAAATTTTACTCTTCAAATATCTATTTGCTTACGTATGTAGCAAATAAAAGAGTGAAAAAATATATTATTCTCCAAAAGATTTTTCAAATAGAAATAAGTTAATATTATTTTAATCAAATAATTATTTTTTTAAAAAAAAGTCAATAGCAATTAAAGTATTTCTCTTTCTCTTTCTCCAGTAAAAAGTAATAAAAAATAAATTAAAGAGGAAGAAAGTAAGGTGGCGTCTGTTTTTTTGTTTGAAATCTGAATACATCTGAATTTTGAATAGATTTAAATGTCTGAATCTAAATAATATTCAAGTGAATACATAATTATTTTAGAATTTTAATAAATAAAATACCATAAATTTCAAAATTTATCGTATATAATATAAGAAAGAAAAAACATGGATATTTTTATGTGGGGTAAATGTCTATGGGTGAGTTTTAGGATAAACATGAAAAATAAATTATAAAGCAGGAATATTTTTGACATTAATAAGTAATTGACTTAATTCAGATTTCTCCATTAATTAAAAAGCTAAAAAAATTAACTTATTTTATTAAGTCAAAATTATCTAATAAGTCTCATTAAGTTATAAAAATAAACTCCTCTAATTAACTTAATTAATTAAGTTAAGTCACTTTAAGTTATTAAGTTAAAAAGCAAATGTCACCTAACTCTCCAAATTTAAAAAGAGAGAATCATTTTTTATTTAAAGAATTTTAATTGAAGTGTTTTTTGAAATATTAAATATTGATATGATTTTTTAAATAAATAATAAAATCTTATTTGAAGAGTTTTTTAATGATGCTTTAAGCCGTTGGTTGTTAATTTTTATTGTTGGTGTATGTGGGGAAAATTGTAAAAAGAATGGTTTGATTTTGCAGCTGTTATGGATTTATTTACAAGTAAATTAAGTTTTTGTTTTTGTTTTCTTTTTGGCCAACTTTCAACTTTTTATTGAAACAATTTACGTCGTTATTATCAGCTTAGGCAATGTATTGACAAAATGAATCTCTAAAAGTTGGTATTTTTCCTATAAACTGAGAATTTTGTTCGTGTTCTAATAAATGAAGATTACTTTTTTTTATTTAATTCCTTTTAGCGTCAACCTATTCGAGAGTTGAAGAGTTCAAGACAACATTAAATCTAAAAGAAATGAGGCTGAAGTTTAAGTAGAACAAATCTGAGCCGAAGCGAATCGAACGAACCTAGCCAAATCATTTTGAGTCGGTTCTGATCTAAATTTTGGTTTAGATACTGCCCATCCCAGTATCCCTACTCGTAATTTCGGTCACTTTTCCTTTGTTTCTAATAAAATATGCTTAATTCGGTGCCCATTTAGAAATTCCCAAAGTTAATACATTAGGCATACGTAATGGTTTAAATATCAACATATTAACTGTCATCCATCATTCTCAAAGTTCTCTTGTAACGACATGGTTAAACAGCTGCAGCTTTTAAACTAAACTCCGATACTAAAGTGTTCGATAAATATCTTCTGCTCTAATTTCAAACCAGAGTTAATACATTAGGCATATGTAATGGTTTAAATATCAACATATTAGAAGGGTCATGAATTGCAATCGTATCAGAGACTGTCAAAATGCATAGTTTGAGAAAAAGAATGCAGATTTTTGAGAAAGCTCGATACAGAAGCATATTCAAAATGAGATTGATGTCAACTCAAAATGTAAGTTTGCAACAGCAAGACAATATTGCTATTTTGAAGGGCCGAACACAGACAGGTTACAGAAATTCATCATTTAGAAGAAGAAAGGAGAAGTGAAAATCACATGGGCATTTTTCAAGGATCACAACCTTAGCATAACTACATTGTTTCTATTGCTACCGGGTAAAAGCAAGTGTCTCAATCATCAAGGTTCATCAAAATTCAGTAGTAATGGAAACAGTGGGATAAAATCGGGAGGGAACGCGTTCCTCGTTAAAGGTAGCCAATAATTTGCCCTCTAATGTACATTTTGTAATGCTGCCCCACTGCAGGATAATAATAACACGTGCAAGGATCAATGGGACTCCACAAGTACGTACAATGGCTTGCCATTCAATCGCTCGCGACCCTGCAGCATCCAGAATAATTAAATCACTGAAAAAACACTAAAATAATAAAGTAATTACATTAAAGACACACGAGTTGGCACTAAATATTGGATGCAAGAAAACTTGGTTTCATCATTCAAGACATTTCCATTGGCAGATAATACTAAAATCAAACTCAAGCTTTTGGATGAAATCGAAAGCTATTTAGCAACTGGGAACTGAACACTCAGAATTACTGCTTATGAGATGTGATCTAAATGTGCCCATTACAGATTTATTTTAGTTGTTCAACCCATAAGAAAGATTTATTTAATTGTTTAACCTATAAGGAAGTGGCCTGCTTCGCGAAGTATCATTATGCAGATAAAAATTGGAAGTTCCTAGCAACATTTATAATAACTGAAGCAGCAAATATATTAGTGGAAACCAAGCGAACCTATATTGTTCCTTTGTGAATGGGAACAATCCATTTGCTGTTGATAGTTAAAACTGACGACTAAACTTAGCAACATAACATACCTTTAGATCCGGTAATTCTATTACACATGCACATTCAACCACTTCAGCTCCAACACGTTCTGCAAATAACATAGTTAAAACAAATTATAGGTGGCTAATTGGCACAAAGATAACAAATAAAGTACTTATTAGACAATAATTCTGCTAGACAATGCTAGATTTGTTAACTTCTACAAGCACACGTAAGCCAGAACCTTAACATTTGCTTTCGATGAGTGATCATTGTGAAAATGTAATGATTTAAATGCCAACATCTTCATATCTCAACCATTGACAGTTAACACAGAATCTTTGAATCTAACTGCGATGTAAAATCTGACATAGAAATCTCACTTAGTTTTGTCAGGTCAAATGACTGTCTGCCCCTTAATTCTGATTTATCAATTGGATGATTAACATTTCGGTTTGCCTGTTTGCTCAATCTCTAAAAGGTATTAGAGATTACAACATACCAAGTAAATTAATGGCTGCGCAGAGGGTGCCGCCAGTGGCAATCAGATCATCAACTACCAAAGCACGTTCCTCAGGTTCAACTGCTCCAACATGCATCTCCAGACAATCCCTTCCATATTCCAAAATGTACTCTTCCGAAATAACTTTGCCTGAACAAAGCAGCACTATCATTTTAGGAACAATGCAAAAAAGAATATAAGAAGTGTACGTCACAAACACACTGATAATGAAAGCACAAGTAATTTGCTGTCAAAAAGAGGACAATGAGAAAATATTTCAATACTAAAATTTAAGTGTCAAGGGAAGCATAATTTATATTGCAATAAAGGTGTAACAAACTACCCTTGAAAGATGAAGCATTAAGAGACATGGAACCATTTCAATGGACAAGCCAGAACTACATGTAAGTGACTACAGATATATTTGCTGTGAATAATCAGCATGCTGTATACATACAAACAAGACACAAAGAGGATTGTGCAAAAAATAAGAATATAGATCAAGGTTAGCTTATCACTATATCAAGGCAGCCGTTAAACTGGTGCGCTCAAGGGACCAGTTGAAGCCAGGTCATATTAAAATACATATCAGCATTAATGGTAGAAATACCATGCAACAAGGCCTGGATCAATAAATGACATATAATGCAATGGATCAAGAGACATATACTAGAAACAACATTATATATAAAGAGTAAGTATCTATTCTATAAGACTGCTGGAAACAAAATAATAAAAAATAATGCAAATTGCAAAAGAATTATATATGGCAAATATTCCAGAAGACTTGAAATTACCAGGCAACTTCTTTGGTTTTCTCAGAGGAACAAATTTAGCTCCTATTGCCAATGCAATGGGAGGACCAAATATAAAGCCACGGGCCTCTATCCCTGAGTGCAAAACAGACATTTACATTTCATAACACAAAGCAAGGAAGTTTCTAACAAGAAAAAGGAAACTTACATTTATAACTTAAATCCAACCATAACAAAACCAATAAAAGTCATCAATATGAAAGTAAGACTCTTGTACCTCTGCAAGAAAATAATATAGCTTCCTTACCAATCCAAATTTGACAAATAAACAATTATTTAATTAAACAAGATTATACACCAAATAGGGCCACTCACAAAAACTATGATAAATCATGGACCATGAGTCCTGATAATTGATAATAAACAAAGGAAAATTCTACCAAACACCAAAGATAATGGCATAACTCAGAAATCTTTCACCTGCCACAAAAACCAATAAAGCAAAATGCTGAAAAGTATTCAAAACAAACAAAGAAATGAGGTCGACCAAGCTAAATCAGCAAACTCCTATGATTATTTTAATTAGACAAGCAAGAGTTAGTTTAGACAGTAGCTGAGGTGCAACATGCTCCTGTGTTGCACTCAATAAAATGTGTCACATGAAATCCACTGTTACCGTCAACATCAGGGACAATCGATTGAATGATGCTAACTCTCATCTACCAAAGGGAAAAGCCATTTCTTTTCATGTTAGACCAGTGAACATGTATAAAGGGTCTCATAAACACAAGAAGACAACATATGTCAACATGAGCACACATCTTTATAGATTCTAAAGGACACACAATAGGACAAACCACATTTATTACAAATCACCACTGAGTTTCTTTTGATTGAAATATAATGAAAGTAACCAAGTCCCCTCAATGATGAGATCATTAGATCTTTTCAACTTCTCTCAAGATTGTGGGAGAAATAGTAGTACATTTGGAGATATTAAAAGGGGAAAGTGCAAGACAGCACATTCTGGTTCATCAAAAGGAAAAAGCAATCAACCAAATGAAACAACATGATTTCAAATGCCACTAGACTACATTCTGTTTCAAAGACTGTAAAAAACAATAGTTTCTAAAAGGGTCCTCACTTTCAGCATTTTCTTCCACAACTCAAAAAGTTAAATTCGTTAGGATGAGTGATCCATAGGAGAAAGAGCAACAACGAAACCCATCAAAGTAAACTAAAACCTCATCATGTAGAACTCCAAGTGACACACAAAGTTGAAACTCAACCAAAAAAAGATGTAAAAAAGACTATGATTAAGGACATAAAAAACAAGGGCATCAGGACAAAGAAAGAGTATTAAAAAAGAACAAACTCAAACTTAATCAACAGTGCAATGTGAAAACCCAAAAAAAATAAAAATAAAAATTACCCAATCAAAACCCACATCATATTAAGGGTCCACCTTTCAACAAGGTGGACATCCATCACTAACCACCATCCACCCAAATTGGATCCAAGCACATGCCCACAACAATATAGCAAGAAAGAGAGTTAATATGAACCGCTCAAAGAGAGAAAGAAACTTAATGAAGGGCAATCAATTGTACGTCCCACTGACAAAGAAAATAACAATTACAGTCAAACATTAAATCACTCTATGAAAACTAAAAACAGTAACTTCAATTTCCATAATCTCACAAAAAAAGGCATCCAGAAAAAGACAACCACTAGAAACTCTAGCAATTGTGTAAGCATTTTATTTATATAAATATTTGCTTTCACTGTATATGCACAGAAAGACCTTCTTTCTTGCAAGTATTGGACATCCACCACTTTGAAGCAAATCAGAATGATAAAAAGGTTCTTTTTCAAGCTCTGGATCAAAATCTTCCGACACCTCAAGAAACACAAAAAACCTAAACGAAATGAATCAAGTCATAGCTTTTGTGCTCATAGTTTTACCTGCAACAACTGAAATATTCTTCCCTTTGTAGCGCTCAACGAACATATCAATCGTGTCCTTGAATTCTTTGGGTTTCAGTAACAGAGTGGTGATGTCTTGAAACATGATACCTGCCATTTTTTCATTAACAATTCAAATATATAGAAAAAGAGTTATGCAAAAACTAAAACTAAAAACACACATATGCACACAGAAACTCCTCGCTTGGAGGAGGCGAATTTATGAGACCGTGTGAATTCGTATTAAAAAAATGATTTTTTAATAAGTTAAGCACTTGGTATAGAACTTGAGAAAGCGGACACTTTTTGTAACACTAAGATTCCAAAAGAAAAGTTTAATATTGACAACCTGTAGTTTCTTTCCATTTCATTTTCTGCATGTCCTTTATTTTCCCACAAATCAAACAAACGAAGCAAAAGAAATAGGGAAAAGAAAAAGGAACCTGGTTTGGGAAAATTAGGAACAACACGAATCTGGTCTTTGATACCGTTGATACGAGCATCCTTGTCTTTGTAAGCTGACATTGTCTCTCTCTCTCAATATTTATATCTCTATCTCTAACAACAAGAAGAAAGAAACAGAACAACAAACTTCAAAACACAAACTCTCTCGAACTCTTTTGTGTTTCTCTTCGCAAGAAACACACGACAAAAAATAGAAAAATAAAGAAACTTGAATGTTTAAAAAGAGAGAGAGTAAGAGATGATGTGGGAAGAGAAGATGGCATTTATTTATTTATAAAGAGCGAGTTTCTTGGTCTGGGGGCCTCACTGTCACTGCACAAGAAAATTAAAAAGAAAATATTTTCAAGAAGTAAGAAACAGCGGAGGGCTTTGCAAAAGGTTAAAAATAATTAAAAAAATACAAAAAGCGGAATGATCAAAGCCCTATCATCTCTCTATGTAGCTAGTTTATTAGTTTTATCGTTAAAAGTTTATATATATATATATATATATATAGAACCGAGATTTCGCGCGCTTATTACCCGCTTCATGCTTCCTTCCTTACATTCTTTACCCGTTATTCCCAACTTGTCCAAATATTATCTTTTTTTTTTTAACTCGAATGGTAACTAAATTTTCTACCATTTACGTGAGTAAAGTTCTATATCTATCTTCTTTTAACTTATATGAGATTTTATCAATTGAACTAATTAGAACTTACATATAATTGTCATAAGTTTTCCTTAAATTACAAACAACTACAACAAATATTGATTTTTAATAATTTAATATTTTAAATTTTGACAAATATAATAAATTTACTATTCACAATCATTTTCTTTAGTTGGCCTGATAGAGGTTATTTGTAAATTAAACTGTAATGGCACTTTTATACTTGCAATTAGCATCTGGCTGTATTTTCACTAGGATGTGTTGGGTTTTTGTTTTAATTTTATGATATATGGTGAATGTGATGTCGGCATTCAGTTAACGGCAGGACGCAAAGTTGCAAATTGTTAAGCAGCCAGTTAATACCGGTAACTATCATACCTAATTACCTTCCAAAATCTTAGACACGTGTATATTAATTAATTAATTAATTAATTAGGGGTGAAAAATGTTAACATGTAGTTTAAGGTGAAAATTATCAAGTGCGACGTTAAGAGGAGTCGGAGCAATACTTACTAATTACTATACAAATGTTTTGTAGTTTTGTTGTAGTGTAAAACAACAGCTCGTGTGAGTGTGAATCCTGGAGCAGGCATAAGTTTTCTGAAAAGTTATTTTCGCAGTTATTTCAGAGCTTTATAGATATCTGATAAGATTGGGACGTGGGTAGCAGCTCAGAGTCAGATTCGGTCGACATTCATCAACTTTCAACATCTTCATACTCCCTATTTGCATCGCCATAAAAGAAAACTGCTTTTTGGAACTTTTTGTCTGAAAATGATTTAATTTCTCATTCTGCTCGCATTTATTTTCAAAGGTCATGTTTGGTTATGCTTTAATTTAATCAAACACCGAGATACTTGCCGTGTCCCTTATCAATGTCAGTAAATAAATAAAGATACTAATTTTTCTTTCTTTCTTTCTTTTTTTTGAACTTTAATTTATCCGGTGTTTGATTAATATGAGGCTGCATTTCATTATTAGCAAAAAATTGCTTGGATCGTGATAATCTAGCTATGTTTGGGAGCCGCGTAAATCAAGGAATTTGATTAAATATTGAGGAAAAAAAATTGAAGTTAAAGTAACATTCAAATCCAGTTTCCGTTGAAAAACACAACTAAACAAGTTTTATGCTTCTGAAACTGTCAGGTTTTGTGTACAATCCAATGCATAGAATGATAGAAACAAGTCACTTAGGCTTCTACGTGACATTGGAGTAGGAAACAGTGTGTGATCACGAAGCAGCAGATATTATTTTACTTCACAAACCAATCACATGACCCACATCAGACAATTTATCAGTCAAAATCAACAAAGGGAAAAAGATGTCACGTCCCTTGTACATTCTAAAATCAACAAAGCAGATATTATCGCCTGTTCGTCGCCGAAGCAGTAATATTTTTAAAAATAGCTGAATCTTCAAACTTTCTCATTAGTCTATTTTAGCCATCCTAACCTTTATACGAACAGTGAACCACCACCCTTAAAAGTTAAAGTACAACTATGAAGATAATAATTCAAATTTTTATAAACTCAATTTTTATTAATTAGACATATAATTTATAAAATCAAAAATATAATAATATAAATTTTGATTATATATCTAATTATAAATATTAATGTAATGATTTATTGTCATAACAGTTATAAATATTTGTATAATACAGTAACTCGATGCATAATCAGTTAAAAAAATTATTAGTCTATTCTAAATATCTGAGTATGTATTTTATACAATTAAAAATATAATAATATAAGTTTTAATCATATATTTGATTATAAATATCAGTACAATAATATGTTGTTATAGTAATTATAAATATATGTGTAATACAATAACCTAAATCAATTAAAAAAAACCATTAGTCTATTCTAAAAGTTTCAAAGAAAATACTATTTTTACACACATTTTTTCAGCACAGATTAGATAGCACAAATAATTCCAAATTTGAGAGTTCAATATATCGTTTTGAAATTCTTGACGAAAGGAAGTTAGGAACGAAAATTATATCAAATATTCCATCTAATTTTATCGTTAAGTACCTCAAAAAGCTATTTAAATATTAGAAAAGGACTTCAAACAGATTTAGAGGCACTAAATGATGGAATTTAGTTAAAACTTTTTATGACTTTTCTTTCTCTCTTTGAAAGCTCGAGATCTGACATTCCTTTTCCATCTAGCAATTCCAAAAAAAAATATCTTGCATTGTGATGTTAAATTATATTATAGTTGAAATTATTTTTTGCCAAAGATTTTTTTTAACGAGAGACCTAACCATATTTAAGTCAAAAGTAAGTTAAAAACAAAAAGATACGAACTCCAATGCGGTGCAACTTGTTCAGTAGTACATTAAAGTATGTGTTCTTTTGTCTTTTATTTTATTAATGTTTTCAATAGGGTCAGAAATTTATGATTGGAAATTCATAGACATACATACATATATACATGTTTATGTGTAGAAAGGGAGAGGGGTTTTCAATCAGATATCTCTAACCCTATTAACTATTAAAGTTATGGATAAGTGAAAAGAAAAAAATTACATATTCGAATGTAGTATATTTTATCTTATAATATATTAAATTTTTTTTATATATTAACTAATTCATGATCTTAATATGGTTAGGAATCATGATTGAAACATTTATAATTATGTATATATAATTATTTTCAAGCGCGTAAGCTCTCAAGTTTTTTTTTCAACTAATACAGATATACTATTAAATTATCTAATTTAATAGAGTGACTCCACTAACTTTATTAAACTGAAAGATTTAATAATATGTATGTATTAAAGAAAAAAAAAGGAGGGTGCTTGCACTAGTAAAGGAATATAATCTATATTGACAAGATCAGATTATACTAAAGTGCATTTCAATACGTAAAAGGTTGTTTTTTTTTTCGTATATATCTGTTAATGCATTAAATTATGTATTTTTTTTGTCAATTAGTGACACCTTCACTTTATTAAAATGAAGATATCTTCTTAGAGAGTTATTATTATTATTTTATTATCATACATCTTCTCATATGTCGAAGTTAAAATGTAGATTCCTTGCAGACTCAGTTAAAAATTAAAAAAAAAAACTCTTAAACACTAAAAGATAAAAAAAAATAATACATTAAAATATAATAATTTTTTTTTTATGTTTTAACTGTGCCAGCATTTGAGAAGATCTGTATTTATTTATTTATGCAATGCAGCTCTACCTTTGTTACATGAGGTTGCTTTCAAAATCTGAATGGTAATATTTCATGGATAGCTCTCGTCGCTTTCACATTAAACCAAAATATATTTACTACTTGTATGCAAGTACAATGCAACATTAAAATAAAATAAAACTAATAGAAACAGAGCCTACAGCTAACACTCAAGAACAGCAGTCAGCAGGCCATGGGGCAACAGAGATGTTTATACACCAGATTTGTATTTACTTCATACCGACGTTATTGACAGTGACTTTAGGGCTTTGGGCACTCCGCGCGCCCTATTGCTGTTATTAGATCGAATAATGGGAGGCATCATTCGGCGATAAAGACATCATTTATGCCCCTTTGTTAATTATTTCAATTATTGATGCGGCTGTTATCTAACTAACATTCTCCTTGTTTTACTTTGTTTATGTTATATAATTAATTATGTAATATCTTAAGAGGATAAGCTAATTGGAATATTGTTCATTGTGATAATTTTTGCTAGCACAACAAACATGGACCAACTTCATAAACAATGTTGTCCCTCTCGAATCAGTCATGTACATGTTGTCGCTTGTCAGGACAATAATTAGGTGGAAGAAAAAAAAATAACGCGGGGATACTAAATCTACAAAAATTGTTGTTAGAGTCACGATTTTGGTTCAATGGTTGCTACAAACTTAAAGTGGCCCGACTAAAAAATATGTAAACTAATGGGGGCTAAAACGTAAAATACTTTTAGAAATATGTTTAGTTAGTGTGCCATTATCTTCCACGGAATTTTTCCGACCTAGGATGAGCCCCCAAGCTACAATTTATGTATTTAAAATTATTAATATTGCATGCATAACATGATTTTTTTATATATGTAGTGACACCATATAATAACACCAAAATAACTGACCTCAACTAAGGGCATATAACTATGTAAATGGTCCCGAGCCACTCGACTTTATCCGAGTGATTAGAACCCAACTCTCACAATTATATGGGCACATGTTCGAGCCCTACAACGCATTGTGGGGGGTTTATTTTATTTTCTTAATTTAAGTAAAGGTAGTCTTCTCCTTTTTAAAATGTGAGTAAATTACATGCTCCTCAAATATTACAAATGATAAAATCTGAGTTATTAGTCCCACTAATTATTTGATTGTAAATATCAGTATATTAATCTCATGAATTGTGAGTTATAATATGAGTAATAATATTGTGTAATTAAAAAAAACCATGTAAAGAGTCCCAAGGCATATATATATAATTATTTTCTAGTAAAGACATCATCACTTTGTTAAATAAAAATACGAGTAAAATAAAAAGAACATAAATTTTAATACACTAATAAACAAAAAATATTGTTTGTATTAAAATGTGTTTTTTTCAAAATGCAGGTCTTTTATTTTCTATGTAAAAACAATTGACCCCTCAGCTTTATAGTTTTTGTATCATGACTTCCTCAATTTGTTGTTTCTTCATTATGATCCTATCAAAGCCGTGAGCCAATTTGAAGCCACGAAGGGGCAGTTGAATGATAGAATATTTTTAATAAACTTTTGTCTCTTACTCTCTTTTATATTGAAGCTCGCTTATTTTTATGGCAACATACGCAAAAGGAATAGCTTTTGAAGACTGCCTTAAAATTAAAAGTTGTAGAAAAGCTTACGAAGTATCTTCTTACAGGCGAAAAAGGATTATGGTTTATAGTGCGTCTCTTTATTCGCTAAACCTTCGCTAAATTTAATGTAAGAATATGCATGTAACGACGATCTTGGGCGACGATGAAGCTGGCAATTAACAACTCTTAAGGATAATCATTAGCTGGATAACATCCCATAATTACATTATTAAAAGATTTCTGTGATCATTGTTGTTTCTTTACATTTTCGGAGATCAGATTGTCCAGGGATAAATTGAATTTACATACCTAGCCTAAAATCTTTTCGGTTTTTTGAAATTGTATCCTTTAATTTTTTTTAAAATCATAGTTAGCTAAATATCTAAATTTTGAATAAAAATATCTTCGTCACCGTCAACAAATCACCAAACCCATACCACTTTCAACAAAGGTTCATAAAATATGTATTTTGATTTGATAGATAAAGAAACATTGAAAATAAATTGAGTCAAAATGATATATAAGGCGAACCTAAAAAATGTGCAATAGGTGCCTGTTGCACTTGAGCTTGACCGACAAGCACCTTCACACAAGTGAAATAGGCACCACACATCATTTTGAATACTCAAGTAAATCATGCTTTGCTAGTTTATTTTTCACCAAGTATCTATGATAAATCACACAATAAAATGGTTAATAACATTCATAAAATTACAAAATAATTAAAAATGAAGAAAAAAAGAAAAACACCAAACAAAACAATTGTATTTATATATTAGAACACTAGTTGCGACAGACACTTATCGCACATAAACACAGAACCTATGTTTTATAGCGTAACTACCTGTCGCACTTACTAATCAAATCAAAATGGTGCGACATGCACCCATACACACCACATTATTATGCTATGTTTCGGGGCGATGGGCCTATCGCACAAAATAGATGTGATAGGCACCAAAACAAAAGCATATATGGTGTTTATCGCACCAAAACACACTCACAACAAAAAACCACAAATCATCACCATCATCTTAATGGTTAGCCACCACTGTCACCATTCTCACACCATACAACGCAACAATAATACTATAGACACTACACATATCATTTCAAACATTCAAATAATAATAATAAGAAGAAGAAGAAGAAGAAGAAGAATGAAAACAAAGGCTCTCACACATATTTGGGCTAAAAAATTATGAGCAACAATTACCCTTAAGCTATAAATAGCACAATTGTTCATTCTTTCAACAATACAAACCTAACACAATATTTTTTTCACCAATAATTTCTATAAAATAGGGTAATTCAATTTTATATCAACAACCAATTGTACTTTACTCACAAAAACTCATTGTCGTTATTAATTAGAGAAGCCGTTGTTGAATGAAGTTTGCAAGAAATGGAAGATTGAAGCTGTTGTCGCTATAGCCGATGATTTTAGGACTTGAGCGAGTTCTTTTATAAGGGTAAATGTGTCTAAAAAATTTATATTTAACTAGTTATGATTGAAAAATTAGGAGGTTAATTTTGAAAAACTCCAAATTGTTTTGGGCTAACTATATGAATTTCCCCATTTTCCAAGGTTGTGTGCGCTTTTCGTATGGAAGAAAAATTTTAAACGAGTACCCAAGAACCAAACAGATAAAATTCCATAAGATGAGGTGGTTGGCAGAATCGACCAAACGGAAACGTGAAGTCAAGACAATGAAATGTGGGCCCAAATCTTCTTCACTCTCTCCGTAATCTATAATAAGGATAAATATATTATTATATCGGCCGCGACGGCCGGAAGAGAGAGAATGAAACGTGGGACCGCGAAGCGCGTGCGGTTCACAAACGAATCCAACATTTTATTCGTTTGGACTGGGGTTTTGTCTGACGTGGCATGATTATCGTCATAATCATGGGATATTTTCAATCATGCAAGGGAAATGATATGCACCCTAACAATAAATCCTACCAATATCAATTTTTGAGACAATTTAATCATTAATTTAAATTTTAAGAATATTCATTAAAATATTACACTTTTTATTTTTTTTGTGTTGTGTGTATATATATGAAATTCTCATAATTACATTAATTATTTTTTAAATTTACCGAATAAATTTTTAATTGATACAGTTAGTATATCTACCTCTTTATTCATAAAGTGGAGGGTTCTTTTTCTTCTTTTTTTTTTTTTAATTTAAAAAAGAAAAATAAACACCTGAGCTAAGTCTGATATTAACAAAAGACATACATCTAATTTAAAGTATATTATCTCAAATAATTTCACCTATTTTATTAAACGTAGTGACCTCAACTTTTTTTTCTTTTTCAACGGAGCAAGGCTATATAAACAAAAAAAAATTTCAAAAACATAATCAAAACTACATCAAATCAAAACAATATTGCAATTCATAAATGAAATAAATGTGTTAGGAATTAAAAAGCAGATCATATCAACGTTGAAAGGGAACAAAAGAATATTCTTCGATGAATATTCGATGGGAACAGCAACTAATCAACTATGAAATTGAAGCCTAATCAAAGTGACCACATGTAATCACTTGAAAACTAAAAGGTGTGGAATAATAATTCGTGCCGAAAAATTGCAGTTAAAGCCAAGAGTTGGACGGCGTATATTATAAAAGAGTGGATCTCCGACTTGTTGCGTGCATATTATTATAGACCTTGTTTTGAATTAATGGAAAAGATTTTCAACATCTTTGTTTTATTACTGTAATTATGACACTTTTAAAAATCCCAACCGACAGCTTGTGCATGATTGATCTTAATTGCAGTTTAAGTTATTTTAACCACCCATTCCGTCACCCAAGTTCTCCTCTAGAGTCTATGCTCTTATAGTCTTATAAAAGAAGCCAACCAACAAATACGAATATTATTAATTCAATATTAAATGAGTTGTGCAAGTAATTTAATTAATTAGTTTCCCAGGGGCCAGTGGGCGCATACAAGAAAAGGCAGCCAGCGGGGGGAAACGCAAAAGCAAAATCAAAATCACAAAACCCTAGACCTAGAGAGCTGGAGGCTAAAAATTTTTGGTACAAGACAGCAGTTGGTTTGGAACTATAAATTCAGGGGCAGGGGATCTTCACAGAGAACAGGCAAAAGATCTCGTTGTCCCCACTTTCCCCAGACCCAACGACCAAAAGAAATCTTTGCCAAAATCTCCCTCTCTCTATAGTCTACGCTACAATTCCTGCATGGCATCGCGGATCTCGCTGCTGTTTGTTGTACTTGTACGTTTTCAAGAGACATGGCCTTCTCTTGCTTCTTTCTTTGACTAGATTTTGTGCCTCCGCGCCTGTCTATTGTTATACTGCACAATACTTATTGATTAACCTGCTCTTTTAATCTTTTACATGAGATTCTGTTGAATAAAATACAAATCAATAATTGATGGTTACTAAATAAAAATATAAGAATAATTAACAGTTAATTATAAATTATCGGTATGAACACGTGATGCAGTATTTTTAAAAAGGTTACGGAATAGCTCGTTAGTTCATTTCTTTTAACCAGTCTAAGACTTCCTTAATCAAGGAAAATAATTGGATAATGGTGGTGATATCAAGGCCTTGTTGATTATTGCAGAAATTGTGAAGATTGATAGGCCTTTTATGACATTATATATCTTTGTAGGCAAGTAGCTAGACTGCTAGAGGATTGAGTAGCTGCCCTCAACAAGTTAGGTTATAACTTTTTGCAAGCATGGAAATTACTTGTATCTTTTGCATAGCTTGTTCAATTGTCTTGTCTAGTCTTGTCCCATTGCCCCTCCTTTCAATGTTTAATGATATTAACTTAACCGAAGTGGTCCTAAAAATTAGGTATCAAAAGTAATTATTGACGATATTTTATGAATTTAAAGTTGCACGTATTCATTAACAATCTTTTCCATGATCAATTTGCACAACTTGATTATTGCTTACATGATTAGAAAAGAAAGAGATCTGTGTGATTATTGTCTCTAGAATGAAAAAAAAAAATTCCTTTTCTGGCATTCTGTTGGTGAAGACCATTAGAAATGCAAAGAACACACTCAAATGGAAATGTTATTAACAAATTGCTTGCAAATAAAAACGTGATCAGTAATACTAAAAAAAAATGTGTTTAATCCATTTAGTTTTAGGTTCTGGAAAGCACCCGAGGCCATGATCTCAACCACTTGCAATCAAATGCTTTAATCTCAATAATTAAGTTTACCTATGAAGGCAAAGTTATTAGTAAAAAAGAATATTCATTAAGGGAGTGTTCTATCTCCAATAATTAAGATTTTATTAAAACAATGGCTGTTTGCTTACAATAAAAATATATAGAATCATTAAGGATAAAAGTGCCTAAAAATGATCGGTGTGAGCTTTTTACATTTTCCTCAAATCTAAATAACTTGAAAAATAAGGCTTCTGCATTAAATAATAATAATAATAATAATAATAATAATAATAATAATAATAATAATAATAATAATAAATACGGCTTCTATTCTATGAGTTCAAAATTTCAAGGGAAATTTTGAACAATTTCCCAAATGTTTTGACATACTTAAATGCATCTCATCCACTTAACTTCAATGAAATTTAATGGCTAATTACAATTGACTTCACAAAATATCATTTTACTCTTTATTGTACTCAAAAAGTTTATACTATATTGGAAGTAATATAATTAATTATTATATATGTAATATGTGTAATTAAATTTAATATAATATCACTATTTATATGTTAATTTTTAAAAATAAATAAACACATAGTACAATATTGTTTACTTGATATATAGTCTACATAGTACCTCGATAATATTTACAATCCAATAACATGTTACTGAGTACTTAACTGATATTAAAATATAAAATATTAAAGTATAAAAATTATAAAAAGAAAACAAGTAAACAAACTACTCTTTTTTTTTTCTTCTTATTTTCATTTCTTCTTCTCTCTTTATATCCCCTCTCCCTTGTCTTCTCTCTCATCTTCTCTATGAAGCAAACTAAGGGCAGCCACACGAGGCTATTGTTCAGCCATAACAAGGATATCGTGAAGCCCCGTGTGGTTGTCGCTTGGCCACACGAGGCTGTCGAAAGGCCTCGCACGACCACAACAACCTTGTACACCTATCAATGATGTAATTTGTCGAAGTTTAGTAGGGTTCAATTTGTGATAGGTTGATCTGGATTCAACTTGTATGTTTTAGGGTCCGTTTGATTTATTCAAGGGAAAAGGACAATAAACCCCTAATGTTTTAGGAAAAAAAGACATAATTTTTTTTTAACGTTTCAAAAAAAATGTAACTCACATTTTTGTTTTTAATTTATAATTACTATTAGGTCCCTATAATAAATAAATCAATATATTAATTTAAAACATGCCATGTGTATAATGAAATCAACAACTTCTTATTTAAAACTTAAAATTAAAATGTAACTACATTTTTTGCTAAACTATTCACTCTAAATTATTAATATACCCTTCCCAATGATAAATTCCAAAATAAGAAGCCAATTTTACTTATTTGTCCAATTTGCCTTTCATCCATATATAAGCCTATTTAATATCTCATTTTGCCCAATTTGGAAAGAAAATAAATTTGATTTTAATTTTATCTATTATTCATAATTTTTTTATCATCCTAATATTGGAAAAGGGTATATCCATAATTTCGAGTGAATAATTTAGGTAAAATGTAATTATATCTCAATTTTAAGTTTTAAATAAAAATTATACTGATTTATTTATTGTAGGGCCATAATAGTAACTAAAAATGAAAAATAAATCTACTGTTAAAACAATGAATTAACTAATAAGATGGGGGTTTATATTTTTTTGAAAATTTAAAAAGTTTTATTGTTTCTTTTCCCAAACATTAGGCGATTCATTGCTCCTTTCCCTTTTTTCTAAATTTATTTGAGAGAGAGATGTAGAAAAATGTAAGAGAAAATGAAAATAATTTAACAGATATAATTTTTATTGAGTTGCAAAGTCGCAAATACCCTTCAAAAATCATTATCGTTAAGCCGCCACTAATCACTTTTTGAAAATGCCAAACTAACTTTCAGCTGTCATAACTAATAGCGACTTAACGGGATTTGGGGGGAATGCACTGAAGTTTTCAAAACATTTGGGTGGTTGGTTGAATTTTTCCCAAATTTCAACTCCTTTTTGTGACACAATGAATTTTTGCAAAAACATGGCTTAGTTAATTATTTCTCTATGACTATGGTGATGATAAAGCAAAAGTGCTTTTCTAATGGGACAGAATCACTTGGACCTGGTGTTATATATTTTAGATGAAAAGTTTTCTACTAAATGATGGAAGCTTGAAAATGGTAGAGAGATTGTTCACAATCTATATTTTCTTTTTCTTTTAAAGGATTGTTGACAATAAAAATTAATCCCTCTTTTTTCTTTTCTGTCCATTAATGATTATTAGTAGAAACAGATTATCAAACTCTTGTAATAATTATTTAACACTATGTTGTTGTAATTAGAAAAACACAGTCTAATGTTAAATTCACATGTTGTAATTAGAGAATACAGTTTCACATTCTAAAATATGTATATATCCACATTGAAAAAGAATTTAGTAACAAATACAACCACACCATTGACCAAATTTAAGAAGAGTTTATTAGTATACAAATTTCGGTTGATGCTGTTTTGCACTCAAAACTCTTTTTTATTCTCTCACTTGCTGAGTGTTGACTAATGTCTACCATAATTATGATTATTATTTGGCTTTCACAGCAGAAAAAAATACCATTACCGACTCATCAAAAGGCAAAAAAAAAAGATCAAAAGACTATGATGTACATTGGTCCCACCACCTAAGCCTCAAGCAATCACTAGTGGTTGAGAAGAAAATGGCAGATGATGGTGCTCAATCTTTATATTAAACATTCTACTGCAAAACACTAATGATCCACTCATGCATCAATCCAGATGCATCGTCATTTTGATAAGATTAGGGCATAATCGATAAAATCATATCGCTTAAAGGACCTTAATGATTCAATGTAGAATATAATGATCGGAGAGGATCTTTAAACAATTCTATTGAAGATTTTTCCAAGTCCTTTATTCTACGAACAAATTAAAGAGTATCCAATGACTTAGAAAGTGTTGGCAAAAGGCCACTTGTAGTTGTGACAAACCCCACATTAAGAAAGGACATTTAGCACTCTCATTTGGTGGACCAAAGCCTCAATCATCTCCTCTTTCTAGAAATTTTGAAAATTGAAACATGAACAACAGAAAAAGTATTTTCCCCGGATGTGGACAAAGCCCATGAGTCCAAAAGTTTAAAGAAAATTAAAGGGCCCCTTTGTATCAAAACCCAGAATTTGCAAATTGAATATTATCATCTATCTGGATTTTATGACACTGGTTATACTATCATAATTCCTTCGGATGGTAACAAACCGCCTTTACTTTATACAAGAAAAGTAGGGGTAGGCAAATTCGGTTTGGATCGGTTTGAGACATATTATCAAACTTATCGGTTTGAAATATTCCTAAACCGATATAGACATAAATTTTTTATAAACCGAACCGATCCAAACCGACCCAGTCGGTTTGGATCGTCGGTTTGAGTTTTAATAACAGAATACATACTATTTTATATTTGTTTACAGCAAAATACATTCTAATAAATAAATTTTCTCCATGTTCAATCAAAACGAACTCACAAAATTTATGCACAACATAATACATTATAATGAAGAAGTTCTCCTCATGTTCAATCGAAACAAACTCACAAAATCTTAAAGCTTTTTAAATTTTGGATTAGATCGGTTTGAATCCATTTGAAATCTTTCCAAACTAAAATCCAAACCGAGTGATGTCGGTTTGTAATCCAATAAACCGAAACCAGTGTTTTTACTAATGAAACAGATCCAAACCGATCTAAATGGTCGATTTGGATTGATTTGGATCGGTTCAGTTAAAATGTGCCCACCCCTAAAGAAAAGTCATACGAATATCATTATTTTTTTCAAGTTGAACCTAAGACACATAATATAAGAGGACACAAGTTCCTCCTCCTTTATTTTTTTGTTTAAATTAAAATAATGGGAGAAAGCCATTTTCCCCCCTACAGAAATTAATATATACCATTTACCCCCCTACTGTTTTTATAATGGCCAAAAACCCCCCTGACAGTATAAATTTACAATATTACCCTTATTTATAAATTAAATAAATCACATGAATAGAAACTAAATAAAAAATTAAGCATTAAAAACAAGAAATATATGTTTTGATATGAGTAAAAAAATTAATAATAAATTTTTTTTCTTGTACTTATTTAATTTATGAAATTTTCTTATAATAAATATATAAGAAAATTATTATAAAATGATAAAAAAATTATTATAAGAAAACTTAAATGACAAATAAAAATTTATTATAAGATAAATAATAAAATATTTTGCCCATCTTTTACATTTAATTTTAAAATATTACAAAATATTTATTATAAGAAAATGCTCACAAAATAAATAATTACAAGAAAAAATTTTATTATTAATTTTTTTTACTCATATCAAAACATATATTTCTTGTTTTTAATGCTTAATTTTTTATTTAGTTTCTATTCATGTGATTTATTTAATTTATAATAAATATAAATGAAAGAGTAGTTAAAAATAAGGGTAATATTGTAAATTTATGCTGTCAGGGGGGTTTTTGACTATTATAAAAACAGCAAGAGGATAAATGATATATACTGATTTCTGTAGGGGAGAAAATAGCTTTCTCCCTTAAAATAATCATCAGATAATTTACAATTGTAGAGCCAACCTCATTTTGTCGTATTAACAGTTGGTGGTGGTCGGCCATGTTTGATCTTTCATGTTTTTGGATAAGATTGGAGGCCCATTGAGGTCTTTAATTTAAAGGAAATGCCATCCGTTTCTTACCACATCTGGCCCTCGAAATGTTTTCGGCGTTCGCTGACAAATTAGCTAAAAGTGTTTTTCCTCTTCTCAGAAATTGTCTAAGAAAAGGTCAAGTCACTGATCAATGAGCAAAAGCAAATAAGGAAGGGTGGAAAACTATGCGCATGTACCCAAAATCACTAATTTGAGATTTGACTGCAAAAGCGGTGGCTCGTGCCCATTTTACATTATGTATGATAGCGTTTACAGGCTAAATAAATTATAAGTTCACTCACCAGTCTACATTTGTTCATTGTGGTTTTTAAGAGTATCAATAAACACAACATAGAAGCGAAAATATCAGTTTGGGGAAAAATATGTATGTGTGCATATACGTATATCTATGTATGTAAGTATGTCTATCTCTATGTGTTTCTTATCTTTTACCTTATTACTAGCTTTAATTTAATTAGGGATTCCTGATTTGAGAGTTTGTCCATATATATATATATATAGGTCTAATTTAATAAAGAATCCCTAGAGTTATTAAAATAATAAAATAAATTAAATAACAAGCAAAACACACACTTTATACAGTATATTTTATTCTATAATATATTGGAGTGTATGTCTTTTTTATTTTTTAGCTTATCCTCTTATTTTAATAACTTAAGAAATCCCTCGTTGAAAAAATATATAAAAAATAATTTTATAATAAGAGAATCCCTTACTTTAATAACTTTAAGATCAAGTTAAATGATAGTTTTTAGGTAGTGTATTTTATCATATAGTACATTGAAATATGTATTTTTTGCTTTCTAAATTATCCCTTACTTTGTATGGGGTTCTATTATTGAAAAATTACTCTCTCTCTCTCTCTCTCTCTCTTACTTTATGTATGTAATTCAGTAAAGACAAGGCTCCTTTACTTAAATATGGTAAGGGCAAGTTTAAATATAAAAAATCACAAATTTTTAATAAACAACAAAGCGAAATACACTCATTAGAGTGCATATACATATATGCATTTGTTATAAATATAAATTTTACTTAAAAGATAAATAATAATGATAGAGTGACAAATAGTTTGAAACAATACTTCGGAAAATGATTTCATAATGATTTATTGTGGTGGGTGCATGAAATTAAATTCTCCGATGTTTATTGTCTCATTCTAGCAGGCCAACCCCGAATGCCTCTGCGTTTGTAACAGCTCCTTTGAAAGTAATTAAAAGCACGAAGAACATGTTAGCAACGTTATGTATGGTCCCAAATCCTAAAGATTATTTTATAGGCAGGTTTCCGAGAATATGATTAATTAATGATGCAAAATCATTGCGATTATCATGCCCACCATTCTCATTAACATGCTAACATTAGAAGCAAGAAAAAAAAAGTGTACAAGATATATTTTTTTGTATTATGATATATTACAATAAAAAAATTGGTATGTACTCTGTTTAATAATTTTATTATAGTATAATTCAAAGGTCAAGTTTATGGTTACTAATCTTATTATGGTACAATGTAAACGTCGATTCTCACTTTAATATTAGAAAGAGATCGAATTCTATCACAAATATGAAGAGACTGAAGACAGATAGACTCCTACTAGGTGAGGAGTCAGAGTTTCAATTTCCTGAGAACTCGAATCCACAAAAATTCTGGAGGGCATGGGTAGCCCATTGGCAAAAGTACATAAGATTTGAATATGTAATTAAAGAGGTCGACCTAGGTCCTAATTGACTCCTCCCAGCAATTATATTAAAAAACAACTATGAGGAGCAATAAATACATCAACATACCTAGGCTGTGTAGATCCTTTTATCGGCTTCTGTCCGTGTATCCTCCAACAGTAATCGTAAGGAGATATATCAGCTAGTTTATTGCTTACAGCTGGAACTCGAATAGTTCTCTTCATTCTTAATATGTGAAGATATAATAGCAAAATTTGCGACAAACAGATGGCAAGCCCTGCAATTATATGAAGGGACAAAGGAACGATGTCACTGTCAATGGTCACGCTCATCAACAAATCAATTGATCGAGAAGGCTTCTTAAGGTTTTAATGCACAGCTGATTAAATCTAACTGAGTTCGCAGATAGTCAGTGGTGACTTCAGTTGCACACATCTGAGTGATTTATAAAATAAGTGAATTACCCGAGCGAGACAAAATAATGAAGAAAATGTAAAATGGTGGGAGTGTAAATTAAAGATAAATATAGTTGCACGCTCAGCTTGAACCTTGCCACCTTCCTTATTTAATAGTGTTCGATAAACCCTTCATCAAATACCTTATATGTATTAAACCAAAAAACAATTAGAAGAAAACTTCACCGGATAAATTAACTTTTGCTGTATATTTTTGAACTGCAACTTAATATCCATTCTACATAGAATGCACAAGAGAATGGAGTAGTTGCATCCCAGAACTATGGGATTCATAAGCAAGAAATGATAATATCATTAAACGCCAAAGTAAACAAGAAACAAACAGATAATGTCAGTTTTCTGTATTTATTGTCCTATCACAGATGTGGGTTGGGGGACACGAATAGATGCAAGAAAACTCACAAAGATTCAAAGATTTAGGTGAGAAACTTTGGCTCTATGTGGTAATATTAATTCCAATAGCCAACGAAATTAAATCCAATAAAACAGCTAACCAACCAACATTTCGAAGCAGTCACTCTCTCATAGCCTGGTCTTTAGTGGCTTTGCCTCCACTCCTCCCATTGTGGCATTTTTAATACCTGCAACTATCCTCAAGTGCAAGTGCAAGTCCAAGAAGTCTTTATTTCATTTGTGTATCGGTCACTTTTTAAGCTTCAAGATAGTGTGACTAGATATTTAACCAAGTCCAGTAAGCCAACAAAATTGGTTTTCATCAATTGCTTTCTTAAACCACACTCGTTTTAACAGTTTAGGTAATCTTAGATTTCATGATGAACAAAAAATAAATAAATAAAGAAATAAGTTTCTGAATAACTAAAATATTACTGATAAGTGTGAATAAGCAAAACTAAAGTTACCTTAAATATCGTGAATTTATTAAAATAAGCAAATTCAGAATTTTATTTTATATAAAATTCTCCTAGTCAAAATATGAAAAACAAAACAAACAGCACCCAAATATCATATTTTAAAAAATATAAAAATCCTAAAAGCAATAAAAAAAATAGTAAAATACCTTTAAGTGGCAAAACAATAATAAAAAAAGAGAACTTTTGGCTCAATCGTGTGGCAGTTTGGTTAGTCTAATTGCAAGCTTATAAACGATATATTATATGCCCTAAACAAACATCTGTAGCTCAAATTGAAGCTCGAATTATGATCCCAAAAAGGTACCTTTCTCATCCTATAAAACCATCCTACATCATTCTAGCTAGGCATGCGTTGTGAAGAATTACCTGCATTCTTCATCCACTAGAAAGCTTCCCCCACTGTATAGGTCACAGTTTACTTGCATCACCAAAACTTATGATTTTTAGGCTGTATATTCATCTCTCCCATTCAATAAGATAGT
>JAQOOD010000003.1:681461-838656 GCA_029633175.1 Citrus glauca | reverse complement strand
ATAAGTTACATCATTAAATGACAAAATAAGAACACCTAACACCGATTGCAAAATAGCTGGAGCCTGAGAACTAGGTTAGTTAGTAAACAGTGTCTTGTTGAGTCTGTTAACTTACTTCCATTACACCTCATATTTGTGTCGTGATGTATTCATTATGTATTTTGTGTTATATCGTGTCGGGTTTTTTTTTTTTTTTTTAGGTCTAACCCATCACATGTTCTGTGCCGTAGGCTGTGCCTAAGAAAAAAATATACTAAACTTTTTTTTAATAGCGTATATCAAATTGTTTTATTTTTTAAAATTTATATACTTTTTTTGAATCTATGTACCCTTATTCAAATTTAATAGAATAAAAAATTCAAAACTCAAGTTCATAATCAAAAATAATAAATTAATAGTAATAAGAGAATATAATATTAATTACTAAGTTTGACTCTATATTAGAATTCTTTTTTAGTATTTAACAACAACAATAATAAATTTTTTTTAAGGGTTAACTTAATCGTTAACTTGGAATTATGTAGAGTCATATATCATAGTTTATAAAAATATTAATACACATTTATAAAATCATGATATCAATTATTTATTTAATAAATTATAAACATAAATCAATTTTATTTTTTTAAACTAAGAATTAAATAATTTTAAAAAACTTGAGCTAATAAAATATATTAAAAGCTTTAATTTCAAGTTATTTATAAAATCATAATATTTTCATTAAAAAATATATTTTCATTAAAAAATAAAACGTACTTATTACGTATTTTTTTTCGTGCCGTACTTTGATCAATCTCTAATCCTGTCGTGTTTTTAAGGTCTACGTGCCTAAAATTTAAGCTCAGCCCAATCCATGTGCGTGTCATGTCCTGCCGCATATTCTACCGAAACATACTCGTACCGTACCATACTGTACGAACACGTGCCGTGCCCATACCGTATATTGTGTCGTCTGGCCCATTAGCCACCTCTAGATGAAATCTGTCACATGACATTTTCAACAGTAAATTGAAAGTGTTACTATTTGATAACGACATGTGTAATGTAAATATAATACACTAATAAATTGAATGATTGTGTGCAGATATTTTAAATGTACTGCTTTTGTTGATGAACCCAAACTTTATCTGAATTTCCATAAATTGAGACCATAATCAGTTTGTCACGTCATTATTAAAAAAAAGAAAAAAAAGAAAAGAGAGAGCTTAATTAAGTTAAAGCAAGGGAGAGAGATGCCACTGCCAACCATAACAAATTCATACATTTTCAATGGCCTAGCAACTTTGATCATACTTGTTCAAGTTGCAGCTTACGTCAACTCGTATTGCTCAGCTGGTAAGCCAATGCCCAAATAAACAGACGCTCAATTCATCAAAATTGCATGTGGTGCAATTACATACCCCGACTTGCGCTTCAGCTCGCTTATAATTTACGCAACCAAAATCCAATCTAGCCGCAGGCTTTTAGCCATCACAGCCCGTCTGTTTCACTAAAACCAGTCAGTCTACTATAGCCCTGATGAAAAAACTGTCCAAGAGCCGTGGATTGAGTCCCAGAATCGCAGCAGCCATGCGTGATTGGCGTCGGACAGTTGAGCGACTGGGTGGATGAGCTGAAAATGGATTCTGCCGGACGGAAAAGTTTTGAGCTCAGAATGAGTGATGTGCAAACATGCGAGTGAGTGCTGCCTTGACGAACGAGCTACCTGTTCAAATGGCTTTAATGGGAATATTAAGCTAACCGTGAGGACCTGTATTGTGAAGTTTGAACATGTTACAAGTAATGCCTTGGCTGTTATCAACAGATATGCTGCCACTGCCAACCATACCACGTCGCCTTAATTAAGTGAGACTCCAGCTTAATTAGTTTCGTAGCTAGCAATTCAATAGATATGTATGCAGTCGTTATGTAGTTAGCTCTTGTCTGCAAATTCTTGGTCTGGATCATTTTGCTTCTGGGCTGATAATTCTTTCCTTAAGGAAATTGATCTTGAGTTGGATTTGAAATATTTGCATCAACCATGAAATGGATTTGTATCTAGTTTGGGTTGGTCTTAATTATTTGCCCTTAAGTTTGTGGGGATGTAGTGTGTATGCATTTTCAGTTTTTATGTTTTTTTTTTCTGGGGAGTGGGGTCGACCACAACACTATATGCAGAAGATCTATGTCACTGACAATTGGCCTGCTGGTAAATGTTGCCCTTCGGCCTTTTTTTTTTTTGTTTGAAGTATTACATGCTAAAGTGCTTGGTAGTGACATTAATCATGCATTTGACGCCCCAAATATTTCATTTTTATTTAATAGCTATTAGTTTCAAAATCAGCGTAACTAAGAAGTATTCGGAATTATTTCTTCACAGAAATGAACTCAAAACACGTTCCTCAGACCCCGCATATCACAATCACAATGGAAGCCGAAGAGTGCTAGTCGTGGAAAACTCGAGGCCTACGTACGAGTTTTGCTATTTACCCCGGGTCAAACCCCGGGTCAAATCCCGAAACGGCAGCATAGGTCGTCGTTTTTTGCTCTTATTTTTTTTTCTTTGATTCGTTTTGAAACGACACCGTTTTGCTTCTATTTTTTTTTTCTTTGCTCTGATTTCTTCCTTCTCTTCATTTAACCAAACTCAGACCCATTGCCTCGTTCTCTTCTCTTCGTTCTCTTCATCGACCGACAGCAACGTTCGTTCTCTTCAACTCACACACACACAAACACACTAGATGCCGAGCAAATATTTGTTATCTTGCGGTTGATGCAACAGTATGAGCCCAAAACCTGAGCTGATCTTTCATGTTCACATCATGTTCCACAGCTGGAATCCTCCAATTCATCAATGAATTTTCAACCTGTCTTTGATGATCCAGGACAGCCCATGCTTCTGATAAATAAGGCCTTGAAACAGTAGGCTTATTATTGTGATTATTATTAACTGATGCTTCTTCATGATGACGACCATCTTCTCTAGCACTGCTGCCGCTTCCTCTCAATCTTTGCAAGCCAGGAAGTATAGACGCCAGGCTTGAATCTTTATCTTCCCCAGAAAACACAAACCCCAAATCCTCAAACTCGTTTGAAGGCTGCAAGGTGGGTTTTGCTGGGCATTAATTTGACAGGAACTCAAATTATACTTTGACATTTGCTGGGCATTCATTGGGGGCAGGGGTGGTGGCATTGTTGGTGTTGATTGTGGTTCAGAATCTGGACAAGTTGGGGAACATTGAGAGAAACAAAATCAGATGCTTTGCTATTGCACCTACTAAGTATATGTCACTGAATTTGGCAGTGAGATATGAATGGATTGTGAATGGTTGTGAGAGGAAGGGGAAGACGGAAGAGAAAGAGAGAGCAGTGGTTTTGCCTTAGCCAAAGCGGGTGGTCTTGCCTTAGCCGAAACGGCGTCGTTTAGGGAGAATGAAAGAGAAAAAAAAAAGACGAAACGGCGTCGTTTGGATGAGTTTCGGGATTTGACCCGGGGTTTGACTCGGGGCAAGTAGCATTTTCCCCTACGTTAACAGCAGTCTTTGTTGAGCAAACTGCAGCCCTACCTCCCTTCATTTGAAGTAATAAGTCCGCACAAATTATTAGACAGTTCACTATTGGTTCTTTTCTTAAGATGCCCTTTGATCCAATCCAGTATCCCACTTTGATGATATGTGCCATTTTCTGCGCCCATGTTATTGGCTATAGGCTTTTCTTTAACTTTATACTCCATAAAAACCACTTCCCGGACATGGAGTGGCTCTTTGGCTCCAATAATTTAGGTGTCTATGAAAAGCAAAGGTAGCCATTCCCATAAATTTCTAAGGCTGAACTTTGCTAGAGAGTAGAGTCTTTATACTTGTCTTCCCTTGTGAATTTAAACTTTTAAGTGGATTTTTTTACATGATATTAGGAGTCTGACTTTTAAATTTAATTACTCTTGCATGCAAACTCTTTTAATTATTTCTTTTGGACTCCTGCCTTTCAGCCCGTTTACGAGCTTGTGTCTTAATTCCTATTTCATATAAAAAGACTATTAAAATTTTTATTAAATACTATTCTTAAATTTTTATTTATCAGTTTAAACTTTTAGATCAAACTGTTTACTTGTTCAAAGAGAGATAAAAAAAAAAGTTCATTACCCTTTCTTTCAATATTTTGTGACAACCACGATACCACGAGCTTTTTCTATATAATTCGAAGATCTCTCCCTGCACTTACTGTATTTATCACACTCTCCAGCTACAAAACACACACAGAGCAAACATGAAAGGCTCACCCTTTTCCCACGCACTAACTCTTCTCATCTTCATTCAATTTGCTACTTACATGAACACTTACTGCTCAGCGGCTAGGCCGGTTCAGAGTGAAACAAACATCCAGTTCATCAAAACCTCATGCCGTGTCACAACTTACCCTGACTTGTGCACCACCACTCTTTCCGGATATGCAACCAAAATCCAGGCGAGCCCCAAATTATTAGCCAGCACAGCCCTCTCCGTGGCGCTTAAAACTGCGCTTGCTACTTCAACAACAATGACCAAACTGTCCAAAAGCGAGGGCTTAAATCCTAGAGAAGCTGCAGCCTTGTACGATTGCGTTGATCAGTTGAGTGACGTAGTTGATGAGCTCCAAAATTCAATCAGTGAAATGGGACGTCATGAGGGCAGTAATTTTGCCCTCCAAATGAATAATGTACAAACATGGGTGAGTGCTGCATTAACGAATGAGGATACTTGCATGGATGGCTTTTCTAGGAAATCCATGAATGGGAATGTTAAGGCTACTGTACGGAGACAGATTTCAAACGTTGCACATTTGACCAGCAATGGTTTAGCTCTGGTGAACAGTTATGCCTCAATTACCTCACCTAAGTGAGATTTTAGCTAGGCATTTAGCCATTGCTCATTCTGGAGCTGTATTATGCCATTTTAGTACTGCCTTTACCTTGCAATTGGTAACTAATCCCTCTTTTGTTTGCGCGTGCTCATTAATTATTGAAATGGATGCATGTGGGGGCTTGGATGTATTAATGCATATATGCGATTCTGTATTGTCTACTAGTAAACTAAAGATGCAAATGAAGTGCTATGTTTTGTTTCATCGACAGTTTGTTCATGACGGTCTATAATGTGGAAATATTGAGTAAACTTGATGGTTATTAAACTAAATGGAAGAAATTTAGCCGTGACAAGATGTCGACGGTAGCAAATGATCTCTGCGAAGCCTTTCCTTGGTGCAAAATTCATTATCAAAAGCTGGAACAATTGAATAGGCTGGTTTGTGACATTCTGCTATATATGTGTCACAATGGGAGCTCAATTTCGTCTAATTATTTCGTATTAGACATAGGGCTGCATTTGATTTCAGCCACTTGAATTGATATTAATGCACCAAATATTTACTCAGAAATCCATTACATAATCAGCTTGATCACGTCAATGCAAAGAACCCACGTGCAATTCCGTCCCCATTTTGAAAAGTGTAACTCTTATAATTCATATATCCCAGGACCCTACTTATCACAATGGAAGCCAGAAAAAGAGGTATTCTGCAACTCTTGCGGTAAGATAGTCACATGCCTTCCCATCTAATTCATCTAGTTCTGGGACGCTGGGCCCTTATTAGGCTTGCATAATTTCAATTCTGCGAAAGGGAAAGCCGGAAAGCTGTTTGCATTCCATTATTATTAGTGTGTTTCTTGCATTATGACGTGCTATATGGGTTGCAGTTGGCCTGCTGCTCTTTTTTAGTAAGAGGCTTGTGGCCTGACCATTATAAAGTGCGCTCTCTTTTGCGCACATGTCGTAGTTATACTTTGATGCATAAGTGGGGTTCATGGGTGATGGGTTTGTTTCGATCAATTTAGGCCTCCACTTTGAGGGCCAAGGCTCCAATAATTTCATGGCCATCTATAAGCTAGTGCTTCTGATTTATTTTTTTTAATCACAAAAGTATGCCTCTTTTTTTGCAAAATTACAAAAAGAACTTAAAATTACAATTGATTTTAATTAAATTTAACTGCCATTTAGAAAAAATTTTGTACACATATTTTTTCATAATAAAAATATTGTTATTAGATAATTTATTTCTTCATCGTTTTAAAATTATTTTGATTTTATTAAAAAATAATTATATCATATGTTAGGATAAAAAATATTTAGGGTCCATGATTTGTAAAGATATTTAATTAAATTAAATTCACATTGGCTCTTTTATATAATGGGTGGGACTATTTGAACCCACTAACCTTCTTTCAACACTCATTTTTTAAAAATCAAAATAATTATCAAATTATAACTTCTTAATTTAGTTGATTAATTCTCAAAAATTATAAAATTACCCTTGGTTAACTACTTTCTCTCTGCTTTTATAATGGTTAAAACTTAAAATAGTTTTCCTCTTTTAATTTTTATTTTTTTAATTATTTTTTACTAAATCAACTTTATCTTTCTCTTAGTTTTCGCTATAGCATTATCATTCTTTACCCATTATTATCACTTAGAGTTTGTGCTTATGAGATTTAATTTTTTTTAAAAAATTCTAATAGATCCAAATGGTACAAGAACTTTTATTTTTAATTTTTGTATGATGGGTATTAATTCTTTCATTTTGTTTGGATTATAATAGGACCAAATTTGCTAAATTTTTGAATAATTTTGTTTGTTAAATACAATATTTACTTCATATATCATGATAAATTTTGATAAAAAGAAGAAGACGGAGAGAAAGAGAATAAAGTCATATAAGTAGTTGATCAAATTCTATTTTTCTAATAAAAATTTTAATTCAACAAATTTAATGGGTTCAAATAACTCTACATTTGTATAATTTATGATAATAGTAAAACTATTACTACAAAAGTGGGCAATATGAAGGATGTAAAGGGGTGTAGAACGCATTACTATTGAAACAAATCGGCGTAGACCCAAAATAACGCTTTATTTTGTGAAGGTATAGGAAGCCCGAAGTCTAAATATTGTTATATCAATGGATTTCGCAGGCCTTCGTTTTTTAGGAACCGAACCATTGATTTCAGAACTGTATCTGCAGGTGCAGTGGATGATACGTTCTATTTTTTAGCAGTTTTAGGTAGAGACAGCAAAACCTAGCCTGGGTATCTTCCTTTAGAGCTTAAAAAGGCTGGTACTGGACCGGGTTTTTAAATCCAGACTTTTGAAATTTGGATTTTATATTTTATGATATAAAATTATATGTATTTTTTTATTTATCTTATAATTCCATAATTTCTAAATTTATTTTAATAAAACTGGATATAAAAATATAAATTTTAAATATCTAAAATTTTAAATACATATTAGATGGATCAAATAAACATAATTACTTAAAATATATATATATACATATATATATCATAATATTTTTTTAATAAAATTCAGATATTGAATCGAATTCGAATTTTTCAAGTGATATCCGAGACTGACACATCTCATCACCGAAAATTTCAATTCGTGAATCGTGTGCATTTATCCACACGTGCATGAAATCCTAGCTTCATGATTGAATAGGCTCACAAGCAGCAATATGTCTATTCAGTTTCATCTCTACATGCCACAGTCCCACCTCTCTCAAGTAAAAAGTGAGGACATGAATTCCAGTTATTTGGCAGCTTTTCAGCCCTTATATCCCATTTTCCTCTTTGCATTTCGGCTGTCTTTCACATTGTTAAGGAATTGGTTACGATACAATTATGGTATTGTGTTATATATATAATTAGTTATTAAATTTATTTAAATTTATTGTTGCACTCTCATTCAAGTGAATCCAATGGCTGATTGCAACATAACTGAATCCCATTATTAATGCCATAAACCCTTATTATCATTATCTTCAATTCATTCCTTAAAAATAATTCTCAATTCAAAATTTCGAACCTTATACTTGAGGAGGCTGCGTACTTGTACAAATATGTAATTTGCTGAAGATTATTATGATAAAGTAAGAGAAAAGAAAATGTATTATTATTAGAAAGATGCAAAACGATTAGAATTTTTTTTTGTTAATTGAATATTAATTTTTAAAGGATATACTTTTACTTTTCACTATATTTTAAAAATTAAATTAAAAACAATAATAATCTTTTCAATACAGAAAATAAATCAGAAATTAATTATCGAAAATATGAAAATAAAAAAATAAATGTTTCATAATTTTCCAAGCGCACAGGCCACTTGAAGAAAACAACAAAGGATAGGGCTCGCTCAAGTGTTAGCCTTAAAGGGAGGAGAAGAGAAGAGAAGAGAACCAAAACCAGAACTGAATTACAACCGCTTACTTTATCTTTTATCCCTGGCGAGTGGCCAGTGAGACTCCGTCACTTAACAGTTCACAGTTGAGTCCACTGGTGTTAAACTGAAAAACTAAACATGGCAGCAGAGAGAATGATAACGGCTTCATGTTCATCGGCAGTATGCACCTTCAATATGAATGGCTCTCAAAGGAGGCCTGTGCCTGTGCCTGTGACTGTCCCTCGCTCTCTGGGTCTCCTCCCTTCTCGAGCTTCCCATTTCTTGGGAAGCGTGCGTGTCTTCAGCCCCCGTTCTACTTCCAAGCTCTCTCCCAGAAGCAGAAGACAATTCTCTGTTTTTGCTATGGCCGCTGAAGGTTGCTCTCTTTCCCTTAAGTCGGTGTTAATTATTGCTTCGTTAGATCAATTTCCTTTATTTGGATTAATTTCGGTATACCCTTCATTTAATTCTTCAAGTTTCAGCTCAAAATTTCTTTCTCTTTTTTTTTTTTTTGCACACTATCGTAATGGTATTGAGGACGCGTTTTTTAATTTATTTTGGAAAATTTGGCTGTAATATATTCATTGGTTTAAAAAATAATAATGTTACTCAGAGTTTAAACGATATAAAAATTGTAGTAAGTCGAAGGTGGTATTCAGAATTACGTTTTGTGAAACTGGGAAATTATTGCAATGAATAGCTGTAACACAAGTAATATGCATTCATCTTACTTTGGAGTACCGGATTCTTTTGTTGATATTATATGGCCGTATCTATCATGGAAAAGCAAAGGCGTCATTATAGTATTGAAAATTTTGATCTTTATTCTTCTGCAACAGTGTTATTTTTGGATTCTTACTTTAATGTTTGCTAGTAAGAGGATGAGTTTTTATTTTGATGGTTGTTTTGGTTTCTGGGTTTAGGCTAACAGCAGAAGTGGCTTTCATTTATCTTTTTTGCAGATTCAAAACGTGTGATCCCCTTGAAAGATTATCGGAATATTGGTATAATGGCTCACATAGATGCAGGGAAGACTACTACAACTGAACGAGTCCTATTTTATACAGGAAGAAACTATAAAATTGGGGAGGTACATGAGGGAACAGCTACAATGGACTGGATGGAACAAGAGCAAGAGAGAGGGATTACCATTACTTCTGCTGCAACTACTACATATTGGAACAAACACCGGATTAACATCATTGATACTCCTGGCCATGTTGACTTCACACTTGAAGTGGAGCGTGCTCTCAGGGTTCTGGATGGTGCTATCTGCTTGTTTGACAGTGTTGCTGGTGTGGAACCTCAATCTGAAACTGTATGGAGGCAAGCTGACAAGTATGGAGTTCCCAGAATCTGCTTTGTCAACAAGATGGATCGTTTAGGAGCAAACTTTTTCCGCACAAGAGATATGATAGTTACAAACTTGGGAGCTAAACCACTTGTGGTTCAATTACCTGTTGGTGCAGAAGATAACTTTAAGGGAGTTGTTGATCTTTTGAAGATGAAAGCTATAATATGGTCAGGAGAGGAATTGGGTGCAAAGTTTGCTTACGAGGATATACCAGCTGATCTTCAGAAAATGGCTCAAGAATACCGGTCACAGATGATAGAAACCATTGTTGAATTGGATGATGAAGCTATGGAAAGCTATCTGGAAGGAAATGAGCCAGATGAAGAAACCATCAAAAAATTAATCCGGAAAGGAACCATTGCTGGCAGTTTTGTCCCTGTGTTATGTGGTTCAGCTTTCAAAAATAAGGGCGTTCAACCATTACTTGATGCTGTTGTTGACTATTTGCCTTCACCACTTGACTTGCCAGCAATGAAGGGAACTGATCCTGAAAATCCTGAAGCAACACTTGAGAGGGCAGCCAGTGATGATGAACCATTTGCTGGACTAGCTTTCAAGATTATGAGTGACCCGTTTGTTGGTTCCCTCACATTCGTGAGAGTGTATGCTGGGAAGCTTTCTGCAGGATCTTATGTGCTGAATGCAAACAAAGGAAAGAAGGAGAGAATTGGTAGACTTTTGGAAATGCATGCCAACAGTAGGGAGGATGTAAAGGTTGCCTTAGCAGGTGACATCATTGCGCTTGCAGGTCTTAAAGACACCATTACTGGTGAAACACTTTGTGATGCAGACCATCCAATTCTGCTTGAACGAATGGACTTCCCCGATCCTGTGATTAAGGTTGCAATTGAGCCCAAGACTAAAGCGGATATTGACAAAATGGCAAATGGCCTGATCAAACTTGCTCAAGAAGACCCTTCATTCCACTTCTCACGAGATGAAGAGATCAACCAGACAGTGATTGAGGGTATGGGAGAATTGCATCTTGAGATTATCGTCGACCGCCTAAAGAGGGAATTTAAGGTATATATTGGCCCCTCCATACATCTGAGTATCATGTTAATGTTAGGTATTTTTTTACTTCACTTTATTGGGTTCAAACCTTATTCGTGGTACTTTTTTCTTGGAATATATGATTGATATTAGTGTATGGGTATATACTTTTACATACAATACTTGTACGCATATCAGTTGTTGTGAATATCAGTATGCACAGTGATATAGTTTTATGTCTGTGAGCAGAAGAGAACTAAAAGATGCAATAAAATTGTTTGACTGATGCTATTCTTATTTTCTGCAAATTTCAAAGAAAAATATGTTCTGGATGCATAGACTTTTTCTTTGTCTTAACTGGTGATCCTTTGGTGCTAATAGGTAGAAGCTAATGTTGGTGCACCCCAAGTCAACTATCGTGAAAGCATTTCTAAAGTCTCTGAAGTGAAGTACGTACACAAGAAACAGTCAGGCGGACAAGGACAGTTTGCTGATATCACTGTGCGATTTGAGCCTATGGAGGCAGGAAGTGGATATGAGTTCAAGAGTGAGATCAAGGGAGGTGCAGTGCCAAAAGAATATATTCCTGGGGTGATGAAAGGACTAGAAGAATGCATGAGCAATGGTGTGCTTGCAGGCTTCCCTGTTGTTGATGTACGTGCTGCACTAGTTGATGGTTCCTACCATGATGTTGATTCTAGTGTCTTGGCATTTCAACTTGCGGCCAGGGGAGCTTTCAGGGAGGGCATGAGAAAGGCTGGCCCTAAAATGCTGGAACCTATAATGAAAGTCGAAGTTGTCACACCTGAAGAACACTTGGGAGATGTGATTGGTGATCTCAACTCAAGGAGAGGTCAGATCAACAGTTTTGGTGACAAACCTGGTGGTTTGAAGGTACATCGAATTTCTTTCTCAGCTCTCTGTCCGGATATACATCCATCTGGTTAATTCCTAAGTGTCTTTGATTCTTGATCTTTCTTTCCTTTGTTTTTCCCGCTGCAGTCTAAATTTTCGATTCACGGGATATTTTGGTATTATTGCAGGTGGTTGATGCGCTGGTTCCACTGGCAGAAATGTTCCAATATGTTAGTACACTCCGAGGGATGACAAAAGGCCGTGCATCATACATTATGCAGCTAGCTAAATTCGATGTTGTCCCTCAACACATCCAGAACCAACTTGCAGCGAAAGAACAAGAAGTTGCTGCTTGAATGAATTTGTCTCTGAGGAAACAGGAATCACTATATATTTTTTCATTAACTTGATATAAATCAAGGGAAGGTTTCTTTTTGTACTAATTTTATAGATGAGCTGAAAAAAACTTAGAAAGTTGTGGACGTCAATCTCATCATTGCCGAACAACATCTTGTATCATTGTGTTTGTGACGTAGGATTTGAGACAGATTTGATCTTTTCCATAAGTTATACGCAGAAAGGGTGGTAATCTTAAACCAGAAGGTGTGACAAATCTACCTTATTCGCATACGGAGACTGCAATTTAATAATATGATTGATTTTCTTTTCGTACTATACTGTTAAGCATTTGATCGATAACATAAGTATTATTAAACCTATCATTAAATACACGATTTATTAATTATTCACATGTGCATCAAAATCGCGTCTTGCTATGTTTTGTTTTTTATTGATATTTCAGTGTGAAACGTGGTTGATGGTTGTAAGGCCTTCTCTTGTTGCTGGGTTTATAGCTGCCTGCTCGAAGACGGCTGCTTTAAAAACCCCAAAACTTGATTGGATGCTATTTTCTTGTACTTGACTGTGGCGTAATTCATACTAGCACTTTGATAACCATTTTACTTCATTAGGCTGTTAAAGAAATGCATCGATAACATTTCATTTTTAAAAAAATAGCTGGCATTTTCAAGTACGGCCTGTGTGGTAATGTTATTATCCAATCCAACCCTAAAGGCGCAAACTACTATAATGCACCAACAAAAAATGACTCGTCGATGAGCTCAGTGCACCCGTACTTTGACGATCAATGATCTATTTTTCTCATTGCAAGGCAAATCGAATGAATCAAATGCATAAAATGTTCATAGTATTCCCCGCAACCGAACATCTAACAAAAGACTGACATATATTCAGCCGTAAGTACCGCAAACACACAGTTAAGCTCTCTTCAATGTTGTATCTGCCAGCCATGCTTATGTGATTGCTATTATTTCATACTCAAATTGTAAATTTCAAACCTGTGAAATACCGGGAACAGATCATAGGCAGGCAAGTGATATCCCCATAAAAGATTATGAAATAAACAACTTTCAAATTTCCAACTGAAAACCGTTTTTAACAATTACTCCACTCAAATTCACACAGAAAATTTAATTCACTGAAGATTAAGCTAAAAAATATCCTTGTCTGCTGTAAAGTTACTCCAAATTTATCTCATCTGGACAATCCCTGCATTGATCAGCTTCTGAATCTTATTCATCACCTGTGGGTTCTTCATGTGATCTTGAGCAGCTTTAGGATTTTCCTGGAAGTCAACCAACACCTGTCCACAAAGTTCATTTAGCCAAATTCCTTATGCAGAAGCTTAAGTAAATACCAGAACTTTAAATACCTACTGCGGGATTCTAACTCATCTCTTCTTACCTGTCTCATGACTGGGTCAGAGAGTATGTTCTGAACTTCGGGGTCCTGCATTCCCTTGGCCTACATGATAAAAACAGAATTAAATCACGCCCCAATATTGTTGAAAAATTCATTCATCCTCATCAAGAGATTTAAAAGAGGCTCACTTGTCTCTCCTTCAATTCCTCTGGGCTTAATTCACCACGACCAGCCTTGTTAATTTGCTGCACACATCTGCAACAAATTTTAACCAAACAATTAAAAGATGACAACAATACAAGCTTAGAATGTGCACATTCAGGTAACGAAATCTCAAAGCAGTATTCATATATTGTACCTTCTGACGCCATCAAGAAGCTCCTGGTTTTGTGGGTCATGCTTTAGCCCCTCCTGGTATGTTTCTAGAGCTTTGTCATATTCCTTCATGAAAAACTGAATGGCTCCTTTTCTGGTATAACCCTTAGAGAAGGTTGGATCAAGCTCAATGCACTTATCTGCATCCTTCAATCCCTCAGGCATGGCCCCCAATTTCGTATAGCAGGCAGCTCTGTTGCTGTATGTCTGGAAGTAAAAAACCAGAACTTTTTTTTTCACCAATTGGCCATCATATATGCTTGAAATAGAGTTTAGCATGCACCTAAACTACAGACAAAAAGGATGAGACTTCATACCCTTGGATCTTTGGGATTCCTTCTCAATGATTCTGTATAATGTTGTATAGCCTCAGGATACTTCTGCTGCTTAAAAAATTCATTTCCTGCAAATCACCAGTGACATCAGGTTTGAGGGCCAACAAGAAATATAACAAAGTATAACTCAGTGGCAAAGTATGGAAAACATGGCAAATCCAAGTTGAATCCATTAATAGGCATCTGTTAAAGAATGGTAAACCCCTGTTTTGAGTGACAGCAACACCATAGTCCCATGTTGAAAGAATAGTAAATCCCACAAGAAACAAGTCAACAGCATCTGTTTAGGAAGGACATAGCTACTCCAAGTTGAATTCATTAATATCAGATATGTTAACGTTGAAGATGCCAAGAACAGAAACCAAGCACCACATTATCTAATATCAAGATGCACAGTAACTTGAAGACAACTTATGACGGGGATGAAGCTTAAATTTACTGTCACAGTTTGCTATGCATGAATGAAAGAATGTGCGCGCGCGCATTTGTGTCTGTATGAGAAATCACGTTATCATGAGATAAAACTGTTAAAAGACTTGAACTAAAGGACACAAGGCACACGAGCAACCAAACAAAAAGCCAAATGTAAACTGTACCTTTCTCACGCTCCTCATCAGCTATCTTCGGGTCAAAAATCTCTTGTTGCTCTAGTTCCTTCTTAGCTTTCTCCGCCTCATTAAGTTTTTTCAACGTGTCTGGGTTGCGGTGCTCCGTTAGAGCTTTCTGGAAAGTCTCAATAGCAGGTTCATAGTCCTTTGAACATTTTGCCATTTTCACCAGAGCAGTTCCCTTCCTAGTTAAAGCTCTTGCTATCATCTTAAAGTCAGATCTAAGCTCTCTGCCCCTTTCGACAGCCTTGTCACAATCCTTGATGCATTCCTCATACTAAAAAAGAATGATTCTATTAATAGGATTATGATGATTTATAAACAGAATTATATAAGAAAAAAAGAGGCATGATGTTCTAGTTAAGTGAACTTGAATAAAGACTAACTACATTAAAAACCTTTACTAAGCGGAATCATAAAAATAATTTTAGAGCAATAAGGCTGAGATCAACTACTAAAAACAGCAGAAGCTGTTATGCTTTCTGTTCCAAAGGCTTCAAATGTTCCAAACTGTTCAAAACCAACTGAATTAGTAGAGGCTGGTGAAACTTACACTATTTCTCATATTAAAAACTTAAATGATGCAGTTGAACAAAACTTTTAACCACATCTCTTATCCAGAAGCCAGTATAATGATTGATACCATTAAAATTAACACCTAACCCTAATTAAATTGTTCAATATGAAACAACAGGAGGATATATTACTATCAGAAAAGTGTACATAGTGGCACTAAAAGTTCATGAAGTCCTACATGGATGTTTCCCAAATCCCCAAACAAACAAAATCTTCACTGCCATCAAATTTTAGACTATAGCCGCCTCTCACTTAAAGCATATTCCTCTTCATTGTCCTTACTCTCATATGCAGAAATATAAACAAATCAACAGTTGCATAGAACAAGTTAAATTCTGAGCATATCCTAGATTTTACAGTATCATATGTCAATTAATATGACTACTAGCATGCATTGGTCTATAAACTATAATCTATTCAGTTACATACACAAATGAAGAAACATATAAAAGCAAAACAAGCGAAGCAGAAGCAGTCATTACCTTGCCCATTTCAAGATAAACCGCCGCACGATTAGTCAGGTAAGAAATATCCTCATCATCGAGCTCCAGTGCACTGGAGTAATGTTCAATTGCTTTCTCAAATTCCTTCTTCTTATAAGCAGCGTTTCCCGCCTCTTTCTCCTTCAATGCCTTTTCTTTTCTTTCCTTAGCTTCCTTCTCCTCCTCCGTCAGCTCCATTGGCTCAGGCTCGGGCTCAGACTCCGGCTTCCTCATCTCCTCCTTAGACGTATCCGGTCCTTTTGGGGCATCTTCGTCCTGCATTTCCATGTCATCACCACCAGTGGGCCCCTTAAACTTCACATTTAATAAAACCCCCAAAGCCTGCATCACCCGCTGGTCCTTCAAGTATAAGTTTAAGTTGTTAGGATTTCTCTGAATATCCTTCATCATATTACGAAAATCATCTTGGTCGAGATAACTTCTCGTAGTCGGATCCGCCATTAATTTTGCCCACATCTCAGGTCCGGCAAAAGCAGAACCAAATGGATTATCGGCCGGCGGGGAACGAGATCTGAACGGCGCGGAGGCCGCCGCTTTAGCATCGGCCAAGCCGGATTTGAGGGCTTCATTGTTAGGATCAATATCAAGTCCTTTCTTGTAGGAGTTAACAGCTTCGATATAGTCCTGTAATCCGAGGTGAGCAGCGCCAAGTCGGCTGTAGCCTTTGGACCAGTCCGGCTTAAGCTCGACGGTCTTCTTGGCGTCGGCTAAGGCGTCGGCGTAGTTGTGGAGAGAAGCGTGCGCGGCGGATCGATTGGAATACAGCACGTGATTATCCGGAGATAAAGAGATGGCCTCCGTGAAGTGGCGCACCGCGGATTCGAAATCCCCGGACGAAAACGCAGCGTTTCCCTTCGCTTTGGCTTCGTCTGCCATGTCAGCAAGGAATTAATTGAAGAATGATTGGCTTGTGGTTGTGGTTGCAGTAATGTTTAGAGCAAAGTACTGGCCTTTGAACTTCTCCTTTGTAGCGAAGAAAACGATTAGTTTCAAATATAAAAGACGAGTGGGAGGGACGAGAGGGTTCTGGGAAGAGGGATTCTGGAAGGTTCTGTTAAGTGAAGTCGTTTCGCTCGTGCCATCGTGCTCGTGCGTGCTCGAATAGAAAGTGGGTTGTTTGGTTACGGGGATTTGGTTGAACTTATTCCTATAACCGCCGCTTTTTCGAGTTTAATCTCAAAATTACCGATGCAGCCACCAGCGTATACATGTATAATTGGGCAGTAATTTTTCTTTTAATGCGGATAAGTTATGCGAGTGAAGGAAATTATTTTTAAATAAATTATAAAATTATGTGGTTTAAAAATGTTAAAATTTTTTATTATTCAAAAATATATGCGCACGAAAAAAAAGATATTCACACTGAAAAATAATTAATATATACACACACATAATACATAACACACACACACATATATATCGTTTTACTTTTTTATCATTGCATCACTTAATAATAATACAAAGTTGAGATTTTTATTAAATTATCATAACTGGATTTAACTTGAAAGGAATATGATTCTCTCCTGATCTAAGTTTTATTGAGTTTTTAATTATTTTCTGTCATGTGCCTTTTTAATGGTAGACTGGTAGTGTATAGGTAAGATTCAATTTTTTTATTTATTTATTAACAACCAATCAGTAATTAAATTATTTACTCATAACATGATCAGATAAAGAAAAAATCTTGATCAACTTGAAAATATATGCATTCAATGTCCTTTAGAACATGTCTTGATTTGCACATAGTTGAAAGAGTAATGACATACATTCATCTTTTATCTCAAAATTCATTTTAAATGATATGTTATTAATTAATTGGTTGGTAATTTTTTATAAAATTTAAGTGAAGTAATTATACTACCCCCACTATCTAATTGATAAATATGACGTCATTAGGGCTACTTTTTTGGAATAAATAATTTGAGATGCATAGCATTACTCTAGTTAAAATTCAATTGAAAAATAGCTACTCTAAATAAACATAAAATTTGTTGAGACAACATATACGAGGAGACTGATAAACTGGTAAAGTGAATAGGTGTCCTTTTACTCTATTACCTCATATGCATTTTATATTGCCAATTCAAGTTTAGTACAAAATTTTCAATTAATTTTTTATGTTTTAATCAATTTACATGAAAGTTATACTTAAAAAATAAAATATAGTATTACAAGTCCCTCATCTTTTTCTTTTATCTTCTGCTTCTTATGTTATAAGCATGACAAATTGATAAACTAATTTTAGTACCGACTTTGTATGACTTATCTACTAATTATAAGTGCTTATTTAATTTTATAAACTCTAATCAAAATTTTTTTTTTAGTATAGTTTTTAAATATCAAATAAGTTATTTTACCTCTATTAGCAAAAGATCAAATTTTGGGTTTTTGAAAGTATAGATCAAAAAGTTTTTTAAAATGTTAAAATTTATAAATGTCTTTTATTTATTTAACAATCTTATTTCATTTTTTAAAGCATAAGTTTAAAAATTTTGTCTATTAAAATAGTTTTATAATTTTTAATAAAGCTCTTATTAACAACCAAATAACTAAAAATTTTTAGGCAAAAACTCTTCTTATAAAAGTTTTACTAATAAAAGTTCTATTTAAATAAATTCTATTTAAAAAATTATATCAAACGGAGCCTTTGACATTACAAATCAATTAGTTAATTAACTTCAAATATGGGATTAACTTTCAAATAAGCAATTTAATGGTAGCAATTACAAAATACTCCACGAGTTTGGGGCCCCATGGAGCCCCACCTAAAATGAAAAAAAAAATTAAATAATTTTTGGGGAATGTGAGGAAAATAATTCTCAAATTCCTAACAGGGCGAGGTTTTGTTTTGTACTCCCCACCCAAATCCCCATTATTTATATTTTTTTAATTCTTATTTAATAATTTTTATTTTATCAACTATAATATCAAGTAATAATTTTTTCTTCTAATTTTTATGTAACATAAACAAGTTATGACTAAAAGAAAACCTTACAATATAATTCTTTTTCAATTTTAAAATATTATTACATTTTCTTTTCACTTTTAAGGTATTGTTCTATTTGAATGTTGTTTAATTTTAATATCATTTTAAGATATTATTTTAAATTTTTAGAGTTTTTAAAAATAATTTATAATATGTTGATAATTTTATTTTAAGTTTTTAATTTATTAAAATTATGTATCTATACCTACTGTGAAATATGTAAATAAAAAATATAATAGAGATAAAGAAATTATTCTCTATATGAGGATTTCTCATTCCCTTCCCCATCCAATTTTATTTATTAAAGAATGGGATGGGCCCTCCCGTCCTATTGCCATCCTGGCTAATTGTCTCTAATGGGCTTGTCAGTTGTAGACTGTAACAATTACAGGGTCTAGAATGAGGCCAAACTCGGGTAAATACAACATCCTCTTATTGTAATGCTTTTTACACCCGTTTGATATCCGTATAACGCCCCACTTTTGTAATCATAGACATTGTTCTATTGTTATTTGAAATTACATAAAAGGATAAATATAAATTTAATTAACTAAAATATTTTTATAAATTTTGAATCCTCAATTAATTTTGAATCTTAATATATGATATAATTAATTTTTGACAAAATCAAAGCAACTTTGAAACAATGAGCAAATAAAAGACCTAAAAATCATAATCTTATTATTAAAATTATGTTTATAATTTTATTTATTTATTTTTAAATAAGATAAAATTATAACGTCCCACTTTTGTAATAATTTCCATACTTCTATTGTTATTTGAAATTACATAAAAGGATAAATAAAAATAAATTAACTAAACTATTTTTACAAATTATGAACCCTTAATTAATTTTTAATCTTAAGACATGATATACTTAATTTGTTGATAAAATCAAAGCAATTTTGAAACAATGAGCAAATAAAAGACCTAGTAGTCATAATCTTATTATTAAAAGTGTGTTTATAATTTAATTAACTTATTTTAAATAATTGTAAAATTAAAATAAATTTTAATTAATTTTATGTCCTCGTTATTTCCATAAAGAAAGAGCTATAGTTAGAAGAAAGTAGGGGTTCTTAAGAGTTTTAAAGGGATGGTGAAAGAAGCTTCACTCTAAAAATAAACAAAGCAATGGGCGATGATCTAAAAACCAAAAGTGTAGAGCTTTTTACATTCCCAAAATTTTCTTTTGACACCACTCTTGAATTTTGTTCTATAAAATATCCTCAGCTTAATTTGTAGAATACCAACCCAGAAATTAAACACAATAATCTTGTCTTTAAATTTCACCATACAAAGAATATTTCTTTTAATTTTTTATTTATAAATACGAACAAATCCTAAAATTTTTAAATTATTTTTTTTCTAATTACATAATCTCTATCTCCATTAGTTTTAATTCTTAAATTTTTAAAAAAATTGAATTAAAATATAAGATACAAATATAAATTATAAAATGAGTTTTTTATTTATATAAATTATAAAATGAGTTGGGTGTAAGAAATTGTTAAAACAATAATTTATTTAAGTGTTTAACATATTTTCATTCAAAAAATTATATTGATTATTTAAGTAATGTGAATTGAGAAGGGTTTTTATAAGGAATTTAGGTGTCAAAACTAGGGATGACAATGGGCATCGCTCGCAGCAGGTTTGCAATTACCAAACCCAAACTCGCACAAAATTTAAATTATCAAACTCACCCGCAACCCGCGATGGGTTTTAATTTTTTTAAAAAATCCATCTGCAGCGGGTTTTAATAATTACTAAACCCGCAATGGTACCCGACAGATTTTTTGCGGGTTTTCATATTTAAAATAAAAAATATTTAATATATAAATTTATAATAATAACCTTAAATTCCATATAACATACTCAATTTTATATTTAAAAAATGTAAATGAAAAATTAAAATTTCAACATTAATCCAACACAAATTCTCAAATTTAAGTATAAATTACACAAATCCATTTAAAAAACACAAACTAGTATCTAAAATAATAATTATATTTCATATTATCATTTAAAACAAGCTCTGAGAGAAGATATTAATTTCATTCACCACCATAAGTACCCATTCAATACAATGCCTATAATAATAATTAAAATTAATATTTTCAAATACTAATTCGAAGGGAAATGCCTTTAATTTTCTTTAGGTTATGATTTTAGAATGAGAGATGTGCCACCTATACACATACACAACTTTGAACTTTTGGCTATCTGGTAATCTAAATAATGACATTATTTTCTTTATATGTATATATATATATTAAAATTAAATTAAAAATATTTATAAAAAATATTAAGAATTTGATAGATATCCATGCGGATATCTACTGGATATAAAATTAATACCAAATCTACCCATATTCATATGTAGATTTTAATTTATAATATTAAATCTACCCGTAACGGACAGATTTTAACAAATAAATTTGGATAAATTTATGAATTTACGAGTATAATTACCGTCCCTCGTCAAAACGCTGCTCAAAGCAAAAACCCGCGCTTATCAGCGTTAATGGGCCTAGCAGAACGTTGCACTTTGGGATCAAAGCGAAAGGACTAAGGAGTCCGCTTTACAATATGTTCGCATATGGATTTATTTTATAGAACGAGGCCACGCATACGTTAATGACTAGTGACCTTGAACTACTAGCTGCAACAAACTCAGTCGGTGAGCTTCCATTTCTGTAAATTATGTTCAAACCCAATGTGATGACGTGATTTCTTTGCTTCTAGTCATTGCTTTATTGCATTTCTGATTTTTTATGTTTGTTAATTATTTATTTCATAGACACGCACGATCCCTGTTTGACGAAATTCCGCAAACAAGAATCCTTAACCTTCTTTGATTAAATTCCCTAACAAATGCGATTCTACAAAATTTCCTATACTCATCTTGATAATTCCCAGTGAAGCATGTTAATCGCACGAGCATTCTTTAAAGCTGCGTTGCTTTTGAACAGATGCCGTTGCAAAACCCAGTCAGCCCGATCATTTTTTGAGTTGATAACAATTGCCATGCTGGATTCTTATATGTTGAAGCTGTATTACTGTTATCCGAATAATGGACTAATGTTTTTAATATCTGTAGTAGCTGGCACATGTTGATTGGTGGCATTTGTAGAAACCATAAGGAGTTCATCTGGGGCTGTAGTTATGTGTCTGATTATAGGTTTTCATTATAATTTTTGGTAGATTTTATAATGTGTAAGATGCGTGGTGGTGGCATCGATGATGGAGTGTTTTGAATCTTATCTACCTTAATAAGCTCTACAACAATGAATCTTTTTTACCCTTCAGTTTAATGGTCTAAACAGAGGAATACAGCATTTGATGTAATATTAGTTGCGAGAATTGATTAGCAAAATTTTGCAAACTATATATTTTAACTTGGATCATAGTCATCTCTGTCAACGCTATCAATGAACTAATTGGAAATCATGGTTAAGTTATCAAACATGTTTTATAGAATCATTTGTTTCTGTATGAGTATGGACAATCCCAACGGTGAAAGCATTTACTCTAGAAACTTGAACATTCAAAGCTCAGTTTCTAATTTTAGAAAAGTATTTAAAATTAAAATGTGTAAGGTAGTGTGCTTGAGAACAAAATTAAAATAAGCTGAGGTTCATTTAAATTCAGAAATTTCGAGAAATAGTGTGGATGGATATTGTTTTGGGCATCTATTTATTACTGTTGGTTCTGTTTCCCTTTTTTTGGAGGTAGGTTCCGGGTCTGTCTGGTTGGGTCTTCAAGTGTTGAATATGAAGACCAAACCATGTGCGGAAATGGTGACTTTTGCTGATGCTAAATGACAAGCCATTTGAACTCACAATGGGACTAGGTGTTAGGATGAAAAAATCTCAGTTGAATCAGTTGCCCATGTTATTGTCATGTTCTCTGGAGTTTTATCTCATTCTGCAGTTTCAGATTGTGATGTTCTTATCTGAAAATATGGTGTTTCTGGAAACTCCCAAGTATAACACTACTGCATCTAGTCAGTCCATTCGTCAATGATTTCATCTCTCGCTAGGGAAGGGATGAGAAGTGGAAATAGCCTGTGAATTGATTGAACACTTAAGTTCATTCTGCTTTAGAAGGTGGTTTGTGTAAATGACGTTCTCCTTTTGCATACATGAGAATGTTTTGTTCTTTTGGCTTTAAAAATTTATGTAGGACATTAATGGATTTAGAATATGCTTTCCCATTTTTGCTCTTATCTTTGATGTTTCTTACCTAAGAGATTTTTGTTTCTAATAAGAAAGAAGGGAAAAGATTTCTGCATTATCTTTATATGGTAAAATCTTCCTTCTCTATACAATTTTCATTAACATATTTACGAATGGAAAATGCTTTCAGACCAGTGGGCTTATGTTATACAGTGGAATCTTCCTTCTCTATACAATTTTCTGCGTACCTTATTGTTTACATTGTTATTTAGTTTCTTCTTTAATAAATTATGTATTTGCAGGAAAAATCACAATAAGGATTTGATGAGTGGTGCTTCAAGTAGCTTACGAGCAGCTTTCTCCCACTGTGTACAGCAAGTGCGAAATTATGATTACCATCACTACCTCTGCCTCCTCGAACTACCCCCTGAATTACGGAAAACTGCCTTTGCCCTCCGTGCCTTTAATGTTGAAACTTCCAAAGCCATGGATATTGCTTCTGATCCCCGGATTGGTCTCATGCGCCTAGTCTGGTGGAAAGAGGCAATAGACAAAATCTATGTTAGGAAGCAAATTGAGCACCCAGTAGCTCAAGCTCTTGCATCAGTTTTACCTGAAAATAAAATAAGCAAGGGATGGCTGAAAAGGTCTGTGGAAGCTCGAATTAATGATGCAAACAGAGAGATTAGTGATATCCCAGAAAAGATTGAAGATTTGGAGAAATATGCTGAGGATACTGTATCAACTCTTCTGTACACGACACTTCAAGCTGGTGGTATAAAGTCCACTGCGGCTGATCACGCAGCATCTCATATTGGCAAGGCAAGTGGCCTTCTTTTGCTACTTAAGTCATTACCGTATCATGCTAGCCGCAACCGCCACTTTTCTTATATACCAGCCGAAGTGGCAGCCAACCATGGTTTGCTTGTTAAGGAGGGGGGTCGATCGGAAATCCACTTGGATTCTCGTGAGGGTTTATGTGATGCTGTTTTTGAGATGGCATCAGTGGCAAATGTCCATTTGCTGAAGGCTCGTGAACTATCTGGGGCGGTGCCAATTGAGGCCCGTCCGGTTCTTCTTGAGTCTGTGCCTGCTCAAGTTCTTTTAGATTCCCTGAATCGGGTGCAATTTGATGTTTTTGATCCAAGGTTAGCACGAGGGGTGCTGGGTGTTCCTCCATTGTGGTACCATATGAAATTGAAGTGGTTTTCCTGGAGGGGGAAGTACTGAAAAATATCTAATCCTTTTTACAGATTGAGTGGGTCATTTACCTTGGGGTAGGAACCCTGGGATATAAACCAAGCGTTAACAGTGTATCTTTGTTTCGATAGCTTCATTGAGGAACACATACCATCTTCTCAGCGGTGAACATTTATGCTAATTGTGATTTTGTTATGTTTTTGTCTTGATAAAAACGCAGCATAGTCTTGAAACTTTATGCTCAAGAATCATTTAGGCTGCGTGTTCACCATTCTTGTTATCACTAGCTCTGGCTGGAGGAGTAAACTGTTTACTAATCAGTTTCATTGTCTGAATTGACAACCATAATATATAACAAGTCTGCTCTTGAAAATTTTGCTTAAATAAAAAAGAAAAAGAATTCAGCTCTAGTTTCATTTCTTGATATAAGATGAGCAGCCCTGTAATTCCTATTTATTTATTAGTTATTATTTCAAGATATTCGTATTTCTTGTTCAACATATCATTGTTTTAGTTTTGCAGTGGCTGAACAATCGAGTCTAGGAATTCAAAAATGCCCCCAGGGATTGTGTCTGTACTGATGAATTTGGGCCATTGTTTTCGTTTCCATTACGCACAGTATTTGATATTTAGAACAAAATGTCATTAGCGGGAGATTTCATTAGAGGATGATGAAGAGGAATCGGACAAGCACAATATTTTTATTTTTTCAATTTTATTGTTGAAGAAGATGCATAACATTATTAAAAAAAATGATAGTAAAAAATGAAGGAAGGAAAAAAAAAAAACGATGGCTTGAGGTACTGGAAAGTGGATAGGTTCCCCAAAAAAGATTGAAGCAAACAAAGAAACTCCAAATTCCCGAAAAAACAAACGTCTGTTGGCAACGTAGTATTTGGGGAGTGGGGACCCATTTTTGATCAGCGGTCAAAACGTGTCAATCCCTGCTTTTGCATGGCACCTTCCACCGCCTTATGCTTTTTAAATACGACTTTCTCCATTCTTACCACCTCATTCTCTCTCTTTTTGTGCTGTTTCTTGATTGCCTCTTCATCACTAATTTTCTCAATTTTTTCCACGCACTCTCTATGGCCACTGCCCATCATCGCTCTGTATTCTTTTTGCTAGTACTAGTACTGGTTCTTTTTACAGGAGGAGTTCAAGCTGCACGGTTCAACCAAAGGGACTCAGCAATCCTATTGCCTTCTGAGAAGCAAGAACCGCCGGCGGAGGAAGGTGGTGAGCCTGTTGGCACTAGATGGGCGGTTCTTGTGGCTGGATCATCGGGCTATGCAAATTACAGGCATCAGGTGTGTGTGTGTATAGTTCTATTTCTACGGTTTTGTTTTTGAACCGTTAATTAACTTAATTAGCTAGCATTTGCATTTTATTATGGCAATTAAACTTGTATGACGAAATTGTTGCAGGCCGATGTGTGCCATGCATATCAGTTGCTGAGGAAAGGTGGGTTGAAAGAAGAGCACATAGTGGTGTTCATGTACGATGACATAGCCATGCATGAGCTTAATCCCAGGCCTGGTGTGATCATCAACCATCCACAAGGTGAAAATCTTTATGACGGTGTGCCGAAGGTATTTACCAAATCTTTTTCGTTAATTTTTAAATAAAATATTCCTTCCTATGTAATTAGGAAAGCAACCACTAATTTAATATCTAATCCTATTATCTCTTTCTTTAATCTTGACAAAGTACTTAATATGCTAATCTTGACTTTTGTGTTATGAGTTGGTTTCATTTTGTCAACATTCAATAATGCTCCTCTTTGATAGTGATGCCCACTAAATGGTGTATTAATTTTCATTGGCGCTTCGTCAGTTTTAATTGTTTTTCTTGATGTCTAATCATGAACTGTAGCCCTAGCTTAAATTACAATAATGTGAAAGTAATGTGAAAGCTCCTAAAACAATTTAATATCAAACGTAACAACTATTCCACTTTAATGAAAATGATGTGGTTCTGTAATCTTTTTGGTCCTTTCAGTTGCTGAATCACAGTGGTTAATTTTCTAAATCCGGGGGCGGATGAATCCAGAAAGTTAATCAGTTGGCAGCCTGGCTTTGGGCTACATCAGCTTTTGAGCAAACAAAGAAACTAACTTCCTTTTTTATTTTTTTTATTTTTTATTTTCAATTCCACTTTGGACATACGGCATATTCTATGTCACTCTTTCACATGTACAAACACATACTTCTAAACAAATTTTCTTTGAGGTTGGTGTGACAATTTTCTAGGAGTTGGTACAAGGAAAGTTCGATCCCCAGATGTCTTATAGTCCCCTATGATTCACTGCAAGACATCTAACCAACTAGGATATCCTTTTGGGAACTAATTTTTGTACTGTCCTCGACAATGCTTTGTATTGAACATTTCAGTAGTTAGTTGCTGTAGATTAGTTCTAATAATCATGTTAAATTTTAGAAAGTAAAGTTGTTTTTGGCCTCCATTACTCTTTTAAGTGAATAAGAACTAATAAAAACATCCTAATTGGTTGATCAAAAAAGCATTTGGTGGCACGTCTGAGACTTGATATCATGTGGATTGCAGTACAGATCATTGGTTTTTAGTTTTCTTCGGGAGAAGTTGCTCTACAATATTTGTTATCATTCAAGACAACTGTGTTATTTTCCACTTATTGTTATTGTCTTTCAATATAGACGTCCGGAGTTCCACTATGTGTTAATGAAGCTGATGAGGCAGAAATTTTCCTTAGTTGAAGTTTCATCGTTCACATTAATTGATATTATAGTTCACTGACCAAATTGTGTTATCAATGGGGATAATCACGGCAGGATTATACTGGCGAGCATGTGACTGCTCAGAATTTGTACGCCGTACTTCTTGGTGACAGGAAAGCTGTAAAAGGTGGAAGTGGCAAGGTCGTGAATAGCAAGGCCAATGACAGGATCTTTATATTCTACTCTGATCATGGAGGCCCTGGAGTTCTTGGTATTTTTTTTTTTCTGTACTTAGTACTTTATGTAGTCTTATATTGTGTTATTTTACACTACAGTAAATGGCTTGATATTAGCTTTAACATGGTTTCATGGTAGCTACAATCTCAAAATTTGGTTTTCATTCCCCTATTTTGGGATTAGCGTTAACAAGTGACCCGTGAAGAATATAAGTGCTTTTTAAGCTAGTTAATCTTCCATTTGGGATCGTAGGGATGCCAAATATGCCTTATGTGTATGCCATGGAATTCATTGATGTCTTGAAGAAGAAGCACGCTGCGAAGAGCTATAATGAGATGGTAAAGTGATCAGTGGCTTCACAACTTGTGTGTTATAAAGATACAAATTGTGATTATTTACAGAGTTTTATGCTGCCACACAGGTTATATATGTGGAGGCCTGTGAAAGTGGTAGCATTTTTGAAGGTGTAATGCCCAAAGATCTAGATATATATGTCACTACTGCATCAAATGCACAAGAGAACAGCTTTGGGACTTATTGCCCTGGAATGGATCCTTCTCCACCTCCAGAGTACATCACTTGCTTGGGGGATTTGTACAGTGTTGCTTGGATGGAGGACAGGTATTCCATATTGCTCCTCGAAAGAACAAGCAAACTTTTAGGCTGTAAACTATCATGTGATTCTATATTGATGAAGCTTCCAAACTGAATGTGTATTTATAAATTTCCTGCAGTGAGACTCACAATTTGAAGAGAGAGACCATAAATCAACAGTATCAAGCTGTAAGATCAACAATATTTAGACTATCAACATCTTCAGCCGCAATTTCTGTTAAATACAAGAATAATTACAAGCTTTACTTATGTTCATGCAGGTGAAGGAACGGACTTCCAATTTTAACAGTTACAATTCTGGATCTCATGTGATGGAATATGGGAACACAAGCGTCAAATCAGAGAAGCTATACTTGTATCAAGGCTTCGATCCTGCCAGCACCAACTTTCCTCCAAACAAGCTTCTGCCTGATCAAATGGGAGTTGTCAACCAGAGAGACGCAGATCTTCTCTTCATGTGGCATATGGTGCGCCTTTCCCTCTTTAATTTATTTGGTTAATCTCAAAGCTCATATTAAGCAGCTCTTCAGGTTTCCTGTTCCATTTGGAGTTAATAGCAGCAGGTCGATGTCTGGATGACATGCAAATTTGATTGCTTTGTTTTACAGTACAAAAATGCAGCAGAGGGATCAGAAAAGAAATCAGAAATGCTTAAACAGATTACAGAGACAATGAGGCACAGAAAACACTTAGATGCAAGTATTGATATGATTGGAGTAATTTTATTTGGACCAGATAAGGGTTCTAGAATTCTTAATTCCGTTAGAGCACGTGGCCTGCCTCTTGTTGATGACTGGCAATGCCTGAAATCAATGGTAACGTTTTTTTTTTCTTAAAACAAACTCATATCATTTTATGATTCTTTTCCCTCTTGTGATATATGCTTGAATTTTATATTTGCAGGTTCGTGTTTTCGAGACTCACTGTGGGTCACTCACTCAATATGGCATGAAACACATGAGGGCATTTGCCAATATCTGCAACAGTGGTGTGTCCCAAGCCTTGATGGAAGAAACTTCTGAGGCTGCGTGCAGTGGCAATGAACTGAGGCAATGGCATCCGGCAATTAGAGGTTATAGCGCTTGATATTGATCTGATAAAATTTAAGCAGAAGCTTATTACTGTTGGTTCTTGTATTCAATAGTTGCGCTTTCTTCCTTGGTGCTGTCTAAATGTAAACGACTTTTAGTGTGTACTGTGGAGGCGACGGAGTCGTAGAACTGGCTTTAAAAGACCCTATTCCTATTGTATTTCCCACCCTTGATGTACAGTTGTGTTAGTTTTTCTTAGTCAACTGCAGAAATAATAGAAAACTTGCAATGTTCATCTGCAATACCGAAGAAGTTGCTCACTAACCGGACTCGAGATCCATGAATGAAACTGGGCCCAGAATGGGTCATTAGAGCCCAAGGTATTCAATCTGGTCTTACGGGTCTTGTGTCCAAATGTAGGCTTGAAATCAAACTAGGTCCTACGACCCTCATTTATGGGAGTGCCCATTTCACTCCCGGAAGGGCCACATCAGGAAAATTATGAGGGCAGAAGCAGATGCTTTAAAATGTGCGTGTATAAGTATATGTGGGATTCTACTGGTGCTTAGAATTGGTGAATACAAGTGGCCCACGTATAAGATGACCATTCTTATGAATGCCTGGGCTGATGTCGCGAACTGCCCAAAGTTTCGAGCCAAAAGAGGCTAACTTTGCAAGCCAAGTACTCATTCCGTAACACTAAGGTGCATTCCGATGTCATTTTTATGTGTCTAATTCTATTCTGTAGTTCATGCCATTATTTGAACTCGCGACCATTATTTGCATCTCCAAGATCAGCGACACCGTCTTGGTCATTCTTTTTTTTTTTCCCTTCCCAATCAATATAATTGATTTGAAATCTAGTCTGAAAATCTCTTATTAAAAATGATAAGAGAAGCTTACTTGTAACTTAAAATCTATCGTAAAGAACAATAAGGAGACCTACTCTAAATGAAAAAAAAAAAATTACTTTCATGATTATATGTGGTGACTTCAACCCTTAACCTCAAAAATAAGGTAATCACAAGGAGTGACTGTCTTGAGGAGGATGAAAATTGGACAAAAAAATTGAACAACGACAAGAACAGGAAGATGCAGGAAGAATGTCTTGCTAGGGCCACGTTACAGCTTCATCACTTCTTTTAGCGGCTTGGTCCACATGTATTCTGGAAGCATGGGAATAAGGGACCATATTTTGCACACTAAACTGAATTCAACCCGAACAATTCAATAATAGTAACTCTTTCAAGTCTCCGGATATGAATTGTGTGGCCGACTTTTGCATAAAATAATTTCTTTTGCATGGGACCCGAGATTTGCTATTTGGGCAAGTTGTTCTCAGCACGCATAATTCAACAGCTTGCTTGTGCCGTCTCAATTGTGGGCTTCGCAATTTGCAAGTCCTGAAAAAGAAAGCGGAGCAACTTGTACTTCCTTTACGACAATTCTAGGCTGCGTAAATTATACTCCCCAATTTTTTGTCTAACCTTAACTAATAACCTTGGATATTTGGAAAGATTCGCAAGAAATCCCAAGAAACATGTAATACTCTTATTCATGTTTTTGTTATATTTCACTACATATTAATTTGAACGGTAAATATTGCTTAACTTGTTAATCTATATAGGCAGGAAACAAAAATAAAGAAATGATTTCAATAATCAGTTTTGGAAGCTATCGAACAATCTTCCTTCTAACTTGTTTCATATTCTTGTGATGTGTTGGATCAATTGCGAGTCATACTAGTGTGATATTGGGGAAAAATCAGGTTTTTAAATTTTTATAAAACCTATTAATGACCGCTCTCATATAATATATAAGATCAGTAATATAGAAATCGTACCTTGAAAATCCGAGTTGGCTTTTTCCGCTGAAGTGATTTAGGCTCCTAGATCACGATCTGTCACTACCACGCTAGTTTAGATCACGAACTATCCCCAATGATTTTCCAGGTTATGACTCAGGTTCGATCTGCACTTGACGTGTGGGCGCCTTTATCACTATCAAAGCAACTAGCACGAGAAAATTTTTCTCTCAACAATAGAGAGAAAAATATTATTCTCAAATTTGTGTAAAATAGCTTTTGTATTTTCTGTTGAGAAAATAAATCTTTTATATCTCCCTTTTAGTGAAACCCTAGGCTCCAAATTAAACTTACGTTATTTACTTTTTCAATAGGGGACCCACCTTGTAAAATAACATAAGGCCCCTTATACAAAAGCTAATTAAATGGAGCCTCTCACTAAATGATATATTTAGGCTTTTGACCCATATTGCTAGTTATCTTGTTTATTAGTCTAGTAGTGGTGCAGTCAATTAAATGAGCTAACCCGGGGATCATTTGGGAACATACAATAGTGGCTACAATAATTAGGCATGTAATAAAACTAGTCCAATTATTTAATTCCAAATCTACTCCACTAAAAGATTGGAACTGACTTCCATAATTGTATGCTCGAATAATAATTCGTCCCAAGCCACATTGATTTATTTACTGCACAATCTTTTATACCACATCGTTAATTAAATTGATATCTCAACTGTCCAATCAATTTAATAACATCTGATTCCTTGATTTTTACTGGTTTTCTCTAATGATCATTTTCAACATACTAAATATGTTGACACACTCTGGCCAGAGAATTCTATGATCAAGTACCGAAAACCTATCAAGAGATGTATTGTACAAATTCTATATTGTTAATCTATAACTCCAATACTCATAATTGCTCCCACAAAGATACCGGGTAATCTTGACCACAAAGATGTGTCGTGCCCATTGGTAACTCAAATGGAATAACAATCACAATCATGAAATCATAATTAACTCAAGATTAAGATTACAGTAAAATTAACGCCTATGAGATTTAATAAGTCTGACAATTATTATAAAGTTAATTAAATCTCATATGTGATCCAGTTCAATGTAGTCGTACTACATCAATAAATTCATACATGATTAAGACAAATCATTCAGTGAATTTATTACAGTTTATACCTAAATAAAGTGCCCAACTTTATTTCTCAACTGCGAACTAAATTTATTTAATTATAAGATAACTTGTATTTATGTCTTCTGTAAATCCACATGGTGATCACATAAATACATATAATATGATTAAATGGATTTTAACACAAATATAAATGCAATTAAGATATTTGAATAAAATACCTCCTTAATTTTATTAATCAGAAAAAATATTTATTACAGTTAAATAAACACATATGCTTTTAAAGAGCATAATTTCCCAACATGTAAGCATTGGATTAATATCCAATCTTTTCTCCTATGATCAGACCATCATTTTTAATAAATGGCTGACCAATTGTTGGAGGTTTATGGATGGCTTGAATAGGTATTACAGAATTCCTCCTTGAATAGATGGTTAGATCATGATTCTCGTGAAAACTTATTTTTTCCAATCAGTTAATTAAAATTAATGTCTGTTTCAATGACAAATTCATATAATTCATATACAAAGCAAGATCAACACAAGTCGTCGATACGTCACTATATTGTTTCCATTTCCGATTAACAAATAGAATTGGATTATTGAGCTCATTGAAATTGCGAATCATGTTGATTGGCTACGTGAAGTGGACGTAACCCTTTACCATCTCTCCACCTTTATCTGCAAAAGTTACTTAACAAGGCATTAGTGACATTTTTAATTGTTTTAATTTCCAATAACTTGTGCATTTTTTATACACACACATATATAGCCGGGTAAGTAGTTATTGATGTCAGATGTTTAGTATAGAGTGGAGTTATATGCACTCTAAAAATTACTTTGAACATTTTATTATTAAAAAAATGTTAAAGAGAGAAAAGAATGAGAGAAATACGAGAGAAAGTATATTTAAAAAAAAGAGAGAGAAAATGGTCTAGGTAGAGAAAAAAAGTAAAATTTTCTCATTTTCTCTAGTCTTTCTCTCATTTTTCTCTCTCTTTAGCTTTGCTCTTATTACTATGTACACTCATCTAGTAATTTTAAGAAAATAAATTATACTTTGTACACTCTTTAAAATACCAAAAAAAACCCTCACTTAATCCTTTTTAAAATTAATCATCTTAATTAATCTACACACTCATGAAAATTCTATATACACTCAAACAAATAAATCAATTAAACAATATATCCTTTGGTCAAATCAATCATACAAAATAGAATTAATTGTCCAAAAAATTATATCAAGAAATCTATTGATAATTGCTGTCAACATCTATTATTACTTGTAGCTACGCCACCATTAATTATTTCCTTGAAATGTTGTATGCGATAATTATATATTGTCTCCCATCCTTTGGCACAAAAACTGTGAAATCTTTGCCAATTGATTGCTACAAGGGGGATAAGATGGCTTGGTAATAAGAACACCTACATATGTTTGATTAATTTCAATTAGTAGAATTGCTTATTAAATTCAACATAAAAATTGAAAAATATAAAAAAAATACCTCTACAAAATTATTGTTATTTACAAAACCAATAGCAATCTCTTTACGAGAATATGTAGGTATTGGCTTGGACCTAAAAGGAAGGAAGTGTTGTGCAAATTTTATTAAATATGCAAGCGTACGAATCTGTTGTAGTATAGACTAATGGTGACGAGTGTCGATCCCACGAGGAGGTGGATTTTAATTATATATAGAATTAATTTTGTAAATGGGTGGTTGGATTTGTGGTGGAAATGATTTGAAATATCCTAAACTTGGAATTGAAATGGCAAGAATAAATTTTAAAATTAGAATTTAAATAGCGAGAATAAATTGAAGAGAAATCTATTGAGATGAAGTACTTGAGTATTTGGATCCGTATCAACATGCATCATGGGCTAAATATTTCTTATTAATACCAATTAAATCATGAGGGGAGAATCCACACATCATGAACCACACTCTAATAAATATGGTGCTAAAGGCTTATTGTGCCAAATAATAATAATCTTATTCTAGGGAGCCGGTGAAACCAGGGCGTTACTAAACAAGATTATTATTATTTGTCAATGAAAAGTTAAAACATCAACAAAAACTAGAGGGGAAGAGAAAATAAATTTACCAAATCAAGCCCATGACACATGTTGAGACTTTACCTTCAACCCAAGCTTGAAAAAAAATTAGTCACTCATAGTTGAACTAGGGGCAAAATGGGAATTTACTAAAATACATAGAAAATACAAGATGGAGAGAGAATTACAGAAAATAGAGTCCAAAAATGAATTCAGAGGTGCCAAATTAGGGGGGAGGCCCCCTTTTTATAGATACATCGAGTGAATCATGACCATCGGATTAAAAACAGTTTGGACGCTCAAGATTGCGCCACGTCATCAGTCAACAGTACAGTCAACACATGCGTGAACAGTAACATAGTTTGACCACGATTTGAACAGTGACACGGTTTGCACACGGTTTGGAACAGTAATGCGGTTTGCACAGTAATAATCCCATGTGTTGCATGTACCGTACGTGTAGTTTTTGATCCACTAATATGCTGCCACGTCACCATTAACAGTAAATAAGAATTTTAGTCCAATAGGATCTTAACACGTCATCAGTCAATGCCACGTCATCGGTCAATGTCACGTCATCGATCCGTCTATGTGAACAATGTCATTTTTCGTAGACAGTACCCGTACACGTGAATAGTGCCGTATATATGAACAATGTCATTTTTCTTTTTATACTCCTCCTAAGGTTTTCGACCATTCTGAGTTCAAAAATGATATCCGTTTTTCCATCTGATCTCTCGTTTATTGTGAAATGACTATAATACCCTTAAAATACATAAAATATTAAATTAAAATAAAACACACATAATTAAATTACAAAGAGATAAAACACATAAAAATGAGGATTTTTAGTAAGACTTAAAATGTAAAATGATAATTTTCTCCTTTATAAATATGTATTTTCTAACACTCAACAGGAAGGTAAGGCATTGCTTCATCGATAAGTGGAATACCACAATGTTGTAGGCTGATGCAATAAGATGTCCCATGTCAGGCATTGTCATCCATTTGTTAGATCTTAGATAGTTCTCAAAATATGATATTGCAAGAATTAATTCATTAAGTCTCTCATATGTCCCATATAAATCGCTATAATGCTCTATATTCAAATGCAACTCATTTAGCATATCTTTCCTCACTTGTAACCATCCATTCTCACCAAAATCCATTAAGTCGGCTATCGCTCTAAAGCCACAATTACAATCAGGTGCGACATATTTAATATGATGAATGTATGATTGTAATGCAACTAGAAATTCATTAACAAGTGGATTTGACTTGAGCAGTTTTTTTTTTTATTCACATAGCAACAAATATGAGGAAAAAATGTGAAAATACAAACTATAGTTAAGAAATAAGTGCATGTGTGTGTCTGTATGTATAATGCTGATACAATTAAAACAATATCTTTTGCTAATATATATAATAATTCTAATACAATTAAAATAATACCTTTTCCTTTGGTTGCTTATTTCCATTAACTTTTACTGCAGGTCTCATGAATGCAAATGTAGGCGAACAAATTTCTTTTCCTGATAAAACAATCTCAAAAGCAGATGGGTCATGATGGGTCGATGCATTAGCTTTTGAATTTGGTCGACCACGTGTACTTTTCTTAGCTTCTGGTTCTATAAGAGATGTAGACTGAAGATTAACAATTTATGTCAACTTTTGTAGAATATGTAACTTCGTATCATCATCATTCTCATTAAAGTGTTTGGCAATCAAGTCAAATATTTGTCGGTAACTCATCTTTACCTTTCTCTTATTATGATTACGAATCAAGTCAAGTTTCTTCCAATGTGAATCAATACATTCTAAAGGTATAGGTCGACTTTCCTTTTTATATTCTGCAATCTCATGAGCACAAGGTAAACCGTGCGTATTACGAATTGTACAACCACACGCGGACACATCAATACTAATGGAATTAGCATGCTCTGACTCAGTTAACACCATTTGCAATGTAGCTATAGAAATAAAAGCCTCGAAGCTCTTTAAATTCAGCAGGTTTGAATGGATGTTGTACTATTGTCAAACTTTTTTCAAATGAAACTTTGATGTTCGTGTGTAATAATTTTAATAAAGAATGGATCTTTGTACTAGATGTCTCAAAATTATCTTGACTTGTGCCAAGCTCCTTTTTAAGCCTTGAATGTGAACTTTCCACCCTATTAATAAAAATTAAAATTTTATTAATATATATTAATTTTAAATTGATAAGCTAACTATGAAGTGGTGCATGAAAATAAAATTATACTTATTTGTTGTTAAGTTTCCGAAATGCATGATCTTGTCTGTCTATGCAAAACAAAATTTTCCTTGTATTTATCCAACCATGTAGATGTCACATGCTCGATTGCTTGTGGATAGGATATAAAATCTTGCTGTAAAGCATTGAGGTGAATAATAAATTCATTTTCACTGAAAGAAAATAACAATACATTTCAACTCATCATAAACTTTTCCCATATCTCTCTTATTGTGAACAATTTCTTTCACTTTGCCATCTTCATTAACAAATGTTTTGCATTGGGAAATACTCTTTCAATGGCATTAATTAAAGCTAAGTCTCTACCACTAAGAATGACTTTAGGCATAGCACTATAATCCAATACACTTTTTAATCTAGTCAATGCCCATGTGCAGTTGTCTTCTCGCTCAAATTCAAGATAAACAAAAGCACCAAGAAATGTCATCTCAGTAGGTGTCACTCCCAGAATTTGCAGTAGGGGAAGATAATATCTATTACACTTGTAAGTGCAATCCATCAGCAAGACATATGGAAATGCATGCAACAAGTCCATACTGACAGGATGCGCCCAAATAAGTCTTTGACAATATTAGTATTATCAAAGCTTCTATGCCACTCAATGTACTTGTGTTCAGATAACTTACTTAATAATAGTTGCATTTGTGATCTCCCACCCATCTCTGCTACCTTATACCTTTGACGTGCATTATAAATATTCTTTATTGTTGAGACATTGTTGGGATTTTTCTTTTTCAATGTCAATAAAATATCTTTTAGACGCACCATACTTGTAGACATATCAATTAACAATAAAGTCTCTTCTTTTGACAATCTTCATGCATAAGAATGCCCCTTAAGATGCTCAGCAGCCTGATGATCATGTACTCCACATACTACTTTTAATACCTAATCATCATCAGTGTCTAACTTACGACCATTTAATGTAAATGGACATCCACATCTCTTAGTGTCAATAGTCCTTGGTTGCTTTTCTTTTTTATTCTCTTCATTTGTTCTCGTGTTTCTATACTGTCCACTTCTCTCACAACAAAAGGCGATCCTTGGTTTTTGAGCACCATTACTAGAATTAGATATCTTGATCACAATTACAAAACCATTTCCTCCTAACTTCACGTGTCCAATGAATTAACTCTTTCTTACTTTTAAATATCTACATATAAAATAAATAAATAAATATTAATGAAGGAACATTAGATATATGAATTGTAAAATGAGACTCGCCTTATGATTGATGAATTTATTAGTATAATCCATTACGCATTCTGAATTAACATTGGTGATTTGAGTTGAAGCCATGTCCTCCACGAAATACAGAATCTAGACGCATGTTCATCAACTGAATATTTCATAGTAAATTGTAAAATATTTTAAAGTAAATTGTAAAAGAATATAGACACCACATAAGATATTTTAAAGCAAATCGTAAGATAAATTGTAATTACTACGCTTGTTCATCATAACAAATTATAAAATATTTTAAAGCAATGATCACCGTTTTTTCATCAAAAGAATATAGACGCCACATGCACGTAAGAACGCACTCCTCAACTAGAAATTAAGAATATATTTTGTGTAGTTTCAAGACCCACAAACGAGACACATGCTAGCCATAACATTATATTCCAAAATTGAATTTCAATAGTTGAATTTAGGACCCCACAAATGAGACACATGCTAGCCATAACATTGTACTTCAAAACTGAATTTCAATACCTGAACACAAAGACGCATGCTAGCCATAACATTATACTTCAATATGAATTTCAATATTTGAACATCCCGTTATACTCAACTCCATAAAAGTCAGACGGCATTCAATTCACTTACTCAACAATCTCGAAGGGGAAGAACAAAGTGGATTATTTGTCTTGTAAATTAAAAAATTAAAAGGATCACACATACCTCATTAAAGTTAAAATCTTCACATATTAAGTTTCCTTTATAAATATTTACTTAAGATATTTGGAAGAAAAAACTTAAGATTTAAAATAGTAAAAAAATTAAACATTAATTGCAGTGGCCTAATTGAGTGTCTAAAGTAAGAATATTATATGTGCTCATAATAAAGTGCCTTAATAGTAATTTATATCATGTGTATTTTTATAATAAAATTTTTTGTAAAAATATGAGTGTTCAAAGTGCATATAGCCCCACCATTATATATATATATATATAGAGAGAGATGTTCAAATCTAAAATTTTATCGTGCAAGAAAGTCCGAAAATATACATAAATCGTGCGATTTAGGTGTTTTAAAAAACCTCTAAAACCCCACAGCTTCAAAGTTTTTTTGAATTTTTCCAACATTTTAAGAACTTAGACAAGAAAAGTAATATATATATATATATATATATTCAAACTTATTATTAGAGAATTCAATCAAGTTGAGATGAGTTCATTAGGTAGATAACCAAAACGATCATTTTTTTTTATTTAAAAAAACTATAATTTATATAGTCCAATGCGATAATCTCTCTCTGAAAGTTTTCAATCAGAAATGATGCTTCGATCGGCAAGAGGTTGGTCCATGTTCTATTTGTATTCTTGCTAAACTTGGAAGCTATCAAAGATTATGATATGGATTGATTGCTAAATCTCATGAAGAGGGCTACGGTTAAACGGAAATTAAGCGTCTATATTAAATCCATTATTTTCTTGCGCTCCTTTTTATACCGTAGATAATTATATTAATTACTATTATCAAATTAGTTTCTTTTACTTTTCAGGTACATATACTTTGTACGTCTAATCTCACCTGCTAATGATATATAAAATTAGGCCTGAAAGTGACGATGAAAAGCATCTGATGCTAAACAGCTTTTAAATCACTAGCACATACATACCAATTGCCTGTCGCTTTATCGACTAATAAATCGTCGTCTTCCTCAGAGATGGATAAGAACGAGCTAAACTGCTGGACTAGGTTCAATTGATCTTTTTGCTAGGGCTGCTATAATCTCAGATCTATTACAATTGAAAATTAGTTCCCGAATTTCAATTCTGGGTTCCTGTCGTTTTCTTTGCAAAACCGCTTGACCAATAACACTTGCGTCTTATTTAATTTATCACTTTTCAGATCAAATCTTGTTAGATGGACATTCACTAATCACTAATCACCAACTAGCTAGCAGCGCTCAATTTTGAAGCAATCTTTTTGGTTTTGTGCTCATCTCATTTGTCGTCAGTCACATGGATTTTTTTTTTTTTGAATCACATATGGATACTTGTTTAATTATGATAATAGACTGATGTATAAGAAGTGTAGCTTTTGTGGGTGTGGGTGCTAATCAGATTAACAGGTAAAATCTTTTAGGATGGTACAAGAGACTTGAGTATAAAGTGGTGATATTAAGTTGAATTTAAATTATTAATTAAAATCATAATAGAACAACAAAAAAAATCTCTAGCTCTTGCTTGTATTTGATCAGTCGTTAATTTTAATATGATCAACAGTCTTACCCTGCTCATCAACACATTCAGCTGACATCAAATAATATGCAATACCGCTTTATCAGTTGCTCTACTCTTAATTTTTAAATAAATCTTCGATTGTTAATGGAAAAATAGTATATGGAATCTGAGAAAATAATCTGTAAAAGGTATCTGCGTAGAAGAAAATTATATACTCAGCATTTTTATTTACAAAAAATGGAGGAATATCAATAATATCATCTAAAATTCTGCATTTTTGCTATCATATCACAAATGTGGACGGTGGTGCTTACGACTCCGGCAATGATCCCATGCGTCGATTCTCGTCTTCACTTTCTCAAACTCCGAAATCCGACAAGGTATCGTGATCCCACCCGGATGGTTGAAGCCGTATGCCCGCTCCGCTTGCTTCAGCAACTCTCCAAACAAGGGGTGATTAAAGTAAATAACAGGCACAAACACCCTCCTGGCTTCGTCATCCGACTCCCCCACGTACACAGCCAAGTGTCCCTTGGGTACCTCCGCGGGTTTTGCTTGACCCAACTGGATAAAACCCGGATTAGAACTCGGAAAACAAAGCTGTTTAGCTCCACGCCGTATGAAGCTTGCCGTGGATAAAAACTTTGACATGGCCTTGCAGCTGCTTCTAGTACTCTGGGAGACAGCGCTTCCGAGGAAATACCTGCAACGCGGTCTTCTTCTGGGTCGGATTATCCACTTGAACACCTTCACTATCCTGCGCCCTAGCTTGAAGCCTCTAAACCGATTCATTCTTGTAACCGTATAATATTATTTAATAAGAGAACTAAAGCAAAAAGACTGCTACAAAATTAAGTGGAGCGTTTTTACGTATAGAACTAGTGTTGGATGGAGGAAATAGGTGATGGTTGCTACGACTCGAGAATGAGACTTGGGTTCTTTTTGTTCATCATGTTTGATGAATCAAACCAAAACAGCCCCAAATGTGTACATATAAGTATATAACGCAGAGTGTATGGTAATGGACGTTGAGAGGGGAGGGGAGATGCAAGAAGATATGGTCGGCACGCGGCGCGCACTTCGTAAAAGTGGGACCAAGAATTTAAAGGAAAAAAAAAATTGAACCAAAAATTTGTATAATTAAAATTTCTTCTCTGGGACTGATGGAACATGGGTTTACGTGGTAATAATGTTTGGTACTTTTATTCTTAAACAATACATATTTGATGAATTTATAAAAGTCCATGTGACATTGGTGGAGCTGGACAAATTGGCAGATTTGGTTTACTGGAATATGTTTGTTAAATCTTTTCTATGTATTGGAATATATATATTTTCGGTTTTTTTAATCAAAGAGATAATAATTAGAGGGTGGGTGAAAATTAAAATTAAAATAGCAGAAGGTCAAAGGTCAAAGGTCAACTGGGCAGAGGTTTTGATGCTTCGCAGGCCGTATGAAGTCGGAATTAATTTTTGGTGAAATTCAAAATAATGTATTTTTTGAAGGAAAAAAAAAATATTTAAGATGTACGGTCAAAGTTGAATTGTACTGTTAGGTTAGTACCATGCAATGTTACGGACTTTGACGGTTGAAAATATATGGAAAATTTAAGTTGTGCATGGAAAGGTCAGTTCCGTTTTGGAGTAGGGACTTTTAAATAAATTAACGATAGATACAGCATCTGTTAAATAAAGATTAAAGATGGTTATCTTGTTTCGGTGGCAAATTTGCTGTGAAGTTGGGAAAGTCAAGAATCAAACCATGAGGATTTGATCAAAGTGATCTATGGAACATTGCATGTTTAATCATAGCTGAATGTTGGAACCCAATAGATAACCAAAAGCAAACCACAGTTCGATGATAAACATATAAATATCACTTTTGATTTGATCCACACCACACACTTGTCCCTTCAATGAAGAAAATGTTTTTTTTTTCTCGTTTTGATATTTTTTATGCTTTGGCCGCATAGGCTGCCAATTTATTTCTTGTTCTCATTTTCTCAAATTGCTAGTTTATGGTAGTTTTTTTTTTGGTCTTTTTGGGGAAAAAGAAAAAGACAAGAAATTGCGACCCTTTAGTGAGTGGATGGGACGACGAAACGTAACAAACGTTCCTCTTTGAGGCAATTGGTGTTAGGAGCTGCCCAACGTTTGTTTAATAATCAATGTGTCATTATCTATTTAAATATAATTACATTTTTTAAAAGAAAATAAATAATTTATTTAATGCTTAGAATGGTGCAAGGTGGGCAGCCATTGATGACTGTTCTTCCTAGATACGTACTTTGTTGGTACAATTTAAACTTTCTAATTATCGCTATTGCCAATTCACGTTCTAATGACCATTAATATTTTCTTGATATAGAGATGGGACCTGTGTTAATTTTCTGACTTTTTTTTTTGAAATTTCCAAGAAGCCAGCATAGAATTTCGATCATGTAGAGGTAGGGAACATATAAATCTGAAGTCTCAACGAACAAGAAGAAAACAAAACAAAAGACTCATGGAGATAGCCAAATCTCTACGTTACTGGACTTCATGTGGATTCAAACTAAGCCGGTGACCTTGCAGAATCAATGCAGCGGCTATAAAATTCAGCAATTGTTTACTTCTCTTGTTAACGCAATACATACATACATACATATATACATACATACATATATATATATATATGACAATTTGTTTTGACAAAGCGTATATAAAAGAATCGCCAAATTTATATGCATTTGAATGAATATTATTATTATTATTATTATTATTATTATTATTATGATGTAGAAGTTAAAGGAGTTGGCGATGCTTAAATATAACTTTTTAGTGTGCTAAACATTCTTATGAATTAAATTTGGATTGCTAATCAAACAAAGAAGTTGAAAGCCACTTTCATGTCGCCCTTGGACAAATCTTAGTAATATTATTTAATAGATTATTTTACATTTTTAAGCAAAATTTCTGAAATACAATTCACATAATTAAATTTATTAGGTCGGATATAATTATATTTGAAAACATCTTTGTACAAAAAAACTTATGTGCGTCTCAAATTATATATATATATATACAGCAAAGTTCAAAAAATCTGAAACTTAACAAAAAGATGCAGCAAGATTAGTCAACCCTACACAAAAATTATTAATGTTTGTAATGTGATGTCCATTGAAAAGCTTTCGACGAATACTGATTTTAATTACATGTTAAAAAAACAATTCAACTCAAATCTGATTGATCCAACCACATTAGATACAACTACCATTTTGATTCATGAGATCCCGTATGTCACCGTAAAATCGAAGTGGAACCCACTGACAGTATAATGGATAAGTTAAAAAGTAAGTGTAAAAGATTGTTTAGTTGTTATATTATAAGGTTAGTATCTGATTCATTATTATATTTTTAAAAATACTTTAAAATATTTCTGCCGTTGAACTATTGACACTTTTGCCGTTATTTTTTTGTTTCTTTTTACTTGTTTTTACAATAATACACTCTTACAATAATATTTTTTGAGACATTAATAAAAAAATATTAAATTACCAATTTAATCCTAAAAATAAAATAAAAATAAGAAATATATATTAATTTTTGCAAAAGCTCACGTATGCCCAAAAAATGTTAATATTATAAAAAAAATAAATAACTAATTTTTTGGACATTAATAAAAAATTAATATATTAACTCCTCAACAGAGTGTTCTATAAAAATTAATATATATTGTTTTTGTTTCAATTTTATGTATTAGGCCAAATTGGTAATTTAATTTTTTGCTTCAAAACAAAAGAAACATTATTGCGAGAGGTAATATGTAAAAGCAAGTCAAAAGAAACAATAAGTAATGCAGGTGTGTCAATAATTCAACTACAAGGATATTTTGAGGCAAGTTTTAAAAATATGGAAAATAAACGAACACTAACTTCAAGTTATAGAGACTAATGAGCTTTTACCCTAAAATGTAAATTTATGATATTCAAAGTTTATACATTATGTGTAAGGATATTTTATGACAAGAAATTTTTAATAATAATAATAATAGTCAATCTACTAAGTTTATACACAAAAGAATTAATTGTTCCATATTATAAACCGTCAAGTGTTTGCTATATTAAAAGTACAATATATTTTATTGCAATCACATAACAATTGGTTGATAAATTTATTAATTCTAAGACTTTCTTTAGTATTGTGGTTGTGGTTTGTAAGCCATAATTGAGTGAAATGCAAGCCCTTGTTATGAAATAAAAATTAATAATTTGACAAAACAAAAAAAATCATATAAATTTTTTACCAAGTAACTGTAGATTAAAATACATAAACCCTCAAACCATAGTAACTAAAATTTATTAAGTATTTTATTAATGTGGCCTAAATTGTAGTGCTAAACACACTAACAAAAAACTCTCCTTGTATTAGAAAATCTATTAGACAACAACACAAAATATAGAAGCAACACAAGATAAGGAACAAAAATATAAAATGAGAGAGCAATATATTATATAGTGAATTTATTCATTTCAAGTGTGTACAAAATAAAGAGATGATGTCTCCTTTTATATTTACATAATTATTACATGAAATTAATAAAAATATTATGAATCATAATTTCTTGTGAGATAGTAGGAGTTATAGAAAACTTAAGGGTTGTTAATGGTAAATAATAAAAAAACTAAAAGATATATGTTATAAATATCCTTATTTATTTTAATAAATTCATAACCGTTTGTTTATTTATTTATTTATTGAAAAAGAAACGGAGCCTTTTAACTAGTAGACAATAACTGACGCCAAATTGCTAATGCCTAGAAGGTTGGATCTTGAGATTTTTGTTGGTCCAATCCAGACAGTTCGAGTGGATATGGGCCTCGTCTGGGCTAGAAATACTGGGCCAGATTATTCCAAGTAACAGAAAAGATCATGCTCTATTACTATTTCACATAATTTCGTTGTCGCCTGGTTTTGTGTTTCAAAATACCCATGCAATTTTACATTAGCAAAAAGTGATACGTTTTCAAGATAAATTGAAAGGTTCAATCATATAAACGAAGGTCATAGATGCGTCATTACTATAAATTTTTTATTAAATTTTTTTCAAAGATGGTCTGAAGCATTAGTTATTGTTGAACGATCTTGAAACATCATAAACGTTATTATTTGGTTTGTTAATTACACATTCATGATTCATTTATGGTCTCATTGGCATGGTTATGATCATCCGAAGCACTTCCAAGTCTCTCATGACGTTTGAAATTACCTTACCTAATACTATGATATTATGCTTCTCTCGTTGTTCTAGATGAAATTAATTAAACCAAGACCTTTATAACTAAGTTGTCATTTACATAAGAAAAGTTATTAAACTAACCATTAATTTGTAACTGCTAGACTCATATCTTCAGTATTATTTGAGCAAGTTTTTTCACTTTTAAATGATTAAGAGAGCTCTGAATATTAGACCTTACAAATGCTACTTTTTTTTTTTTTGGAAACCGTAACTTATTTGATCAAAAGTTGGTGGATCACTGGATATGTTAACAAAATAAAATCTGTGTCTAATTGTACTTTTGGCCTTTCAGTTATCCGTTTCTATATTATTATAAACCCAATCAAGATTGTATGACTCCTATCGTCACTGGGAAGTCTTAGCTTCCTATATACAAGCAACTATGCACCTTTTCTTTCTTTTCTTCTTTTTGTGAGATAATATTCTTCTCTAATTTTTGGGGTTGCCCTCAGCAGGTTTAAATGTGAAAAAGAGTAATGGGCACAGCACCTTATATAAGGATTTGGCATTCATGACCATATCTTGTGTATGTCGCGTAATGATCTCAATGAGGATTGCTTCTGCATATCTACTGTAACTTCATTGTGGTATTTTCAAAATTATATACATATATATATCGATATATATATTTGTGGGATATCAACCATTTATTTTATTTTATTTTATTGTATGTGGTCATTTATCTTCAAAAGAAATGACAGCTAGCCAGCTCTTTACCCACATTACCTCTCCAATTCTCAAGCCATTAGTTTTTCATATCAGCACAAACCGATATTTCCAGTGCCCTTTTTCCAAAAGCAAGAGACACGGCAACCTGTCCTTTCTGATTGAGAAAACAGAATATTAATCTATTTCTATGCCTTCTTGGACCACCCTACAGATTTCTTTTCCTTTTTAAATTATATTTGTTTATAAATTGATACTCCTAAGAACAAATATAGTTGGAGGCTAGTAAAGCACTTGCCTTATTCTCTACGAATGAATACTGTCGCTCTCCAGTGCTAATTATTGTGTGAATAAAAAAGAAATTATCATGTGCTTGCTCTTTTGCCAATAACTAAGCACCACCCGATCAAAAGATTTTTTTTTTTTGCTTCAATTATAAGAAAATGATCCTTATTACCTTTCACATATATGACAAAACTTGTAATCTTGATGGTTCTGATTGATTAGATGTGTGTGAGTTGATAATCTTTTAACAGCTTCATGATATAAACCACATTAACTACCCTTAAACTATAGCATCAATGGAAAGGTATAGGTCCCGCTGTTGTATCTATAATTATTAGAGTAACATTTCAGTTGGCTCCGGGGTTTCAGTGAATTAATAAGTGTCACTCCACCAGATAATTCATTATGACCAAGGTACAGGCTACAGCAATTTCAATCAAATCCCACATCTTGGATTTTTTCGGGGACAATAAAGACACCATTTTAGCTCATGTTCCCTCTTCCGTGACTGCATTTCTACAAATCATCCTCATGTTAAACGTTAATGTCAATCACCAAATACTCCTCGGCTGCATGCACGCATGCATTTTCTTACACTGGGATAAAGCGTTTGGCTTATAGTTAAGGATCTGCAACAAATGTAGTATTATTAGTGTTAATCTTAATTTGATCATTTCATGAGTCCTTTAGTTTTAATCTATAGTTACTACTTAAGACTTGATCTTTGTGTTGATTTTTTTATGAGATTGTGAGTCACAGTCATTGAATAACTAAATATAAATGATTAAATCTTAGTCCAGCATTATTATAAATAAACATATGGCACAAAATTTTTAACAGATCAATACAACTCACATCAGTATTTTATACAAATTCCTGCTTTTAACCACACATAGCCATAGGTCCCTTAACAGGCAAAAGTGCAAGTAAATTTCTCTGCTTTCTGCTTGCTGCTCCAGGTTGTGCCACATTATTGTAAAATTTGGTTAGATAAAGTAGCATTTAATGTTAATGATTCCAAATTCCACTCCCTTAGCCTTTATTTGTTGTCATTTCTTAATCTTATTATTATTGCTATTATTGTTCTGAAAGAAGACATATAAACCAAAATGCAATCATAATCTCTGTTGCTATTAATTAATATTGTTGTTTTATTTATTTCATTTTTCATTCCCAACTTAGCAATCAGCGAACCCGGCCAAAAAGAGCCACAACCACAGAAAATGACATTTAAATTTTAATTATTAGTCATCACGCCTTGAGCAACAAACAGTAAATGATGACAGTGTGTGCATGTGTTTTTGTGCAGAAACAGTTGACCTTTGAATTCAACAGTCAGCTATCCTGGTCCTGGACCTATTTAAAAGTTTAATCTAGTAATTATTATTATTTATTCATTAAATGTTATTTAATTTTTTCAGAGGATAATTAATGGGAGTGGGAATAGGTTATACCTCTGAGAAAACAAAATTGAAAAACGTGCTTCTTGTTAATTATTCAAGGGAGGCCCTTCAATATACCCTCGAGTCTGCAAATGCCAATCAAGAAAAGTGGTAATTATTAGTTTTGTTAGTGGACGTAAGACTATTGGAGCAAAATATATGATTTCAGATCATAGTTTTGAATGAAGCAAAGCAATTTGTTTTGATGATAATTTACAGTAATTATGACCACTAATTCCATTTCATGCAATTTGATGATTATTAAAATTAATTATGACTATAAAATTATTTTACCTGACGTATGGACTCTTATAATTGAGTTTCCAATCTCTTCTGTTCATGTTTATTTTAGATAAGTTGTAAGACGAGTGGACCGATTAGTTGTGCTGTAAAATGAATGCAAGTAGTGGAAGCAATAGTTTTGTTAACAAATGCCTGTATATAAATGATGGGTGTGAGATCAAGTTAGTTAATTATACAACTACATACCAATTGTGTCATCATATAAGAGCTGATGTGATATCATCTTGAGCTGTCCAACGAGGTATATTTTTAATATATATTTTCTCAAAATTATGGTATATTATGTATGGTACAGAAAAAATTGTGCTTAAGCAACATAAAGCTTGGGGTGCAACAAAAATTTTAGGTCTTTCAGCAGAAACATTGACGCCATTATACCATAAATTTAAAGTTTAAGATTCATTTCCGACATATGATATTATTCTTGATGATTAGGGTTTATCAAGACGAGGCTATCAACTTGTTTCAATTTTTATATCCTCCAGTGAGAAGCCTTGATTTGGGTGCCGCACATATAGGCATAGATGGCTATTCAGATCGTTGTATAGCTAGGCAGGCATATGGGTTCTGTTCAAATTTCAAATTAAACGGGTGAAATCTACATAAAAAATAAGATTCAAAAGTGTAACCTCGATGATTGATTAAGTCATATATTAAATGTTTTATATTTGTTCTATTAATCTGGACATAAATAAACTTGAAGGTTTCGACTACGTACTCGTTTTTTGGGAGATTTTACTTTTTCTGTGTTTGAAGCTTTCCAAATTTGGTGAGTTAAGTGAAAACGGGATCTTTATATATATATATCATAATTATATTCAATTACACATTCTCATTAACCTAGCGCACTGTCTCTTCATTAGATTTTGTTCAAACAAACAAGAAGATTGTGCAGTCACACCATGAAATCCAGGTGGAAATGGAACATCAGAACTGATTTAACAGGGATGCTAGTTCATGTTTGGTGACGTGGCAGTGGTGGTGAGGTTAGCAAGTCTTCTCTTTGGGTAACAAGCAAATACAAAATCGTCACGTGCTTTATATTTTAGGTGTCCTGCAATCATGACTGAGAGAGACAGCGATGGTTAACAAATATTTGTCAGGAAAATGCTTGTCTGCCGCGTGTTCTTGCGCATGTACTTATCTAAACTGATATTAACAGAAACATCCCAGCCTTCCCGACGCCTGATTGGTTCATCAGTGATGAAAAAGGTACAGTCTAATCACTAATGTGACTCCATAATCATATGATGAAATGTAATATTAATTCAGTAATTAACTGCAGCCATGATCACGCGTAAGGCAGTATTCATTAAACCCTATCCGATATTTCAGAATTCAGAGATAAATTAATTTAGCCAACATTTCAATTTTTTTAGCTGTAAAAATTATATAAATGAAAAGAAAGCTGTTGAATAGTCATTGGTCTACGTCATCAAATGATCATATCTTATAAAAAAATTTATCAAGCGTATGATCTACTTGTATTCTTGTTGATCTTGCCTAAGCTTTACTCCATATCTTGTGTAGGTACAAAAAGACTAGACTCTAGGGTAAAAAGACTTGGTCCAAAAATAATTATATAACCCAAAATGCAAAACTTCCAGTAGCGCCTTAGAATGAATACATGTTAAAAAGGGAAGATAGAGAGAGAGAGCATATTGGTCAATAATTTCATTATTGTGCTCCTCACTTTTCAGTATAATTGTCACAATACAATACATTTATGTTTCATAGTCAAAATGATCTGCGAACTTTTAGCATGCTTGTAGAGACGGTATCTTCACCTGTTAGAATGGCAAGTTCATCATGATGAAATGCTATGCCTTTTCTTTTTTTATTATAACAACCGCGAAATTAAAATGAATTTATGATATAGACTATAGAGAGAACACAATTATCACGATCAATATGTTATGTTAGAATAAAACTTACTCTTTGTGGAGTAATGTGTACATATATATTTAAAATTTGGAAAATAACATGAAAACAAATTTCTTCTTATTAAAAAAATAGAAATCTATAGAGACAATGTTCATAAAAAAAATTTAAATAGACAATGTTCATAGAGTGTTATTAAAAAATAATAAAATTAATTGGGATAAAATTAATTATATGCAATTCATGATTAATTTATACAATTTTATTATTAAAAATAATGTAAAATTAATTGTATACAATTCATGGTGTCTATTTATTTTTTTTTTCATGGTAAAAAATTGTGTGCATAAAAATAATGGGGTATTTCCTTGACAATGTTCCAAGGAATGGCTCTTTCGTGTTGCGTGATACTAGAACGAGACCAACAAAAGAAAAAGGGATTTACAATATTTGAAATTAATTAAGCGAGTTGTGAGTTGATAAAGTTTGTTTCGTCAGCTTTAGGTAGGATGATAAGAATCGCTAGAATTCTTGGATGAAGAGAGTTTATTAATTTTAGGATTATCTTATTTAATTCAAATACTATTTCAATTAGTTTTCATTTTACTATTTAATCCTTGTCTAGATTGTATTTCAAGTTTAGGAACGAGATAGGTTTTCTATAGCGTAAGTTATAGTTAATATAAATATGTTTTATAATCTTAATAAACTGTAGATTTGAGTTTTATTCTTTTTATCTCTTGGTATTCCGTGGAATCAACTAGATTTAACTCCTTAAATTCATGGGTTTTCTCAAAATCAATTTGGACTTAATTTGTTTCTTTATTCAAGTTTCTCAAAATCAATAGAATATTGAAATTGTCCTTATACACCCATTATCCTACATTAATTTATCCTTTCAATGTGTTAATTTTGCTATAGAGTGTACAAACAATACGTCGATATGATTGATTATCTTTATCATTATTGTTTAATACAATGGTTGATTTTCAATCAATATAAAAATCGATTGACTCAATTTTTACTAATTAATCATTATTTACCCAATATATATATTAATTGCGTCATTTCTCTCTCTTTCTTTTGTTCAAACACTTGTATATATTTGAATTGTTGTGGTTATCAATCAACGAGAATAAAATTTGTAACAGCGGGTTCAATTGTTGTATTCTCTTATTCAAAGTAGAAATACGGAGTTCCTTATTTCAATTTCATGGTATTTGCATCAGTCGCATTAGCTAGATGTTTCAGTTTTCTCGTCTTAGACTAACCAAGTGACCTAGTCACTTCCTACTTTAAAAGAAAAAGAAAAAGAAAATACTAGAATATTGTGACGGGCAAACATCCTATGGACATGATAGTGAGGGCATAGACAACAGACATGAAAAGTATTTTTTTCAAAATATAATATATTTAGATACTTTTCAAGGAGTTGCCCATCCTTGGATAAACGTGGGGAACCGATACAATAATGAATCAATATCAGCAATGATTAACGAGGCACTACCATTTGTTGGAGTTCAGCTCACACCTTTCTTCGATTAACTCCCCTAATCACCACTTCTTTTTTTTTCGTTTTTGAATTGCAACTAATCACCTTAAATATTTATCTGTATGCACCAAACTAAAATAACTATAACCAGTTTTAATATTGTGGTCCTTCCACGTCCTAATAACCACGCCTTTTGTTATTAGTTAGTTTTTTCTTGTATGTATAATTTCAACTACCAAATGTGAAATTAAAGGGGACCATTCTTTTGTAGATTATTTTAATTTATTTTCTTTGTTAGACGTTGAAATACATTTATTACTTTTATGATGATTAAAGGCTTGTCCCTATGAAAAGTAAAATTAATTAATTTATGATTAAGATTATGGTTATTCCTATATAGATTTTCATCTTGTTACAACATTCAACTAAACTAACAATTTGTGATCTGAATGAAACAAATAAACAACTTATAGAGCTTATATAAAAATGTACACTTCTCGTACATACTTAGAACACATTGATATATAAGGACTATTTTATTGTTACTTTTGATACAACCATATCAACATTAATACATTAGGTCCTAAATTTTTTTACAATGAAATATATATATTCGTTGACGATAACAGTATTAAACAAATGGTTACTTAGTAAAAAATAAGGAAAAATTTTAGAATACATAAGAAATAATATAACTAATTAATGCATATATGATATATGTAGTTGATTTTTATATAGCCACCAGTTGCATTTTAATTTTTCAAAGTAAATTAACACATATCATAATATTATTTACACATTGTATGGCTGATATCGTATCTCACAAATATCTTAAAATTTCTCAAGAATTAGTCTCACCACTTCAATTAAGCTCAAAATTCTAGACCAATGACCTCTAATACTAATAGTTTATTGCCACATAGTGGGTAAAAGATGATACTTGGATAACATCAGATGCTTTTGCTTCACTTATGTACCTGAAATTTGAGCCAAACATATATCATAAACAAGCGAAATACATTATCCAAGCTTTTTGTTTTTTAAAATTCTTGATCCTTGCTCCTCAAGGCCCTAACCCGAGGCGACGGACTGGCCCCGTACAAGGGGGGAAAAGAAGGTGGCGGTTCCACAGGGTTACCTTAACTTATCGGCATGCACAAGCACAGTTCACTAAACAATTTTGTGCACGTGTCACAAGCTTCTCTGGCGTAAAATTTAGATTAATTAATAGAAAAACTATTGAAAAAAAGTGGGGTCCAAACGGCATAACGGAGTGGGTCCCACCTGGAAACCGGCCTGCATTTCGAATTTCTGTATCTAATGATCATGGGCTAGCCCACGCCGGACCGTGAGCCGCCACGTATGAAGTCCCAGCAAATTATTCTGTTTTCGTGGGCCCCGCTTTCCACCACCACAGTCACAATGTCACATACGTCTCAGTTTCGCCGCTAAGCCGAGCCGAATTTGGTTCTTTGCCCTTACTTAATGATGTATTTGGAGAAGCGTCGTCGTCGGGTAAATTGGGGTCGGTTTGTGGGGACAGGCTCGTGAGTAAGAAATACTAAAATTATAAAATACAAAAGAAAAAAGGAATTGCAGACTGACCAACCAGAGACCGCGTGCAGTGCAGTTGCTGGTGAAGACCTGGAAAGTATTTATTACCCTAAATGCCACCAAACCTTAAAAAACCTTTTTCCAAAATATTATATAAAATATATTTAATCGTATTATTAAATTTTCACTTTTCGAACGGATTGCAAACCCCTCCCCCCTTTTTTAATTAGGCTTGAGGTTTAGGGTGTAACGTTATTTAATGGGTTTATGGCATGTTAGGGTTCCCGTAATGACACTTTAATTACGGGAATGCAACTTCTTTGTTGAGAAACTTCTACATTATATCAAGCTCGGACAATTATACCTTTAATTATTAGAGCAAATTAGAAGTCAAATACATTCATTTTATATTGTCAGATATAAAGGAAAATTAATAGACATGTAGTTTGTTGAGTTAATGAATTATCTGGGCTACTAGCTAAAATATGACCATGTAGTTCATATATGTTGCACTAGTCTAAGGGTAACCTTGAAGATAGATATTAAAGTTCTTCCAGCTCGATTTGTAATGGTGATATGGCTCTTAAGATTGTAAGATTAAGGTGCAAGCAAGACCGAATCAAGGAACCAATAGGAAAAGAAGAGAGCGAGAGGCAAGTCTCCTTAATTTGATTAATAATAATGTTACAATCCTATCATTTGAGTTCCAACTTGAGTCTAGCTATTACTGTCATATTATTTTAGACATTACTAATTAATGTGATGTGGTTAATAATCAATCTTACATAGTAATTATAGAAAAGTTACCACATCAATTAAGACTAAATTGAGATTTAAATGTTGAGATTTTATTTCACATAAATGTGGCTACCTAAAAAGGTATAGTTATAATGATTATATATATAATCGTATATATCACGCAGTGTAATTATTTTTTACGGGTTATGAATTAAATGCTCACCGTATATAGGTCACCACCATAAAAGAGAAAAACATCATCCCTATTGATGATTACATCTCAATATTCATCAATGACTACTGCATAAATTTAATTTATCTTCTTGGCAAATATATAAATATTTGAACTTTTGCCGTTCTTTTGGAACCCTTACGAGTCGCCCAAGCGATCCTCACCGTCCGATCACTGACATCACCCTTCTCTCTCTCTCTCTCTCATAAATGAATAAATTATCATTCTTCTGGTCCCTATCAGTTGCTGGTGGGTGGTGAGCTAGCTAGAAGTTTAATGTGCAAATTGCCAGCATCTTTCTTATTTCTCTTAATCTCTCATATTAAAACTCTTTGTTATCGATATTAATTCTTGGTCGAGGCCTTTTTTTATCCCGCAAAGCTTTTGCAGCAATCAAGCTTCCACTCAAAAGATAGAGGATTATTTAAGGCATGGTTTTTCATAGCTAGCTCATTTTGTTGCTTCTTCTTATTTAACCCTATCTCTTCTCTCTTTCGCAATTCCTCGCAACTTTTCCTTTTCACTTTTCTTTGGTTGCTTTTCATTTCCTCGGGATCTGATCATCTCTTTCTCCATCTCTCGATAACTACAAGACAGTTTTTGAGAGTACAACAGTTAGGGATTCAGTTCAATTCCCGAGGATATTTGATTTTCCATTGCTTGTTGTGTTTCGTTCTCTTTATCTTTCTCTCTCCTTTTTGGTCTGATTAATTCAGTTGCCCTTCTGGAAGTTTAAAGAAAGTGCATACCACAATCAAAGCTTTAAAGTTGAGTATCCTTAAGCATATGTATGATATAGCTGCTTGAGAGGCTAGGTTTTCTCAGATCTGTGGAGCAAGTTAAGGGTTTACTCTAGAGAACTAATTATCAAGGTTGTGACATCGTGATTTTCTTCTTCTTCTTCTCCTTAATCTTTTTTAGCATCCTTTCTTCCTGCGTGCTTTTGTTGATTTACATGTCTTCATTCTGTTAATGTTTTTGTTTTCGTTTTGAATGATTCATTCATGAGGACTTGGAGGATGCTTTTCTTATAAGCTAAGTAAGATGCATATCAAAACTCAGCCGAAAAGATGCATGTGCATGATGTCTTTCACAACTTGTGTTAGTGAGATCGCTTCTGTGTGCATAAATTTGCTGCCTTGAGTTTTATTGTAAGTTATGATGATCATGCATGGGCAATTCCGACTCTTTTGTTTGCTATGTAGTGAAAAAATTTCTTCTATTATTGAATCTTTATGATATTTTGATGACAATCAAACAAAGGCAAGATGTTTCTATACAATATGTTTTCATTTTGTCTTGCTACGCAATGGTTTAGACAGATCTCACTTTATGATAATAAAAACTTAATAATTGTAGAAGAAATGCAAATACATCAAAGACTACCCTAGATTATTCATTATCATGCGTCTGTTTTGATTGTTGTTTGTTGAATGAGTTACAAGAAAGTAGTATATTAAAGACAGTTGAATAAACAATAAGAAATCGTAAGGTGTCATTCAATGCATGATGGATATGTCGTCGTTGTGTTCTGAAAAAATTCCCCTTTATGCATGTTTCGTGAAGCAAAGCTATCAAAATTTGATTCCCCATATCCATCCAATCTTCACTTTTTTATAAGTGGAGAAGACAATTTCTGTCCACTATTCTTCATTCATTTCAATTATATTTCTCAAGTAAAAATTTAGTTTGTCTTGCTTATTTGCATGAGGTTAACTTTTACGAGGACGGCCTCATGGTTTCATGGGTGTTGATATGAATAGGTTTTATATAAATTTTCATGCAATTAACTTCTCCACTAATTCTTTTTAGTTTTTTTTTATTATGAAATTTTGCCATTGCAATTTCCAACTCTTCAGTAATTTCTGCTAATATCAAGTATCCTCTTGATTCACCGATTTTACCGTCCTTTCTGAACATTTATAATCTGTTGGGTCAAGCGCATTAATTTGTTCAACACATTAATTGGTTTTAAAAAATCACACATCATCTCCATATGAATGAAGATAATAGTCAGAGAAGTGTATTATATTCTTGAGAATATGTCTAACTGCATATTGTTTTTCTCATCTAGCTAAGATTAGGCCCCATGTTGTAATTTGCATAAAATGAATTGAAATTGGATCGAGATGAAGCTCAAGGACTAATTATGTTTGCAGACATTTATTTTTAACATGATCATTGAACTGCTATTATATGCTTGTTTAGTAACGATTACATGGCGTATAAAGTTCTTAATCTTATTACAAAACATACTTTTCTTATAACATTAATATGACTTCTAATTATGAATTAAACCTTCACGTTGGCTGAGTGGTATAACAGAATAAGATTTTGTACTATCGACATTATCCTTTACTATTGGGTCAGCGCAATTACGTCTCCAGAAATGAAACACAAATAATGAAACTTGACATGGATTTATCAAACGTAGGGAAACACACCATGATGTACCCCCTTAATCATTTTTTAATTTTTTTTTCTAGATCAAGAAGTGATATGAAATCAGTTTTTTCCCCCTCCCCAACTAGTAGTAAACGTATGTATTAGTGAAAATATATAGTTTATTCCAATTTTTATTTTGGATGCGGGAACAGTTTGACCTTCATTCACCCAGATAGCATGTTATTAAGTTGACGATATAATTAATTATTAATTGTGTTATAATTATTTTCAAATTACTGATATTAATTGTGACGTTTTAATGCAGGTCTTGAGTCCTTAATTAGGAGAACATGAATTCATTTTCACATGTTCCTCCAGGCTTCAGATTCCATCCCACAGATGAAGAACTTGTTGATTATTACCTTAGAAAAAAAGTTGCATCGAAAAGGATTGATCTGGATGTCATCAAAGATGTTGATCTTTACAAAATTGAGCCATGGGATCTTCAAGGTAGCAATTATTCTCTTTTGTTCATTGCTAAGTTTTTGTTTAAACGAAGAGGGAAAGTCATGAAGCCAGTCTTCAAATTTGATTTTGTTTTGTTTAATTTTGTAGAATTGTGCAAAATAGGAAGTGAAGAGCAGAATGAATGGTACTTCTTTAGCCATAAAGATAAGAAATATCCAACTGGAACTCGCACGAATAGAGCAACAAAAGCAGGATTTTGGAAAGCCACAGGAAGAGACAAGGCCATTTACTCCAGGCATAGCCTTATTGGCATGAGAAAAACCTTAGTGTTTTACAAAGGACGAGCTCCCAATGGACAAAAATCAGATTGGATCATGCATGAATATCGTCTTGAAACTAATGAAAATGGTACTCCTCAGGCAAGTATCACTTCTCTTCTTAATAGGATGAAATTTTTATTTACTTTTAATTGCTACTGCTTTACCAAATGAAGAAACCATCTTCTTTTTTTTGGCAAGAATTGATACAAAAAATAAATTCGATAAAAATATCAAAACAATATGCATATTCAATAGGGAAAGCATTTAGTGAGACTGTTCCCACCAGATCATTGTACAACTGTCCAATGATATAATATGTTGTTGCATATGCACAATTTATATTTAGAGTTTTGAATTTATTGATAAATATATACTTGACAATAATATCGGAGATTATTTGATTTGATGATCATATAATATTGTGGTAAAGACAAGTCTCACCTTAATTTTTTCTTATTCAATTCAATTGTTTCTTATAAGCTGAGCGCTGTTTTCTTCGAAGTATTTTAATTTATAGCCAACATATACATGTATCTATATTTTAATGTGTTTTAATCAATTCTGTAGGTGTAGTGAGTGATCCCAAGTTTGAGAATCGGGAAACTATGGGACTATTTTTAAACAACTTTAATTTTGTTCTTTATTACTGATAAGTTACTATTGAAAGTACTGAAGAAGAGTGCACAACTAGCAGATATTGCAAAAATCAATGCCTTATCACAAGGCCAAGGGATTCCCCTATTACGTACCAGATTTGCTCCATGATTCTCTCCATAGTTCCCTCAATAATATTCATTGCTTAGGAGTTGTCTATTACCTGCCTTACCGTTGCATAAGTTTAGAAGCCACCAAATTCTCTCTCTTTTGGTTACGTTGATGATGCATATACATGATCAACTTGAATACACAACACAAAATCCTTACATTCCATTTCCATTTGACTCACTTAATCTTCGGTTCCCAGATCTGCATTTATTAGTTAATTCCAAATAATTAACCAAGGGATAGCATCAATAATTGACAGTAGATAATTGTTACACTCTTTTAGATTTAATTGGCAAAGATACCAGACAAGAGATAGTAGTTTTATCAACATATATGTTAGTTCCTTTCTTATATACTAAGACTGAGAGAAACTTTGATTTGCAACTCATTGTTAATAACCATTTTCTTTAATATGGATAGTGAAAAAAGGTTCAATCTTTAGCTGCAATTGGACCTACCATATGTACCTAAATGTCATAGCACAAATAATTGAATACAGATTTATTTTATTTTAACAAATATTAATGGTGGACGTTGCATTATGGGGGATGAGGGACTTAGTTTCTATTTAGGACTTTCCTATCTTTCTCCTTTCTAGTGAAAAACCAAGCTCAACCTATTATAAAGTTGATGGGTTTGAACCCAGCTTGCATGGGTGGAGACAGTGGACATGGACAAAATTTATATTTTAACGGGTGCCAAAAGTTATAAATGTAAATTATAGAGGCCAAAGACTAAAATTAATATGTACATAACTCTAACTCATACTCAAAATATAGATTAAGAATTAAATAATTTCTCAAACTTATATTATTAGGTCAGAAACTATTCTCAGCTAACGTGAGATAATATACTTAACATAGGCAAAGGTAATGATTGGTGCTGTTTGGTGAAAAAAAAAAACTTATTATTAAAGTTCTACTTTATCATTGGTATTATTTTCCTGTTTTTATCGTAATTACAGATTCATGTAATCTTTTATTTTTGTTTATGTAACTCTTAAATTTTACTCTATTTATCCAATAATATTCTTTTTTTTTCAAAAACAAATGCTATTATATATATGTTCTTATTAATCTGACAATGTTAAATAAATGAACATGAACGCACCAGGAAGAAGGATGGGTTGTGTGCAGGGTATTCAAGAAGCGAATGGCAGTAGTTCGGAAAATGAGCGATTATGAGTCGCCTTGTAATTGGTACGATGACCAACTTTCCTTCGTCCCTGAAATTGATGATCATTCCCCTGGCCGCCGCATTCCTCAGCCTTTTACCCAATATCATCATCTCCACTACCCGTGCAAACAGGAGCTTCAATTGCAATATAACATGTCTCATATTCATCACCACGACGCTTTCCTCCAGCTTCCTCAGCTTGAAAGCCCCAAAGTTTCACAATCCACAGCCAGTGTTTGTTGCAACTCTGTGGTTCCATATGCGTATGATAGAGCCACATTGCAATCCTCAACACTCACACAAGAAGATCAGCACAGTACTCAACAAGGCCATCAAGCACAAGATTTGAACCCATCACTTTACAGTAACGACAATAATGACCAAGCGGTGGATCAGGTTACAGATTGGCGAGTCCTTGACAAATTTGTCGCGTCTCAGCTTAGCCATGAGGATGCTTCCAAGGAAAACAATTACTCCAATGCAGCAGCTGATCACTTTCATGTGGATGAACAAATGAATATGCAGGGCAATGGATCAAACACCAGGGTAGAGATTGCGCAAGAGTATGCGTCCACGTCAACCTCGAGTTGCCAAATTGATCTGTGGAAGTGAAAGCTTCGTGTGATGAAGAAGTAATTAGAAGATATAATATACATACTAATCCTAGAACGTAAGTACAGATCGACAAAGAAGAGAAGTGCTATTAAGGTTGCTGTAAATAATGAGACTAAAATGGTATTGCTTTAGTTCTTGGAACTTCTGCTATTGATTAGAGCACTTAAAATACAAATTACAAATAAAGTAGTAGTTTTAGGTGGACTGCATGGCCGAGTGCAGATGAGATTGACTCGGCAGATGTTGAATTTTACATGTATTTTGCCTTATTGCTGCTTAATTTGCTTTGATATTTTATATTGTAACCTTCTTCTGTTTACAACATACATGGAGACAAGTATATGTTCCATCTTAATTAATTATGTGTTTTTTTTCCAATAAAATGGAACGTCAGCTTATAAGTGAGCCAACACCAGGACATATAGAGGAATATTTGTGAACAACCGCGGCACTCCAAAGATTGAGATTAAGCGATTTTTGAAATAAACACACCAATCTAAGTTCCCGTCGAAGACATTCCAAGTAAACTTTAAAAATGCGGCAGAATTAAGAGATTTAAGATCACGGAGGCGGAATCCCCCAAGAAGATGTTTTTTAAAGCAAACTAAGGCGTAATCTTTTGAAAATATCAAGGCTATTTTGCAAATAGCTAGTCAAATTACTTGGACTACCAAGTTTCAGATATGGAATGAAACAATTATGCACCAAAGGAAAATGCCTGTGACAGTGGGTCAATTATGTATCATATTAAGCATACAGTAGGAAGAATTTGAATTGCATTTAAATTATCAATTGAAAAAATTAAAAAGACGAAAGAGAGGGTCGATGAAGCAAATACCCAAAGAAGGAAATTAGTCTATTGGTTAGCTCAATTCCTACACTGAAGTACTACAATAAATTACCACAAGGATACCACTTGATATATTATAATTATTACTGTTCTTTTAAAAGGTAGAGAGGTGAATAATACCTAAATTATTTTTTAACTATTTACCTTTTTAAAATTTGAACTCAGATAGTTAGTCAAGTAAAGTTACTTGAAAATTACTAGATATATTATAATTACATAATCCAGTCACGTTTGTAATTGTTGGGGTTCTAACAATTTAATTCTAAAGATTTGGAAATATATCTAATTAAGTATTTAATAAATGTCTCCTTTTATTTGGGCAGCTAATAGCTACCACTATCAAATTGCACTAAACTTCTAGTGATTTCATTCCATAAAATATAGATTAAAATTTAGAAGCCACCAGCACCTGACCCCGAAGATATATACAATTTATCTTGGGAAAAAAATTAATTTTCTGTTATTATTCATGCTTATTATAATATACTTATATCTTGCAATGGCTCCATTTTGAGCTTCAAATACGCATGCGGTAACTGAAGAATGCTCCATACACCAAAGATTACCTGGCTATTCTTTGTTTAGCTGTAAAGGTTTTGCCAACTTTAAAAATGTTCTCTTAAGTTATAGATGAAACCGTTCGTTCGGTTGACATTCAACAATTGTTTCGAAGTAAATGCTTCTGAAAAGTTTTTTAATTAATGTTATTTTCACGTTAATAAGTAGAATCTTACGTGACTGTGAAGCAAAATTAAATGGCCGTGCTAACTCTTCCTTTATGATGAATCAAACATGAAGACTATGTATGGTGAAGAACAAATTGAGAGAAAATATATATACGATAATTTTAGTTAAATAGCTAAAGATGTCACTGTGGTACTGGTTTTGTATATTGGCATAACATAATGTTCCACAAATAATAGAAGTTCTTTTAATAAGTAAAAAACTTAGATAACTAATAAACTAATAAGGTCAAAGACAAAGTTAACAGCTAGCCACTGGAAATATGAAATAAAGGACATGATAAAGGATAATGTGCTGCAAGAATTGTGCACGCTAGAAGAAAACAAATGCTTACTTTCTACCTTCAGTTTGATCAATGCATACCTGCGCAAAGAAGATGGATTAAATGGAGCCCTGAACGATCAGGTATCTTCAAGAAGTAATTAATGTTATTTTGCATGCAATTATTAGCCTGTTTCTTTCAATCAAAGCTTGTGTAAGGTTAAGTTCAAGAGCTGCAAATTTGAAGGGTTGAAGAAGATTAGAAGAAGACGACTTTTGCAAGACTTACCTGCTTTTAAATACCATGAGGTCACTAAAAATAATGCAAGATATGTCAATGGCTATTATTGACCAAGAGAGCTTATGCATATCCTCTTACTTGGGATGAAGTCAAACATGAGAATCCCTTAAAAGCAATGGCTATTCTCCCTCAAGACATAATCATTGGGCGTGCTCTCATGGACTACTCATATAATGCACCGAACTCTCCAAATCAAGAGAGAGACACAAAGAAAGAGAGAGGGAGAGAGAGATGGCATGCGAAAGAGTGAAGGGCTCCCAACCGGACAAAAGTCTAGGCTTAGGCTTTCTAATTAGGGTTTTGTTCACAATCAAATTTGGCAATTTCCTACAGCTTCTCTCTTGCGTCACTTGTGATAAAAGAAAGAAATATTGAAGTAAAGAACAATTTGTCATTTTTCTTTCATCAATAATAATGTTAAGAAGGGAGACAATCATGTATGTGACATCACAAATCATGATGTCCTGTAACCCCAAAAGCAGCACACCATGCCCATGCGCACTAATCGATGCAGGGTGTGAGTTACATAATGAGAGTTTATTAAAAACGTTGTTTTCGGACGAAGATAGCATCATTTACCCTGTCAAACAAAACCCATGTGAAGCAACATTATTAGTGTGCTTCCTTAGCTCCCCACATTCCAAGCCACCGTTATATCTCTCTCCTTTTCGGATTCACTTCTCAGGTAATTCATATACTCTTATACCTATCTTTGATGCATCACGATATTAATTATCAGTCAAATAGTATAACAGAAAGTAAATATTATACATACGCCCTTTAGGCATAACTCGATGACGAGTTATAAAAACGTTTTTTTGATAATAAGAATTAAAAAGATTGATGTTTAATGGCTGAGATTTCTCTTACCCATCCCATCAAAATGTACTATCTGTATCTATTGTGTATGAGTTATGGCTTTAACTTTTGCAATACACTCATGGTGTGCTTATTTGTAGGATTAGGGAATCAGAATCTCAAATAAAAAAATTAATTGTGTTTACTTATTAAGGTAGAAATGAGAATGAGAATAAAATATGTTAGACCTACATATTTTTAGGATTAAGGAATAGAAACTTGATTTCCGTGGGGAGTTGATAATCAAGTTCCCATTCCTTAAACTTCTCATATTATACTATCAAATTTTCATAATTTCCAAATTACCTCAATTAAGTTTTGTTACTTGCATTTTGGTCCTTGTATGCAAATCTCATTATTATTGTTGTTGTTATTGTCATCGTCTTCGTAATTAATGTCATTATTAATAATATTAAAATTTATTAATTCTATTATTATTATTATTATTATTATTATTTTGACAATAATCAATTAAGTTCATTTTAGTTACTTATAATAATTCATTAAAATTCTAAGACAAAGTAAACTTAGCAATGGTAATACAACTCATTCCAATTTCGATTTTTACTGGTACAGTAAACAATTTATTTTGAATTCTATTTCTTATTCATATTTTAACTCCTTATTTCAGTCCCTTTGATTACTTATTGTAAATGCATTATCATTATTTTCAATTAGGTTAAAGGGTAAATGTTTGTTCAGTCCCTACATTTTGAGCTAAGTTCTGTTTAGTCACTATTTTGTAAAAAGTGCCTCAAGGCACTCTTGTTGGTAGTTACACTATAATCCTATCATTGCTTCTTTTTTTTTTTTTTTACAATAACAACTTGCAACAACATTTTTGTAGATATTAATTGAAAAAAATTAAATTTATCAAATTAGCCTTAAAAGTAAAATAAAAAACTATTTTTTTTGTTATTTTACTTTTAGGATTAATTTGGTAAATTAATTGTTTAGAAAAATATTATTAGTATGATTGTTGAAAGGATATTAAACATTGCTTTAAATTGGCTAGTGTTAATTTATTTATAAAAAATAAGTAGCAAAATTATTGCAAGGGTATGAAAAATACCTGTTGTTTCATATTGATATTTATTTCTCAATTTTCTAATTAATTTTTTTATAGAGATTAAACAATTAATTTGAAAAATATTGTTACGGGAATATTATTGTAAAAACTAAGAAAAATAAGGGTAACATTGTAACATATTTAATAGTAGGGATACCTTGAGGTATTTTTCAAAATGTAGTGACTAAGTGGATATTTTAAGTTTAAATATAGAGACTAAATGAACATTTGCCCTTAAGTTGATGAAGGTAGTTATGTTGTCCTCAATTAAATAAGTTGAACTTGGTAATAATTATAAATTTATCTATGGCAAATAATAAAATAAATCTGAAATTTTTTTATTTGTTATATATTCTATGTATGCATACGATATAATTGTTAAGGACAATTTAATATAATTAAATAAAAGGAAAAAGAATGAAATCCCATGTTCTCTGACAAAATTAATTGAAACCTCTTGATATTTTAAAATACATATGAACCCTTATGAGTGTCAACATTTTTGCTGACTTTACCATTTTATTCTTCGCGGTTGTTTGATATTTAGAATATGAAGACCTTTAATTAATTACGTAATTGAATTTTTTTAATCATGATTAAAAAATTATGGAAAAGGGGGAGTTATCATAATTTTTCAATTCATATTCCAACATTAAACAATCACTAAAGGTAAAATGGTAAGATTAGCTTATTGAATTTGTTTTAAAATATCAAGAAAATTTTAATAAATTTTGTGAAACAATAAGGGTTTGCTCTTTTTCCTTTCCAGTACATGCGCAAACAGCCCAAACATTCCTTTCCAAATTATCAGATTTCAAATTCGATGATGCATTTCGCATGCCCTTAATCCTTGGAGACTTCGGATGATTTGATTTCATATTAATTGTACGAAATAGAAAGGTGCAGCCGATCATATCGGTTTAAAATTAATAAACTATATTATAAGACCTTTTGACTTTATGAAGGCAACCCAAAACAGTTAACTTTTTGCAAAGAGTGCTGCTATTTACCTAGAATTTTGGTCCTGAAAGTCAAAATGCACCGTTTGATATATGGTAAGGGAAAGTGGAAAGCAAATTAAACCAAATCAAACGGTGAGTTTTGGCTTTCAAGGCGCAAATTCGGGACTAGAATTTGGGGTAAATAACTTTTCCTTTTTGGGAATGATTGAAATTGTTGGAATCACGCTAAATGTACATACCCAAAATCATTATGATACAAGCAAATATACGACAGACAAAATGTATTAAAGGTACAATAATGTGATTGTAGTGGTACTTAATGTACCTGGAAATACCCTATATATATACACTTCATCTAACTAGAATCATTTGAATAATGAATAGTGTCCAGTTCCCACTGAGACTAAGACGAACGTGTGACAAATTTAACATGCCATAGGAAAATTTTAGCAAGGCATGAGGATAGAGGACTGAAGGGACAAAAGAAAAGAGAATTGACAGGCAAAGAGCACACATTGATTCTCCCCTTGGAATTTGCTTGAGGGGACAGCCAATTCTTTGTTTAATGATGAATGTTTCGCCACTCTTTATCTATTTTTGTTAATTTGAGTGTTGATTGTTGGTCCACTATATCGAGAGTGAGGAAAAGTAAAGAGTACGCAATGTGATCGATTTCTTCACTTGGGAGCTGAGGTAGGCTTAGGCTTCACCTCCAATTGTTTTGTGCTTTCATTAGACTCAAACTCAACTTGCAAAACCCAGTGTCCCTTCAGTCTTTTCCTCTCTCTATTCATTCTTTCACCTTTATGCATGTTTGACCGTAACTTCTAAGTCTCTGTTGTCATCTATCTGGCACACATGATCTTATTATCTACTATGAGAGATTGAGAGAGAGATAGAACATGATATGGCCAAACACAACATCCGTTCGGAGGATCTGCAGTGAAGTGAAAGACAAGCAATCTGTAAATGATGTACAGATTGATGGTCATCAAGAACCTATTCAACAATTAACAAAATCTAGGGAGAAAAGAAGGAACAATATTAGACAATCGAATGAAGGACTAATAATTTAAGGGTGACATGTAGGCCCATTGCCTTACACGCTTGTATACATGTCCCCCGTGACCCCTGCATTCACATTCATGTTTTATGTCCCAATTATAACATAGGGCAAAAGCAGCAGCCTTACCCCAAAAATTTGCATTTCCATTTCATGGGCTAAGTAGCTCTATAATTCACACAGGCCAATGCAAGTTAGGCTTCACAAGTAGAATGTGTGTAATTATTAATTAATATGAGAAAGCCCAAATTGAATCCAAATTAAAAGGGCACTATTCCTATTCCAATTCCAATCTCAGCTTGGAACTGATCAAAACAAGTTCCATGTAGTTTTTTTCTTTTTACATTTAGCATAGTATTTTGTCATCTACGATCTCAATTTAGCAAGCAACTTATTTGTCCAGCACAACTGACAAGTCAGTGAAAATTATTTAGCGTCACAAAGTCCAGTGCCCAAGTCACAGAAACCATCACGATCAAGCAGCTTCTCAGGTGGAGCACTTAACAGAGGAGATGAAGGGGAACCATACGCATTCCTTCGGCTATTTCCACAACCTAGGCTTTTTCTGGTGCTCACTCCGGTTATTGGATTTGTTCCATTAGCATACTTGCAAAGAGCCTACATAAACAAACACGAGAGTTAATGTGAAATATTTCAAAGACAGAGAGAGACAGCATTATATGTCTAAGTTATCAACAGAACGATAACAGGGTATGTAAAATCAAACCGCAGATAAAATTATTGAAACAGTATAAAATAAATTACACCGGATTGTAGCCTGCAATCTTATCCTTTGAAAAAGGATAGTGAAGAAAAGTTAGAATATAATCAACTTTTGATATTAAAGAAAAAGTAACTGGTTTTTGACCGAACCTGCTTCTGTGCAAGATCTATAACAGCATCACTAAAATCAGCACCTTCAATAATGGCACCTCCAAGATCACTTCGAGTTAGTACTGTTCTAACAAGTACAGCATTCGTGAGATTAGCTTCGTTAAGTACCTGCGGTTACAGGAAGAACATTTATCAATATCCATAATCTTAGGTGAACAATCGATAATTTGAAACTAGTGTCTACACTAACTTGCTACACTAGTTTAACAAATTAACCTGAATTTTTGCAGCTGATTCATAAACATTGATGAATTTTCTACCTCTCTGATAATACAAACATTTCCCAGAATTTGTTTGAAATTAAAACCGCAGAACCTTTACATGGATTAATACTTCTCTATCAGATTTATAACAAATGATAATGATTCCTTCCTTTTTTAGTCACTATCCAATGCAATGGCTAAGAATTTGTAGTAGTAACTAGCTTTACCATGCGATCCATTAATGTGTCACTTAAATCTGCACCTGCACAACGACGACAGTGAACCAATATTTAGACATCAAACACTAAAGCATAATCCAATAATAAAAGGGTTAATTTCCATTTACTTTCAAACTATTCAAAACATTAATTCATTTCCCCATTTATCATTAAAAAGATAAATGATTCGATTACGAATGTCATCATCATGATCCTCATTTACGCTATACTTGTTAGCTACAAATGTTTTTAATAATTTGAGACAAATTGAAGTATGTGAATTTATGAAAAACAATTAACTTGTAATAAAATGCCAATATGAGGTGAATTACGAACTAAAGCTTGTTATGAAAAAAAAAGACTAGAAACAAAATGCACAATATGAATTTGGATTAAATAATAACATAACATTTGGATTTCTAACATCAATAATTTATTATAAACACCATTTAAAAAAAAGCGGGAAAAGTTGATGTTGTAATAAAATAATCACCAGTGTGCATTCATTTATAATAACCACTATCTTAATTATGTGGTAAGCAAAATAAAATTATTGACGGAATAGAATGTAATTATTGACGGAATAGAAAGATAAAATATATCTTATAAGAAATTTTGAATCAATAATTTTGAGGATTCGAATTCATCTCAAATTTCAATTACAATTACCTATGTTACTCACATATTAGAAGATGAATTTTATAAATTATACATAGTAAAATTATTATCATTATTATATCATTCTATAAAATGTTTAATCTTAAGTTATTTAATAATTATAATTATTATAGGCTTTAGTTACCTTAAATAATAATATAAGGTGCATAACTCTTCTACGGTTATTTGATAAAAATCTAACAGTTGTAAAAATAACATAATTTTATTACTTTAAAAATAACATGATTTTATTACTTTATCCTTGTTTGTAGAAGAAGAGTGGCGCTCTGAAGGACAGCCGTATAACTTACTGGATTTCAGAAACCTTTTGAGAAAGGGAAGTCAAATCGTTAATTAAGGTCAGGACTAGGGTTGCTGTTCATTGTTTCTTAATTCTTATTTTCGGATGTGATCTCTCCTTCAAATCCTAACGTTGTTACATATGCGCTCTGTTTTTGCTTGGCTCTCCGGTAATTATTTTTAATTTCAGCAAGAATTTTGATTCTTTGCATTTTCTTTCGAGTTCATTTAGAATCAGAACCCACCATTTACTCTATGTCTTTAAGCATCAACTGATAACTAACCCCTTATCCGCCTTTTTTTTTTTAATTTTAATTCAGTTATCGGATATGGGTTTTATTAAAGAAAAAGAAGGGAGAATTTATCTAGTACTCAGAGATGAACCCTTTTTCTTATCTACGCTGCATCATGCTCTATGGCTTTCGTATTTTCTTGAATTGCTTGATGATTATAGAAATTATGACATTGACACTTTCTTGGTGCTGACCCAGCGTTACCTACTAGTAAAAGGTCTGTGTTATGTTATGTGTGTTAAATCTGGATTGTTGATTTTATGATTTCTTGCATGGTATCTTCAGTTACGTGGATTTTAAATTGTCAAGGGAAATGTGAATTGTTGACTAATGGTGGTTCTCCTACCTTAGAGTTTTAAAAGAGACATTACAAGTATCAAGAGTGTTTTAATGGATTGTAAGAAGCAGAAGATAAGTGCTGTTCGTGATTTTCCAAAGGGTTGTGCTGAACAAGGAAGAGCTATTGCCGACACATTAAACAATCTGCTTGAGGCGGGCTGGGAGTTAGGCATGTTATATGATTCAGAATCCGTCGTGACATCAGCAGTGGCATCAGGGGAACATAGGGGAACAGAAATGACAAAGTCTTTGAAATTGGAAGGATTGTCCGGTCCGTTGCAAACTTTAAAACACGAAGCTACTGAATTGTCTAAGAAAGCTGTAACCAGAGTATATCCATCCTGTAGAAGAACTTCGGGTACCAGACACTTTCCTGAGGGTTGTGGTAGAAAGACCTCACAATTTGTTAATGAAGTTGTGTGGGAATCAAATCCTAGTAAAGCCAACGGATTGGAAAATGCGATATCTTGTGTGGAAGACATCTCAGCTGAAGTGAGAATTAAGAGAGATACACAGAAAAGTGAAGCTGCTGTGGGGATCTTAGCTAAAAGAGGAATTGCTGCAACTAGATGCTTTCCTGACGATATACAGAGAGGAAGCACTTGGTAGTAAACCCAATGGCTCAATAAGTGAATGTGGCAGAGTGACCCAAGATAGTAAACCCAGTGGCTCAATAAGAGAATGTGGCAGAATGATTCGATCACATGGAAGCATACTTACCGATTGGGATAGGGTCATTGTGATGGGATTGATGGCTTCTCATAAGTGTCCATGGAGGCAAGGAAAAGGAGCACAAAAACCAGCTGGGAACACAGGTGTGGCCATGGGTAAAGACACTAGCAGAGGTAGACAAATTTCATCTACTATGTGGAAAGGAAAAAGCGTTACAATCATACAGTGAAAATATCTTTCAATTGTTGGAATTGCTACATAACAGTACCGTAATTACTGAACACTAGACCAGCTTACAGTTTCTATGTGAGAAATGTTAATGTTCTGTGGCAATAAGCGTACCTGTAAAATTGGCTTTATATGCAACAGCTTTCTCAAGATATGCACCATTGAATTTTGAACCACTGAAATCAGATTCTCTCATATCGGCTGATGTGAAATTTGCTCTTCTGCATAAGCCATTTTGCTTGATTAAAAAACACAAGCATACACAGAAACACATATCATTTTTTAAGTTTCAAGTTGCATAGAATATTGGAGTTGGAAGTTTGAAAACAACGGTAAATTATTTTCTTCTCTGTTTGCAAACAAATTTAGATTAAGTACTAGGCCATACAACGCAAAGGTTTTCTGTAGGATGAATAACCTGAAATTTTCTTTCACGTGTACTGCTTTCCTGCAATGCAAGAGAGAGAGAGAGAGAGAGAGAGAGAGAGAGAGAGTTATTGGTCCATAAGCAAAACTATGTTGACAATTCTCATTGAAGAAACTGACCTGAGATCTGCAGAACCGAATTGGGCAGCTGACCCTATGCCAAATTCCCCGCGAGTTTCTGCCTCGTACTTATTAAGATCAGCAAGAGCAGAGATGTTAGAGCTGCACGATGCAACCACCGCAGCTGCTAATGCAGTCGACACAAAAACTCGCCAGTTCTTTAGTTTTGCATATGGGCCTGCACACTGATTGTTGGAACAATCTTCCTTTTCAAGTAAAATCAAGTTAGTCGGTGAACAGAAGTAGTTGACGTATTCAAATGTGTAACTCACCAGGAAATTGGCCTTCACTCTCAGTCTTGGAGCTTATTTGACAGGCTACCCAAAGTGGCTTTGACAGGGCATGCAGCTGATACGGACCCTTTGAAGATGAAGAGCAGAAGTTCAGAGATTTAATGGATAGTGGGGAAATTGAAGAAAGCGCCATGACAGTGTGACAAGCAATGAGGTGGAAGAAAGATTAAGATTAAGCAGTGTCAAAAACACTGGAGTTGCATTATATCATTCCTCCTGTCTTAATATCCACTTATTTTTGTCGCAAGAGGATTGGTTGGGGTGAGCGCGCACATGCTAGTTTCTTCTTTGGTTGATCAGATGCCACTTGTTACCATTTGATGCAAAAAAAATCTTGCTCATCAGTCAAAGCACACTCAATTTCAATGGCCTATATATGTGTGAACCCCACATTTTGAGTGTGGGCGCGCAAGACCGGGGCCCTTGGACAACAGATATCATCCTTGTGTTTAGTTATGGGGGTAAAACAGCAACCGGCCCGTTTAAATATTTCTAAACACCCGAATTAATATTTCTAATCAGCCGCACTTTGTTATTTTGCCTGTATCATTGGTTTCTCCTCAATAAAATTGGTAGAAACAAAAAAAGAAATGAAAATATATCGTTAGATATTTAGTATATAATTAATAAAGATGGTGGTGATTGTATGTATATTTGTATCCCAACGTTATGTCTAATAATATCAAAATTACCTTATTGAAACAAATTTTTTGAATATATGTGCTTTGAGAGGTTATAATAATAAATTTGATTGGCTCATTGCAAATTTTATAAATAATTTTTGTGGTTGTAATTACAATGGAAGGATATTTTATATTTGTCTTTTTTATCTCTTTTCAGCTACTCTGTCATACTTTCTTCCATCTCTATAAATATTTCAACTTTGTCATGTCTTCTCCTCTATCTCTATGAATATTTTAACTCTTTAGATATCCATTTCTCTTGGAATTTTTTTTAATATTTTTTTAAAGTAGTGATATCGATATTTAACTTATCTCATTGACCCTAACTTTTCAATTACCTCTATTTTTTTTTTCCAAAAACCAAAGTTTCTCTTATTTATCACTTTTTTAAACAGCACTCATTCAAGTTATTTGATCTCAAATCCAATTTTTCAACATAAATATCATAAAAATTATGTTATGTAGGGTTAGCAAAAAAGTGCAGACGGACCCTCTATTTTTTTAAAATAAATTTCTAAATTGAATTAATATATTCACAACTAAAAAATAAAAAATAAAAACTTAAATCCTTAATTCATAAATATGTAATGATTAAAAATTCTAAAATTAACAGATTAAACTCTCTTTTAAATTTTAATTAATTAAGAAAATCCTTGAATCAAAGAATCTAATAATAAAAAGAATTAGATATGTAAATTTTTATTAGTTTCATTTTCTTTATTTATTATTTTATTTTTGAAATAGTTAATTTATTTAATTCGCTGCTCATATAATCATCAGGTTGATAATTAAACTCATTGCAAGTTTACAATATTTTAAAGAAATTAAAAATATATATATAAAAACTCAGATCTTGCTTAGGCCCGTAAAGGCCCAACCTTTATACTTTCCCTCATATGGGCTTGTTTCAAGCCCAGTCTATGCCCGCAATTTGCCATTTTTAATGTTAAATTTACTTAGTTTAAATACTTATTAGTTGTCACCAATCATTTAATGATATATGTATAGTATTAATTGATTAAAACATGTTATTTTTTTCGTAGTCTTTATTCAACATATGAGTAAAATATCCCATATGCGGTTGCAAGAAAATGATTGTTTAGTTGATTAAGTCAATTTAAAATAATCTGAAAGATTTTCAACCATAAGATATTCTAACCACAGTGATGTATGTGAAATTGCACATGTTTATTTTCTCAAATGGATACCCTCCACATAAAATGGCAAATTATTATGTGGGTCATGCACTCAAAGGATACTTTACTGTTACGAACTATGTACACAGTAGTACAAGTATTCTTCTCTAAGTTAGCTTCCATGGATATTTTCTTCGACAGAAATTCTCCATTACATTGTGATTCCCGTCCCACATTAATTGCTTGACAGTAAATTGATATGCTACTGTAGTTGCATATTCACAAACGAAGTCGGCGTGATCAAAAGAATCACTATCTAGCTTGTCTTATTCCGAGTTAAACGAGGAGAGTAATTGGGGAATTGAAATTGATTGATATGGATGCAAGGAACGCAAAATCAGTGTGTCGTCAATACCCATCCCTTTAGTGGGGACTGGGTACAATAAAAATGGCCATATGTCTTAGTTTGCGTGGTGGAAACAAATTTAAAAAATCCCTAATGTTGCCCATGCAACATGGCTATAGGAGGGCATGTGGGGTTTATATTTGTCTATTAAGCTAAAAGAATAGTTTATGATCCATCAATCACAAATATGTGAATCAGCTGCAGATTCAGACAGGATTAGATTTTTGGGGGAAGCGAAGTAAAGGGCAAGCCAGACCACGCCGGTCATGAAATATCATCAAGCCCCTCATTACCTCTAACTTTATCGATTTCTACCCAATCCCACTACGCAATTACAAACAGCAACAAATAGCTCATCGCAGGCTTTTAACAGTGATAATAGCTTTTCGTTCGTACGTACATTCATGATTCAACCATACGAATTCATGAATCAATACATGAGTGTGTGTGTGTGTGTGTGCATGTTATATATATGCATGGATGATGGACCACCATGCATGCATTACATTACATTTGCAAGTAACACCGCATCGGATTCTAAGGAATAGGACAAAATTAACCTCTCTCTTATTTCCTTGCATTCAAAAAGTGGTTAAACCTGTTTGTTAATGTACACTGAACCCCTGGGCTCACGAGGACTCGAGCCCTGCTCTATAGTCTAGCTATAGCACCAATTCACCATTCAGTACGCAAAGGCGGGTTACTGCATCAGAGTCCTGATGATCTGCCTTAATCCTACAGAAAAGTTAATATGCTGATGACCAAATTAAAGATGTCAAGCAGGTCAGCCCCTAGAGCTATCGAGCTAGCTAGTCTAGTAACCTGAATCCACTGGCCTAACATTAGCCATGAAATTAAATGAACCGTGTCCCTCTTCATTTCAACATTTAAATCTTAGACATCAGTGAATGAGTTCAAAGATCGTGGTTGGAATACTGTCTCCGAAAGTATTTGGAAAAAAAAAAATAGTGCTCATTTTTATGTTAATCATTTCAGTAATAATATAGCTACAAATTTTTATATAAATATATTTTGTACAAACTTACGTAGTATGATAAAATTAGTTGAATTATATATCTTTTGATTCACATGATTTATTTTTATTATTTTATATTTTTATTCAACTAATAAATTAATAACAAATTAGTTTGTACAAAAATTTATAGTTGTATCATTACTCTAATTATTTTATTAGCAATATTGGATCCTATTCTATAAGGAGAATACTTTTATGCTTGTTTTAAAAAGTAACTTTTATTTCATAAGTTTTTAATAATTCGACAAGTATACTAACCATTCATTGCATTGGTCAAAGACTCAAAGCAGTCACACAATGAGAAAGGAATTTGTTAGGCTAAATATTGAAACCCGTCATTTATTCTCAATAATATTCAAATTAAGCACCCAGTGAGGATTTTTTATTTAAAAAATTCCAATTTACTTATTTGGGTAAAAGGCAACTTCCATTGATTTCAAAAATGATAGATAAAACAATCAAAGAGAGATTTTTAGAGTACATCAAACATTATATTTGAGGAATTTATCTTCTAAATTTATATGCAAATAATGATCATGATTTTTTCCATGAGTGCATAATATATTAGTCTTGATTCTTTCTAGATATGTGTGTACTTCTATGTCATAATGGTCTGAAGCTTATGTGTCTATTTTCTAACTTATAATCAAAAGGAGTATTAACTTAAGCTTATATTTTTAATCCATGAATTATTCTCAGTCAATGTGAGATATTCTCCTTAGCATCCTTTATGGAAAGCACTATTTTTTTGTCCTTATCAAATGGATAGATAGTGCTGGCTAACTCGTATATGAGTCTGACTTTAATCCCACATAAAATCTTATAGGCCTAATTCATATTAAAAAATTAGTTCAAAAGTTAGAGGTTGCTTCAAAGTTAAAATCGTAGTCCAGAAATTGTTGTCGGCCAGTATAATCTCCTCAACATAGTTTTGTTATGTGCATCACATAATGGTTTTAATCATTGTCATAGTAATTTTGTTTCAACACATAATAGTGTTGATCCTACCATATGTGCTGTGTGCATGACATTATAGTCTATCTTTTTGTGTTTCCTATTATGTCCTCAACTCTAAAATACATATTGTTACAATAAATGTATTGAAATTTAAATCTTAGTTTGCCAGTGAAAAATAAAAAGACCAAGCAAACAGCTTTGTCGCGCCAAAGTAATTCCAGCAGAAAAATAATTGGGAGACATAGGGATGACCGAATCAGGGCAATATGACGCCATTTTGCCCCTTTTTTTTAAACGGATAAAACGACGTTGAATTGCAATAGCCCTATCTTATTATCAGGACCATATAAATCTGGACAGCAGGGTCAAGGTTCTGCTTTATGTAGCCCGAAGAACAGATTGTCTTCCGTTTTCATTCAAAATTGACTTTTCAGCCATGTGTGTCTGATGTGTCTCGGATTCTAAGGGCTCAGTTCCCTTCAAAACAAATTAAAGAGGTGTGGTTTAAAGTTTAAAAATTGAATTGAGTCATTTCGGTGGTCTGAGAAAGCCAAATGGACTTTACAATCTTTTCCCTTTTACTGATTCCAGTCACAAAATATCATCCATTCCCACTCCCCAGTCACTCATGAGAGATCAACATTAACCTTCAAAGCACAACTTTTTGGGGAAGAAGAAACACTTAGGCTTAAATGAGTAAGGATGGCGATAGTTGTGAATGAGCTGAACTATAATATATGTATAAAGAATTGAAATAAACTAAAACACTAGATGAAAAGGAAGCGTAAAAAAGAAAAAGATTCCAACCAAATTAGCTATCAGAAGCCAAAAGAAAATGGAAATGTAGGAAAGGACAAAGATGGTAAGTTGGTAACACCGACAGGGTGCAAGTCTGTGCACTGAGATGGGCCTGTGTTGACATAAACACGTATCTGCGTAAGACGAGGGAGAATGAATGGTCATGTCACCAAAAATAACCTCTCTCAATAATCACTGATGAATAAAATATTGGTCATAATGAGAATTTAAATCATACTGTCATGATTATGTTATTATGATAAAATTATATAAATATGTTACGATCAGTGTGTCACGGGCGGAAGCAGTATGAAGGAAGCCTATTGTCCCGGGGATTGAAGGGGGAAAGTGTAGGGTTTAGGGTTCGGAAATTGAGGCAAAGTGAAAGGAAAAACAAAATTTGATAAAGAAGCACAAGGTAAAAGGGCTAAAAGGCGAAGGGTTTCGCCAAAAAATATATCTATATATTTTGAAAAATAATAATCAAAGAAGCAAAGGGCCAGTAAACAACACAGCGTCTTAACTACTGAAAACAACAGGTGAGTAAGTGAAAGCTCCATCAACCCCATGCACACGTCCCTTTCGAGCTCCTCTCCCCCACATCTACCGCCTCTCTCTCTCTCTTGCTTTGCATTGGGAAAGCCGAATGCCAACCACATGTATTTATCTTTCAATTAATTAACCGCATGAGTACGTTTATGAGAGTACACACTCCAGACTTTGCCAGTTTGCCTTCCGACCGGCATGTTTATATATACATATATATATATATATATACACACACACACATATACATATATATATACATATATACACACACACACACATATATATGGGTATCATATCATCCATCAGTAATTTTACACAGAGAATTCGCACAAGCTAAAGTATAAAGAACACAAGCTTTATTATACTACATACAAAACATGTTGTATTAAAGTATGTCCTTTTCCTACTTATTTATTAAAATAAGAGATTCTTTTAGGAAACAAACTCTCATTACCTATTAGAATTTGATAAAATAACTTATTTTCTCATTACTATAGAAATAATGGTTCATTTTATCATTACTTTTTAAACAATAGTCTAAAATACTATTCTATTTATTTATTGATAATTTATTATAGAATTTATTGAAGAACAAATATAATTTTCAATTAAGGAGATACAAATCATTTTAAAATAAAACTCTCAAATGCAATCAAATAACATCTCACTTTCTACATAAATTTAAAATTTAAAAATAATATAACTACAGTTTGATATTTTCTATACATATGTTTCCTCATTTGTATTATATGTTAGTCAAATTTTTTGCCCCCGTTAGCTTGATTTTCTAGCTAAGCCACTGATATGTGTATGTGTATGTATATTAGTATATAGTACATTGTATTCATCATCTGATGAATGCATTGCATGACATGATACATACATGAATAGAGGGTTTCTCTGTCTATATGGTCTTATAGTATCTACTAGACCAAATAGCTCAAACCCCCAGCCATCTCTCTCTTTCACAAACACTATACACTAGTTAAAAGACCTTTCCCTTCTTTCTTTCCCAATTCAAAATCAAAGAAAGAAAAAAAAAACAGATCGAAGGTGGTGGTTAAGCTGTCAATCAATCAATCAATCAATCAATCAATCAATCAAAATCACTCGCACACCCGCAGGCGCAGACCAGTCATCAATCAATTTTAAAAGAGAAAGAAAAGGGCAAACCAAAGAAGATGTCCATGTCCTCCTCTTCTACTACCTTGTCTTTGGACCAATTCCCTACCTCCGAGCAGCTCTGTTATGTTCATTGCAACCTTTGCGACACTGTCCTCGCGGTATCATTCTTATTCATTTTTCACCATCTTACAACACTTCCTTATATAATTAATATCCCTTCAGGAATTAGGGATAGGGCTAGCTTTCTCAAAAGAAAATGTCAATGTCCATTCTCCGTTGTTTTTTGTTTTTTTGGTTTATATTAGGTGAGTGTTCCTTGCACGAGTTTATTCAAGACTGTAACGGTTCGATGTGGCCACTGCACCAATCTCCTCCCCGTGAACATGCGTGGCTTGCTTCTGCCTTCGGCTAATCAATTCCATTTGGGTCACAATTTTTTCTCTCCTTCTCATAATCTTCGGGTGGGTAAATCATGACGAAACAAACCGCGTTTAATTAATACTCAAAACTAGCTTATTGGTAAATTAATTTTGTTTGTATATGTACTTGACTAATTTGTACAAGATTCCATGTTGTTTTTCATGGATAGATAATTTTTGTTTTGCAGGAAGAGATCCCAAATCCATCTCCAAACTTTCTGATCAACCAAACAAACACCAATGATTTCATTGTACCCACTAGAGGTGTAGTTGATGAGCTTCCAAGGCCTCCAGCTACCAGCAGACGTACGTGAGACTCATTACACTTCCCATCGCTTTACTTCTTCCTTTGTTTCACATTTTATTGCGGGAATGTTTTTAGAGCTTCAACATTTTCAATTTTGCAAGAAAAATTAAAAAAATAGTGCTTTGGTCAGGCAACAACATAGTGTTATTTCTATCCCTAACAAAGGTTTGATACACACACACACACACACGCACACATATATTGTTAAATTTCTCACTTTGTATGTTAGTTATAGATGTTGTACTTGCTCAATGAATTTAAAAAAACCAAAAAAAGAACCAACCGATCTGCTTTTTTGATCACTACTAACAGTAGTCAAGGGTCTTTCTAAATTGTGTTAAGTTAAAGAAACGGGACCTTTAGTACATTAAGTTATAGACACAAAACCTTTTATTATGCCTGCAGCTTCGACCTTCCCTCTTGTTTTATGGGGCCTTGATTAATTTGTCAACAAGTTTTCTTCATTTATTACTAGCCCTAAAAAACTGCATTAATGTTTCTGCGTTAAATCAAACTAACAATAATGCTTTCTTTCAAGTCATTCTCGACAATTTGGGCCCCTTTTTTTGTAGGGTTTGGGTGAGCAAAATAAAGCTTATGCTATACCAAAATATAGTTGTAGGAAAAAAAAAAATCTATGAATAGGGCCTTGATAGATGATGATTTTAGTGGTGTTACTGCGTCTAAGTCTGCGTGTCTCTGCTCATTTACAGCACCAGAGAAGAGACAAAGAGTCCCCTCTGCATACAACCGATTCATCAAGTGAGTAATGATGATTCAATCTTTCCCTCTGTTCATGATTTATAACTATTTAAACAATAGCTATTAATTATATTCAATTTATTATGTAAATAATATATAAAATATATGTTTTTTTTTTTTTTGTGGGTTGACTTAAACACTTGCTAAATTTGGAGCAAGAAATAATAATAATATTCACTTCAACATCTGCTGCAGGGACGAGATCCAACGCATTAAGGCTGGAAACCCTGATATAACCCACAGAGAAGCCTTCAGTGCGGCTGCTAAGAATGTAAGATCCAAGACAAGTCTTTTAGGGTTTCATCTCTTTACCTAATTAGGTTTTTTTAAAAAAAAAAAGAAAAAAGAAAAAAGAAAGAAATTTATTAGGGTTTCAATTTAATTATTCTGTTTTTATTCTACACATGACACAGTGTCTGTGACGGTGTTTCCTTTAACTGATCCTATTTTGTTTCCAATATTTGTCAGTGGGCCCACTTCCCACACATTCACTTTGGACTTGTGCCTGACCATCAGCCTGTCAAGAAGGCTAACGTGCGCCAGCAGGTAATTAACCGATGTGCATCATGATGAAACCTCTTGTGTGGATCATATCACGTATACACTGTTTTGTTTGATTTGATTAGATTGATCTCGTGCATGCAGGAAGGAGAAGATGTTCTGATGAAAGATGGTTTTTTCGCTTCAGCAAACGTGGGTGTCTCGCCTTATTAAGAATGGCATGCCATTGCATATTGCTAAGTTATGTCCTTTGTTATCTGTGACTGTGTCGTCATTTATCGCTGCAGTAGATTCTAGCTAGTGGTGGAGTTTAACAACACTCTGTTTAATTAAGTACTTTAATTTAATCCAATCTGCTTTTCAAGGTCGTTTTCGTGTTTATAGTTCTCGTCTAGTGTGTTAGTTGCCTTCATTACATATGTCTACTTTTAGACTTTCTTATGAATTGCTTTGTTCGTTATCTCTATCCCTTCTCTCTTTATTTGTTTCACTTCTTTAAATTGTTTGCTTTCTTAGGGAGATTGCCGATGTGGGTACATATATTGTCAGGCAGATTAATTACTTCACAATATCTTTTATCTTATGTCTGATATTGTTATTATTTGTTTATCTGTGTTTTGTGATGACGCATGTTTTCACAAGGTTGAGATCAGAAATGTAATTAAATCTTCTAACTATATAGACTACTATAAATATACACATGTCATAAGATCTTTAATTAAAAGATTAGTACAATTTCGATCAACAATAAATTTAATATTCTTTAGTATATGTTTGTTATAACAATATTTCTTGAAGCTCCACTAAATAGATCCGGTAAGTTATGGTGGATTAGGACTATATATCTAGATTTAGCATATGAAAGATCCATTTAATAGCCGTAGAAAACTTGGATGGATTAATTTTGATTTCCATTGCGTGTTTATATGCACTCCTCTAACTGCCACTAATAAGTTTTATCGGATTGACTTAGTCAAAAGATATATTATGGACAAAAAATTTAGATATCACCATTTATGAGTTTTTAAAGATCTTGAGTCGAATGTAATTATATTAATATTTATATATGATTAATGTTGACACTACTTTAGTGGGTAAAATCTCTCAAATGAAAATAAAAAAATTTTTATTTAAACCTTACTCATATGAGGTGGGAAAACATTACATTGTCATTTATATATATATATAAGCATGCATGTATAATGAAGATTAATTACTAAATATTCTTATCCAACAAGGTAACAATCATGAATAGCACCTTTTTATTTAAAAAAATCACGAATAGAGAACCTAATAACACTTGTGATCATTTTGTTAACACTCATATGATTAAGACTAGGTCCAGTCAGCATGAAACCAAAGCTGCAGTGCTGCTCATTCAGTTTTAACAACGGTTGACTGTTGAGTATTCCCCGATGGAATCGGCAGTCAATGAAAAGATAGCATATCCACCTAAGGTCCAAAAATAACCTGAAATTATGAAAATAGGTAAACTTGAATTACTTTTTACATTATAGAATTTTGGTGATCAAAACAATAAGTAAAAATATCAATTAAATTGAAATTATGATTATCGTATGATATGACATTATCATAAATTAACATGTACCTAGTGATTACTCATCACTTCACTGTCCCAAATAAGGTGATATATTTACACACAACATATATTTCATATTAGTCCCTAAACTTGGCATTTTTATTTTATGTGTACATGTTACTATAAAATCTTAACATATACACACTTATTTTTTAGATGATCAATTGTGGTAAAGATTATAATAAAGAAAATGGACATTTTTATCACATGAAAGAATTTTACTGGATAGGTCCATTATAACTGCTTTATAGCTTCTTTCTCTAACGTTACCATGCCATTGATACAAACGATGATAAAATGAATGGTAATGAAGGGCTTAGTTAAATATATGTTCTCTTAAAAATTTGAATCGTGTAGTATTCCCCTAACTTAAAATTTTTACTTAAAATTTTAAATATTAACTACGTTCAGTGGTAGGGATGATTGATGAGTTTGTATCATTAAATTTTAATTTTTAACCTTATATATCATTGAATTGAATAAAATGAAAATTTAAGTCAATATATCCCCGCCATTTAATCACAGACGACGAGCCACTCCGGCCCCAATTAGGGATTGGCCCGATGTGGTTTGGTTCCCAATCAAACTTAACTCACCGGTTTTTTCAGAAATTATAATTTGAACGTTACCCGTTCAATTAGTCATACACAGTTTTAAACCATAAATTCTTTTGTATTTTCTAGTTTATTCAATTTTTTTATTTTTTTATAATCCAATTTTTTTCCAATTTTAAAATTTTCCCACCCCTAGCCCCAGCAATTTTACCCTGGAAAATATTTATAAAACATTTTCTCTAATTTTAATTAACTTGACTATCATTTAGAAATTTTGTATGAATGGAATATCCGTAGACTTTCGCCTCGAGATATTTTACGCCCGTTAGGCCATTTTTCATTTTTCACGCTATACGGGCTTGACCATTTCTGTTCTCAGAGGAAACCCACTTATGTTTTTGGGTTCAATTAATGTGGGCCTGTGCCCCGAATGATCCGTCAACATTCACCAAGCTGAGGATGTCGCACTTTCCCAACGTCGTCGAGAATCATCAGAGTTCCATGGACAGGCATAGTAGCACGATGCTTTTAGTTTGGTCGTGCCTTGTAAAGTTGAAATTGTGCATAACGCACAAGCATTGGATGCGGCCTTACAAAATCTAAGCACTGTAGCATCCACCATCAGAAAAAGGTCCAGAAAGGTAGCTCCCACGAGTGCTTGGAAATCTTTAAAAGCTGCTGCTGTTTCTACACAACTTGTTTCTCCATTCCACCGCCAAAAAAGAAAGCATGGTATCATCGCTGAAGTCAATTCTTTAAGTCAACATGCCAAGCAGTTCAATGTTCAGCTTTTTATTAAAAGACGAGTCCATGTGGATGTTGCAGCTAAGTTATTGCATGTTTTTACATTCGTACAAGCAAATGGGGATCGAGTAAATGGTTTAGCAATGCTAGTAATCAATGGTTGCATGTGAAAACCGTGTCCAAAAACTGAGAATTAACAACAGTTCCTTTCTATTTGAACGTTGAACAAGATAGTAAATAACAGCCCCTCATGAACCCAAATGGGCTGGGAGCAAACTCTGATTTATTCATACACTGATAGCGTAAAAAGCAAAATCACATCCATTACTTCTTGTAAAGATACGCGTGTTGAGGAGAAATATGCTTTTTTAAAATATACGTGTTTATTTAATTAAAATAAATAATATTTTTAATTAATAAAATAAATAAGGTGTTTTATTTAAATATCTTAATTGTATTAATATTTTAAGTAAAGGTTATTTAATTATATTATATATATTTATGTGATTATCATGTGGATTCACAGAAGACATAAATACAAGTTATCTTATGATTAAATAAATTAAGTTCGCAGTTGATAAATAAAATTGAGTATTTTATTTAGGTATAGACTGTAATAAATTTATTGAAAAATTTATCTTCATCGTGTATGATTTATTAATGTAGTACGACTACATTAAACAATATCATATATGAGATTTAATTAACTTTTCAATAACTGTCAGACTTATTAAATCTCATATACATTGATTTTACTATAATCTTAATCTTGAGTTAGTTATAATTTCATAATTGTAATTGTTATTCTATTTGAGTTACCAATGGGCACAACATACTCTTGTAGTCAAGATTACCCGGTATCTTGGTGGGAGCAATTATGAATATTGGAGTTATAGATTAACAATATAGAATTTGTACAACACATCCCTTGATGGGTTTTCAACACTTGATCATAAATTTTTCTGGGCAGAGTGTGTCAACATATTTAGTACGTTGAAAATAATCATTAGAAAAAAACCAGTAACTATCAAAGAACAAGATGTTATTAAATTGATTGGACAATTAAGATATTGATTTAATTAATGATACAGTACAAAGGATTATGCAGTAAAGAAATTAATGTGGCATGGGTTGAATTATTGTTCAAAAATATTATCTTAGATAACATATAATTATGGAGGTCAATTCTAATCTTTTAATGGAGTAGATTTGGAATTAAATAATTGGACTAGTTTAATTACAAGTCTAATTATTCTAGCCACTATTGTATGTACCCATATGATCTCCGAGTTAGCTCATTTAATTGACTGCGCCGCTACTGAATTAATAAGCAAGATAATTAGTTATTTGGATTAAAGGCCTAAATATATTATTTAGTGGGAGGCTCCATATAATATACTTGTACCTAAGGAGTCTCGTGTTATTTTATAAGGTGGACTCCTATGACAAGAAGAAGTAATGTTACGTTTGATTTTATTATTTTTTAATTTAAATCAAACTTGATTTAATAGAATTAAAATATATAAAAATATGGAGCCTAGGGTTTTTATTAAGATAAAGATATAAAATAACTTATTTTCTCTCAAAAAGGAGTGAGATGTCACATTATACATATTAAAAAAAAATTTCTCCTACTAGTTGCTTTTAGTGATGATAAAGGCAATGCTTACACAACAAATACAAATCAAACTTGAATTATAACTTGAAAGATTTTTTATGACGCTCGTAAGATTGGTGATGACAATTTGTGATCTAATAGGAGTGATAGTGACATATCGTGATTTGAGAATCTAGATTAATTCAATAAAAAAATCAAATCGAATTGTTAAGGTATAATTTTCTAGATTATAAATTTGTATGTATTATATGAGATTGATCCTGAAAGTCTTTATAATAAACTTTAAAAAATTAAATTTTCTCTATCATTGTGAAAAAGTCATCAGGCTTGAATCATGAGGAACAAGCAAAAAGAAAGACGGAAATGGGGGATATTAGATGCACAAACAGTACACGGGGGCATACTGGTGCAGTTGGCCAGGCAACAAACCCCCAAAGCAAATAAAAAATAACCCATACAATCTTAAAACATGGTATCCAGCTGGATCAACATCTTCCACCACACATGGGTTGGAAATGTGGGACCTGCACATCTTATTTACCCCTGCTTCATGTCACTTTCGAGTTCATTGGCACATCTGGTTATTAACCAATAATATCCCACATCAAGATCCAAGGGTAAAAGCTTTGGATCACTAACCCCATCATGAGTGTTTCTGTATCAAAGCTATGAGACTTCATAAAAACTTACCTTCTGAAGGCAACTGCCTGGTGGTTTTGTACCAGCAAGCATCAACAATAACAGCAACGAGCATACAGAATAGATGGAAATGTTTTATAGCGTTTCCGAAGTACAGAATGAGATAAAACTAGACTGTAGGATGTTAAGTAGTATTGAAAATTGATAAATTGTCATGAGTACAAAAACTGTAGGTAATAAAAGAATGACAGATCCAATAAATTAAACAAGAAACCTTGGAGGCACGAACAACATTGTGGACAGAAAAAATACAGGGCTAAATGACAGAAGAATCGTATCAACAAGACTAAAATTACACACCTACGCACTCACACCCATAAAGCTCGCTGAGAAGCCAAGATGCAACACGGGGAAGAAGAGAAAACATCCTAAAGGAAATTGCTTAGTGGAAGAGTACCAGCATAGCACACATGGTCATCAGCAGCGTGAAGAACATCTTCAATCTATCACCAGTAATTGCGGTTGCCGCAGAGATGTCTTCTGGCCTGAGAAAAAAGGAAAAAAAAAATGTGGAGTCAGAATTGATTATCTTTCTGCAGTAACAACTTAAGTGTTACATATTAGACATGAATGATCACAGTCCATACTTCTGCAGGTGACTGAGGGCACCGCAAAAGAGGGCATTGTCCGGTATTGGCAACTCAGTTTTATTTGTAGCCTCCGGGTTGACAACTCTAACGTATGTTTCTTGGCCAAGATACCACGAGTCAAGGTTTTCTGTTCTGAGATTCCAGATCCCCACATTGTCCAGTGATACCAAGATTGCAGTCCATGCGCCAGGATACACCTAGACAGACAGACGGAGATTCATACTCAAGGTCATGATTATCGAAAGAGAATTCTTATGAGCATTTCATCTTTCTCCACCACAATTGAAGTCTTGATCAGTAAAGTTAGAAACTCATTGCTTAGGTTTGACATTTATAGCACAAATATTACGTGACATCATTCATGAAACTTCCACAATTGATCAACTTGCCTATTTGTCAAGTTTCCGGAGTAATAATTATCATTGTTAAATCTGCCAATGACATAGATGATAATTCTATGAGGATATAGAAACCAAACACACCTGTGTTGTGGTGCGGGCAATACCATCCCACTTGTTATATGTGCCCCTGCTGTTATCTGTCCACTCACCATAATCCATCCTGCAATAGATTGATTAATGAGAAGGTATAAAAGGCACTTTCTTAGATCCATTATGCAGTAGGAACAAGCAGAGATAGTGATGGCAATAGGACAGAACAAATTTCCTACCCGACGACAAAAAATGCATAACCACTCATGTGATAAGCATGCATCTTGGTGTCATTGTTCTGTAGGATGACTTCCATAAATCCCCTATACGTTCCATTAATTACCGATGTTTCCATCCGAGGTGGTCCTGTAACTGGCTTAGTGGGAAAATCAAGCTTATAAGCTCCCTTCACTTTGAACCAATCGGCTAGTCTAATCGGGGTGGATGGATTAACGAACGATATTCCACTAAGAGTTGCCCGCCGCTTTCCGTCAATCATTTCTGGTGGCTTGTTTCTCAACACATAAACTTCGGTCACATTGATTGAGCCATATCGAAAAGAACCCTGTGGATTTGGACGGGCACCACTTGCAGATACATTCCATCTGCATAGCTCAATCACAGAACACCCAAAAGTGAGTAAATATAAGCAGCCAATTCAAAAGAATTGCAGAACTCTATAAAGAGATGTCAACCTGCCAAATTTTCAGTTTTTTATATATAATCATATAGCAGAATATTTGATAATCCGCATATGGTACATAATTATTGCAAACTTATTAATAAATTAAGAAGGAAAATCTGGTTTATATATTATGCAAGTTGTGCAACCCCCAGCCCCAATTCAACAGCAGCATTTTCTGACCGTATCAGAGTTCCAAAAGAGAAACCAACCTGATGGATCTTGCTTGGTTCATGGAGAAGGTTTTGTCAAATTCATCATTTGGTCCTTCTGGGAGGGGACCGCGTGCCTTTCCTTTGGAATTTGTATAGTGCAAGATGGCAACACCAGTAACTCTTTTCCATTGTGATTCATTCACAAACCTTGCGCTTGCAACAATGTAATAATCAGTACTAGCATTTTGATCCATGGTTACCAAAAACGAATAAGATTGTCCTACGTGTATATCTAAGCTAGTATAATTCTGTTGCACTGTATATGATCCCTCTGTCTCTGCTAGAAGTAGATTATGGTTTTGGATCCTGAAATTCAGAGAAGTTGATATTCCAACATTGTGCACGCGAATGCGATAAGTTTTCCCTGTCGAACATATTACAAATGTCAAGAAAACAATTGAGCAGTTCCACCATAAGCAAAAAGGTGTTGAAAAGATGATATACAGAGTTCAAAATTCACCTGAGGTCATCAAACTACAATAGTTAATTGAATGTTTATCACAGTCGTACACCAGCAAAATTGGTCTCTTTTATATCTTTAAGCGGTCAAAAGATTCTGATTTAAATTTGTTCCCACAGAACACAAAGTATTCTAGCCAGACGCCAAAAAGATTTAGCAAGATTGAAGTATATTCACGTTGGTAGCCCCATTAGCAAAGATGGGCATCCATTCAGTTGATACCCCTGACATGATTTATCAACGAGGAAATAACAATCCCTAGACGCAAAATTAGCAGTCACACTAATGATTAGTGTATATCCGAAGTGCACCATCATACTTATTCTAACATTATTTCAGAAGTAGGCTTGATATCCTTAACTGCTATTCCATAGTAATTTAACTGCCAAAATAACATGGTACAGTTAACATAATAATGGGTACCCAGCTAGCCAGTATTTGGCAAATATGAAAGGTAAACAAGCTAAATCAAATATGCTGTCCAGCAAAATAAGTTGGGCTAACAATGTATTATGTACAATACCCACCTGGATGGACTTCAATCGTTTCATAATCAATGCCATCAAGAACAAGTGTAGTGTTATATTGGTAAGGGCCTTTCCCATTGATTAGCACCCCATCTGGCATTCCTAGACCTTTCCCAGCATCAAGTGTCTTTCTCAGAGCCTACCAACGAAAAAAATTAACCAGCATCAAACACGTTACACCCCAAACTATAAACCCCATACTTCAAAGTTGAAACAAGTAATTTGAAAGAACACTAACCGTGTGGTTCCTTGTGTACCAATCGCCAATCAAAATTGTAATATCCCCATCTGGGGTATCAAAAGGAATTGGAATAATAGCCCGGTTGTTAATTATAAAGCCACCGAAACCGCCCGATGCTCTCTGAAAATGGAGAGATGGGAAGTAAAAGAAACTCCCAATTTGGTCCTTAACCTGAAACTGGTAAGTCCAGTTCCACTTTGGAGGAATGGGACAATTGGTGCCCAAAAGTCCATCTTGCCATGAGCTACGCCTTTGTTGAATGCCAGACCTGTTGCACAATCAAATTTCACTCAATACATGGCCTCAGAGCGTTATTTCTACATGAATTTACGACAAATATTGAAGTAAAATATTTACCAGTGGATAAGTAGACTTTCGTCTAATTTGTTTCTCACATTGACAACGACATTGTTGTTAGTAGTCACATTTATAGTCGGACCTGGAAACTTGCCGTTAATAGCAATAACCTGCGAAGCAATGGCAATACAGAATCACAAACTGGACCCCTAATACCTCTTCAACTTCATTTCAAAGCTCCCTATACTATGCAAACTAAATATCAAATACTAAGCTCAGATAATTTTTTTTTTTTAAAAAAAAAGGTGGTACATTTTATAGATCTGAAGCTAAAAATTGAAACTATAAGATATCCAAAACTAACCCGTTTGCCATTTACGGAAATTATTACACATATCCGCATGAAAAAGAAAATGTAAAGAAAAAGAAAGAGATCTAGAAAATGGAACCTTCTGGGGCACACCAAGAGGAGAAGCAGTGATATAAGAGACCTCAAAGTCGAAGTAAACAAACAGATCTGCAGCAGAACACAAGCTCGCGAGCAAGGCAATGTGGATAGCCAACAAAGATAAGCCTCTACACAAAGCCATTTTGTGAATCTTTTTCTTTTTCCACACTTTGGGCGTCTTTTGAACAAATTTAGAGCAAAATTCCTTCAGCTTTTTACCTGGGTATTACATTATCAAACCCAAAAAAAAAAAAAAAGCAAGAAACCAGAGGCTCTAAAGTCTAAAGAGCGCTGAAGAGAGAGAGACAGGGAACGGCTATATTTCACTTTGTTGGCTACCAGTGTGTGTGTGTGTATTCAGTGAGCAGTTTTTTTGGGCTTTGTTAAAAGGAGACATAAATGCGTGCAAAAAGTCCAAAACAATACCCCTTTTTTTTCTTTTTTTCTTTTTTTTAAATACAAAACAGGGCACTTAATGGTTTGGCCATTCATTGAGTGAAGCTAACGCGCCCAAGCTTTTGTCGGTCCTCGGGCATCATGGTTTCCATCAAAATAGCAACGGCCTTTACAATTTGACACACCTGATGGAGAAATTAAAAAATGACAGCCCATAGCCAGATCATACATGAACAGTTTAGATGGATGGATAGATGCAAACGACACCATCAAATTAAATTATTAACTTAGTGGCATGCACAATGCATATAATAAATACAAAGTGCCAATGAAAATTATCTAATTACGGTTAAAGTTAAACGTACGCGTGTTGAGTGGTGTTCCTTTTTTTTTTTTTTTTCGGTGTGTCCATTGACCTCCAACGTTCGGATCCTCTGAAATTTGCCACATGATTGCCAGCCCAAGAAATGTGGACCCCCACAATTGCCGTAAATAGCATCTAGGGCTTCGTGTTTTTTTGGTATGTAAAAGCGCCTTTACCAAATAACCGTCTGATTTGATTACTGTGGATGTGACTCTTCTGGAAATAATAACCAAATAAATAAAGTTGCCGAGCTGTACGATGTAATTTTTTGGAAAAAAAAATAAAATTTCGAAAATTAACCTCGTGATACCAAATGACATAAATTTATTTATTTTTTTCTTAAGAAAAACTTTTTAACCCTTTCTGGGTGTGCTGTGGATACAGCCACAGTGGTTGGCCGCTAGCCCAACCCTACACGAACTTTATGGTCGTGACGAAACAGGATCCAACGGACTGAGGGATAATTTTTTACTTTTTGTTGTTTTTGTAGGGGACCACGCAAAATCACGTTGAAGTTGAACAAATAATCCTTTAAAAAGATTAAATAAAATTACAGAAAAATAAGCCGTATTTTCCTTGGGGTGCCATTTGTTTTATAAGAGCATTACTGAAAGTTAAGTATTATTTTTTATTTAAGGAATTATATCAATAAAAAATTTTAAAGAAATTCTTTGAATGAGATTGTCCTTCCTATAATATCTCTAAAATATTTTTTTAATTCAACTTTTTAAATATTTATTTACTTATCTGTATAACAAATAGAAAAATAAAAAAATAAGTCATCTCTCAAAAAATTCTTCAATTAACAATAAGTTTATATTGTTTTAATTAAAAAAATTTCTCCACTAAAATAATAGCAATTATAACGCTTCTTTCTCTTTATGAATAATGAGAATAAAATAATACAATTTTAAATTAAGTGCTCTAAAAAAATTTAAAATGAGATTGTGCTTCTTAAAGAGAAAAAATGACAATCTTATTTAAAAAATTTCATTTGAAGTGTCTTTTCAAAAAAAACTTTATTGATATGACTCTCCAAACGAGTGTAAAATTTCTTTTAAAGTGTTTTTTATGATGCTCATATTCTTCAAATAACATTTATTATTTTTTTATATAATCATTCTAGAAGTAAGAGAGAATCATATTATTGAAAAAAATAAAAAGTATTTAAATTTAGTATTAAAAAATGGGGAGCAATTAAATTTAGTGAGAGAAGAATTTAATTAAAATAATATAAATTTACTTTCATTTGAAAAATCTTTTGGGAGAAAAATTTAACTTCTCACATTTCTATTTGTGATATAGTTAAACAAATAAGTATTCAAATAATAGAACTAAATGAGTCTTTTAATAATACTCTTGCACTCTATTTAATAATCTCACACCATAACCTGACATTTACGTTACACAAAGTAAATTTAGAACAATAAAAAACTATACAAATTCATGGCCCATATTCATTAATTGTTTTTGTATTAAGAACTTATATTTGAGCCAAGATTGAATAGAATATTAGTAATTTTTTCATGAAAATCATTCAACAATTTACACTCGATAAAAGTCCAATTAATAACCAAGTCAAATGTACGGTGGTTCAAATTTGACGCAATAGATCTAAAATATCGATGCAAACATGGACCACCACATGTCTTGCATTATTGTTAAGTCCAATGACAATGTCGGGGTATAATTTGTGGAGAATGAAACAAGCAGAGAATTGTATTAATAATGGTGAAACTTTATTATATAAAGTTATGTGTTTATAATTTTATATGTAGAAAAAATAAATAAATAATTATAAATAAATTATAAAAAATAATGTTTACTTCAGGGCAAGTTACAAATGTTATTTTTTTGAAAGATGTTATTTTTTCTACCAATTAAGTGATGCACATAAATTAAGTAAATAAGCCTCGATGAAATAATAAAACACTTATTTGTGTGCTTGTGTTGTGCATTGACAAAAGTATATTTCAATACTCTTGACTGTTGCAAGCCTGTCCATAATCAATATATTGTTCCTGTAAAAAATAATATATTGGATGTTTGATGCATTAAAAAAAAGCGTTATATGATGAAATTCATTTTAAGAAAGAGGGCTAAGAAAATAGTGATGTAAGATCATTACTTTCATATCTAAATAACTTAAAGACGATCTCTATTTATAAATATATTTGTGCCTCTTTCTATTTGAGTTGTCATCTTTTATAATACCCATTTATTTATGGACGTTGGATCAAATCTTGATGTTAATCAATGATTCAAACTACGCTATCACCATTTCAAATGAACTATCACTCTTTAAGTGAAAAAAATACATCTTTTATAAAACACAATTAATTAGACATATTTTTACAATAAGAATAATTTATTTTAATATTCAATATGAAATTTTGTCAATTCAACTAATTGACACCCATCATTTTTACACTGACCTTACCTTTTTATTTATTATTAAATCAAATTTCGAGTAAAAATACGGGGACAAAATTGCTGGTCGCGCATGTTCAAACGAGTGAACACCGGAGCCTTTGCTGACAGGAGATCTGTCTTAGAATAAGATTGCTGGACTTCGGTTATCTGCTTCAAAACGAGATTGTTGTGGGGCTTTAATTTTTTTTTTGTCTTAATTTTGAGGCTTTTTTCTTCTTCATTTTATTCTGATTCTTCCTGCTTTTGAATTTTGCAGGTTTAAGAATTCAAGAATTTTGCAGCTCCAATGCTGCATCATATTGACTTTATGTATACAGGTTTCAATCTTACCCATTTCGTTTATGAATTACTTATTTGAAAGTTACCTTTGCAAGATTAGTGAAATAATAAAGAATTGTGCACCTATTATCTCTTTTATTTTAAGAGAATTCGTTGGTTGAGAGCCAATTAATACGCACCCACAATTAACCAAAAGCATAATTATAGAGTTATGCACTTATGCTTGTGGGTTCAAGCGGAGAATGGGTTTAGAGTAAATGGAAAGATTAGTTAAGTAAACAATATTAATTGTCTGCCGAGTGGTGGTTAGGTCTCTCATCACTTATTAACTCATACGAAAGACCCATAATCAGTGATTGAAAGACACGTCAACTTTGCTTTTCTTAATTTTGGCCAAGACACATCAATCAGAGTATCAGACAGCCAAGCAAGCATACAAATTACAACCAAACATCCATACAATTAAATAGGTTTGCTAAAGTCCATCAGTTGATTTGGACTGCAATTAACCTCGTAAAATATTTTTAGGTCAAATCTCGTTGAGCATTATCGAAGGAAGTTATGGGAGAGCAACAAAATTTCCCAACTTCTACTGTGAATTATTACCTTGTCTCTTGACAATGACTTCAATCAGATTACCCCCATATTTCTCCCCCAAAAAATAATAATCATTCCTATCAAAATAAATTCAATTCTAAAATTGGAAGCACCTGTACGGGTGGGTTGTGTATGGCCCTATGGGCCGGTGTCAATGATTCTTAGTTCTTAAACTAAATGAAAATAGCTGTAAAATCATTTCACCTCACATGTTGTGATTAAACCCAATTGGTGACTTCACACGCCCTGTAACCGCACATGCGAGTTAAAAAAATCACAGACATATTACATGCCAACTCAATCATAACCCCCACACCCAACTTATTAAAATCGGATTTTAACAAACCATTTAATTGATGAGTAGAGTAGTACCGTCAGAAATTTCTCACTTCATGTAATACAAATACTTCTTCCAAATGTTTTTGATCGTTACATCCTGTAGATTCATTTAGAGTCTTTTAGTAAAATTAGACAAAAAAAATCATATTTTTTTTAAAAAACGAATCGTTTGTTGTGAGTTCAGATGTCCAGAGTACCTTATCCCACTTATCTAACATTATTTGCCAAGCACACTTGATATCCTTATAGTCTGTTAGGAGAAAATATAAAATTAACTATCTTAACTTAAAATAATTTTTTTTTATTAACACCTATGGGCTATAGCACACGAGGAACCTGCCTTTACGCTATTTTAAAACACATTGAAAAATGATATCCCATGGAGTAGACAGCAAATCCTTGTATTGGGAGATCGTCAAGTTTGCATAACGAATGCTGTCAATTGATCAAATTCCAACTGTTTGGGCCATTTTTGATACCTTAATATATATTTTTTTTTATATACATAATTGAGGTGGTTGATTGTAAAAATGAGTCAACCGATCCCCGAAATGACAAACGCAGGTTGATCTGCGAGTACGAGTCAACCAAAAAAAAAATTAAATAAAAAATCAAAATCAGAAATGGACAGTGTAATGCAAAGTCACCGCAAATCCAGCAGCAAATGGCTCTTCTGGTCCAACCACAATTAGCTCCTAGTGGGCCATTGATATCAATGCTAGTTTTAAACTCTTAATTAATAGAATGAGTGGAAATTGATCATTATTCAAGCAATTGATTGTGCAAATTAAATAATAAATATATGATTTTGGATTAATTATATATACAAAGACAGAGTATTATATAGATTTACCCCGGGCTGCTGGCTGCACAATGGTCTACGAGAAAACGTTTGCTTGTTCGATTACGCGTCAGCTCATTACTTTTTGTTTATGGGTTATACGATTTCCTGATTATAATATGAAATCTACTCTAAATTTAGATACATATAAAGTACAAGGTAGAGATTCATTAACTACGGATGACATTTATTTATATTTGAAAAGTCAAGTCATTCATGTTCAATTCTGCTAAATTATTTTCATTTTTTATGTTATAGAGTATAGACAACAAGCCGGTCACATTAATTTTTAATCTTACGGACTTTTAACTCATAACCCACTTATATATATATTTGTTTAAACAATCCTTATCTTATATGGATATAAGATAGGAGGATCCATTAATTTATACAAAGAGTTATTGTACTTCAACTCGCCAAATGCATAAGAATTTACAAAAAGCTAATTCCGATCTGAACATCACAGAATCAAGAGAGCTGCAATTTTACATCTTTGGGAGGAATCACAATTCACAAATAAATTCCTCTCCCAACTAGCAACGGTCGAATGAGAGAATAACAAAATGAAGAGACTATTTTTTTTGTTGTAGACGATTGGCACATCTTCTACAACTCTGGGGAAAAAATTAACAAAGGAGGCCGGTGCCAAAGCTTTGAAATTTTGTTTGCAATAAACATGTATTCTATAGAAAATTGTCGCGGGCGTTTAGAAATCACAAAGAACTCGTCAACAAATTGCCGAGATATTTAGTTTTGCTCCCTCTAACTTCATAAGTTGGTTCCGTCCCCGAGTGCCGTTCATCATCATCATCCGGGTATGGACGGATGAATGCAGAATTCATTTGCCATGCTTTGAGTGAGCTTGTAACGCTGGCGCCGGTAGCATTGTTGAACAAAAATACACGAGCGGCCCCATAAATTGCCTTTGTTGGATAAACCCTCGACGTAATAGTTGTTCTCCCACCTTGAGCAAAGCCTTCGACTATCGAATGATCCACCTGCAAATATACATACACAATGTTCCAAATTGGTTTTGAGGATTCTATTGACTGTGCCAACATGTACATGTGATCGTTTGGACAACAACATGATATATGCTCACCAATACTCTCATTGAGAATTTCTCGCCTTCCAGTACTGGAACAAAGCTACCATATTTTGATTTATTGACATCATTTGCCTCAGAAGATCTACAAGAAATTAACAATGCGTTAAGTAATGGATTACACCATTGCACGTGGTTTGATTTAATTTGATGCAAGAGTCGAGTCATGTAATTAATACGGTACCTTGATTGATCAGTGCAGAAGTAAGTCCTGAGACTTCCATCCTTTTCTTTCGCAATATAGAAGTAGACTGGAGTTTGCTCGGACAGGCTGTCATCTGCAAGAACCAGAAGGCCAAAGGGGCCTAATGCTCCGCGTTCAGCAGATCCTTCGCTGGAGCTACAGCTAAACTCCACATTGGACTCCGCTGTTTTCTCTAAAGCCGCCTTGTCTAGCTCAAACTCGGCCACTATGTCCAGCTGTTCGCATTGCCCAAACATTTCCATGTAAGCTATATTTTCCTACTTTGTGCTTTTCAAATTGAGATATCGACAAACTAATTAAGCATAAATGTATCTCTATCTCCATACCTGAGTAGCTGAGCCAACATCAAGCGGCATCACTGACCCTGGCTTGAGCTCAATCTTTTTAAATTCTTTGCTGGTCAATCGCAAGCTGTCTACTTCCTCCACTGGCCATTGGAGGAGATTACTACCAGTTTTTGTATCAAGCGCCACTGTCCTTGGAATGCCCTGTAGCATATTACCCAAAATTGTTACTGCTTTAATAAATTAAGCAGAAGGGGAGCTCAAGTATAAATAAATAACCATGAATGGTCAACAATACCTGAAGCGACGCCCATCCTTTTTTTACATCCGCAATTTCACTGTCAGATTCTCCAATCCAACCCCACAACACTCTCCTCTTCTTGTTCTGATCATAGAACGTCTTGGACGCATAGAACAACCCGTAATCATACCTAATTCCAATGCCAACATCGATCTCGGGATTATCTGGCACCCATGTCACATTCTTCTCATGATAAGTACCAATTGCATAGTAATCATGCCTATCATCATCCATGCTTGCCTTGACAACATGCTTCACCCCCGGGCCATTATGTGATGTATCCAAGCCATGCTCTCCAGTTGTTGACACTGGATAAAAGTCCACGCACTCCCACATGCCAGTGTTAGGGACGCCATGTAACACCCCACGCAACAGTTCATAATTTATGAAGTCCTTAGTATCATAAACGAAAGTTATGCCAGTTCTGTTAATCCTAGACCCAATTGCAATCCGCCACTTTCCTTCGGATGTCAACCAAGCTGTTGTTGGATCACGGAAGTCCTTGGCACCAATGCCAGGTGGCGGGACTAGAACAGGGTTTCCGGGGTATTTGACCCATTTGATGAGGAGAGGATCAGATGAGTCGGCAGGATATGCGAGATTTTGGACCTGCACAGACTCGTTGGTGGATCCAGTGTACAACATCATAAGTTTTCCATCAGGTAGGATTGTAGCAGAGCCGGTCCAGACACCCATAATATCATACCATTGATCGGCAACCATGGCCAACGGGAGGTGATACCAATGGATCAGGTCCTTTGACACAGCATGCCCCCACACTATGACACCCCATATTGCGCCATTTGGGTTGTACTGGTAGAACAAATGGTACCATCCTTTGTAAAACACTGGACCTGTAACATTGTGCAAGTTAATGAGGTTAAAGTTTTTCTTTTTTTTTCACACTTTGTTGAGATTGCAAATGAGTTAACCAAATCACTTGACAGTACAATTCCTACTAATTACTTTTTGGAATGCTGCTGCGGTATGAAACACGAAGTGGTCACCTGTCACAAGCCAATTAGCTTGGAGGATCTAGACAAAATCTTTAATTTTTGCCAACTGTCCTGATATTTAATGAAGAAAACTTATAGTTGATTTTGTTGCCAATCATTTAACTCCTTTTTTTTTTAATTTGGCATTTGTTGTGCTGTAGATCTCGAAAACCAGCAATCTTTCAAAAAAATTTTAAGCATTGCTTACTAGATTGATTGTCTGGATGATTTGTACCAGCCGACCAGTCACGTTCCCTAGCATATGGTCAAGTTCAGCAACAAGTGCGCGAGTTATAATGAATAAATTAATGTACAAAGTTCAAAATTCTTACAATACATGTTTGTACTCAATCCAGCTGTTCCAGATTCTCAGCCTACACGTTTCATTCATTAAGCGGATGACCCTTTTAAACAATTAAGTAAAGGATTGGGACACTTATTAGGATTAGGAAATTAAGTAGGCTTAAAGGTCGTTGTATCCAATTTGAATTAGTCCAACTACGGGCAAGTTTCTTGGAAAGTTAATCGGATGAACCAAAAGTTGACATACACAGGCAGCCAATAAAGATAAAGAGTTCAGAAGAAGAAAATAAAATAAATATAAGTAAACAAAAAGAACGAGGAGAGGACGTACCATTAGGATCTAGAGCAGAACCATCCACAATCCAGCGTTAAAGCATCATAATCATAGCATCAAAATGAAACAAAAGTCAATACAGAGATAAGATTGAGGTGTTAATGCGCATTCAAAGAATAAGCCCACAATTATTTGGTTGTCACATCACGGACGAAAAGGTCCTTCCAAGTTCCAGTGATCATTCAAAATTTTTCTTCGACGAACACGACCTTAAATAATCAAACAAGTCACACACGTAACACGAGCTTTTATGCTTACGTTTTTTTGACACAATTAAATGTTCCAAACTAAAGGTTTTAACTTTTATTAGTTTCTTTAATGAAAAATAAACAGGATTGACACAACAGGTCATAAAACTAAAACTAAATAAATAAAGTGGACCGAGTCCTTTTCTTTTTTTCTGAAATCGTAATGTTCGCGCAGGGACATTCACAAAAGAAATATGACTTTTTGAAAAAACAAATAATACTTTTTTTAAAAATAAATGAAAAAGAAAAAGAAGAAAAAACAAATCAGAAAACTATACGTAAGAAAGAGAAGATGAGAATGTGGGCGGTACCATTCATCCAATTCTTTTGGGGTTGAAAGTGGAAGGCGGTCCTTTGCCACGACAGCATATTATTGGTCCAGGGATACGACGCCGTCCTTGCACCAAACCGCCGGTTCGACTTCTCAGACACCCCGGCCGACGAGGCACTCGTAAACGGCCGGAGTCTCTCGGGGTCTTTCGACGACGACGACGACACATCATTAAGCCCATTTTGTGCATTATCATTAACACTATTATTGTCATTATCAATAACGTTAGTAGGGGCTATTGATCCATTATCGGATAATAATGCAACTAAAAAACCAACGACCAACAAACCGGATAGAACCAAGACGATCGATCTCCGGCGAGTTGGCCGCGGACGTTCCCCATCCGGGAGAGGATTGTAGGATACATTAGAATCTGCCATTGATTAACGAATGTACGTGGTGGACTGGAGGGCCGCTGCTTGATAAATTTGTTGGTTTCAATGAATAATGGAGAGAAAGATTAAGAGAACCGGGGGTCTATTTATACAACAAAGGGCGGGCTGTTGATTTTCTATTAATGGGGGATTGCTGTTTATATCCTAATGGCGAGAGTTGAGGGCGAAGGGCAAGTAACAGAAGTAACCGATTTGGACAACTGTAAGTTCCATGTATTATTTGTCCAATTAGCCTGTACGTAACTTAGGTCATCAATTTAAAATCAATTCTTTTTTGTATGATTCAATTATTGTTTGTCAAAAAATAAAGACTCGTGAGAAATTACTTTTAAACCAATTGGCTAACATTATTATGATTAAGAACCCCGTTCCTTGTAACCAACCACGCAAGAGAAGACGTGGGCGGTCCGTGTGTTTCTCGTGCTTTTGTATTTGTACGTGGGGATCTCTATAGTATTTGAGTGTCATCTAATTATATCCGACGAGTTGTGTGATAAGGGATTCAAAAGGAAATATTTGAGTGTCATCTAATTATCTAAAATCTGGTTTTTTTTGAATTTTAGTTAAATAGTTTCAATCCCATTTCACTTGAAGTGGGAAGGGTGATGAGTTCGGTTGTTGCTGCAGAAGAAGATAAGTAAAACTTGACTTTTAATCTTTAATAAATTCAAATTATTAAGCTAGTGAGTAATAGTAACGATATGACCAATACACGGGAGAACGGTTCTAGGGATAGCAAAATTAACCACAAATTCCCCTGTAAAAATTCATCCGTTTTGAGTAATTTTACGAGTTGCGTGCGAATTTGATACTTTAAATTGAAACTGAGTGAGTTTACTATTAAAAAAACAAATTCATTGAATTTCTGTGTGGGTATCTGCCAAATTGCATTCTTTATTTTAATTATGTATTTTTTAATTTTAATCATAAAAATTACATTAAAAGAATTTGATCATATATGTATGTAAGTTAAAGTTCTTAATCCTAAACTTAACTTATCTCACCGTAGCACACACACATACACACAAATTAAGCTTTTAATGACTAGAAATTTTACAATTTTCAAGCTTAATATTACTGATATTTTACTTTAATTAATTGATTTTGTTTGTTTTGCTTTAATAATTTGAATCTAATGATTGCTTACTAAAAATGAATTTTATTTATCTAATTAATTGTTAACAATAGTTGTACAAATTTTACTTGTTAAAATTGTTGATACTTGTGAATAATGTTGATAATACTTGTATATTGATTAAAAGATAGAACAAGGCATTGGTATTAATGATGACGATTTACCTTAAACAAAAATATTTTGTGTGCTTATTTTAATGTTGAAAATTTAATTTCTTGGTTACATTAATAAAATCTAGAATTGAGTATTGTATGTTGATCTTTTAGGCTATTATTATAAATTTATAGTTTGAATTATATAATTTCATTTTTATGTATTATTAGAAGTATTTTTTAATATTTGTGACTTTAAATAACAAATATTAAAACATATAGTGGTCAGATTTTTTTTAAATAAAAATTATTATAGGTTGCGGATAAATTTAATAATTTAAATTTTTTTATGAACGCGAATTCAATAATGACTAAACAAACTGCAGTGGATGGCGTCCATGGCCCTCGTAACAAGGAAGGATCTAGAAGAAAGATTAATCAAACAAACATTATTCTTTAGTGTTTTATGAGAAAATTATAGTCTTGTCCGCCGACGAGATTGATTAGATCCTGTAGTCGGCTCGCAAATACGTGGAAGGTGACAATTATTTTTAATTTTCTATGGAACAAGTGTTATGGTTGCTGATTCAGATTTGATAGTGAATTAATTCTTGATAATCCTAGACCACAAATTACTCTGAATCATTGTGTGAGACGCCAGATGGCCGCTGCTCATTTATTCATTGATCAATAATTAATTGGGAAAAACTGTTCTCGGCCACAACCTTAAGAAAATGCATGTTCGTGGCAAAGATTTGGTGACTGACAGTGATTTGTGTCCCTCCCCAAGTTCAGAATTATTGGCGAGAAACATAAAATTAATGATTCAAAACAAGACCGAAGGACATTTAAGGAGATGAAATTATTATTCTTATTATTATCAATTTTCTTTTGAACAACGAGCCACGCGCTAAACAATAATAGGTCTATTTTAAAAATAATAATTGTAAGACTAATGTTAAATTACATATAAATTATAATTTTTTATATGAATAGTGAATGGTGTTGGCTCACTCATTATTCATATAAGAGGATTATAAGTTACACACATGTAATTTAGGGGATCCAATAAGACTAATGTTACATGCATGAAGTGAGAATCGGTAATAATCGCAGATCAACCATACAAGAACCATAACTAAGGGACCTGGGACTACCACTTGGATCTGAAACCTCATACTGACTGGGAATTGGATCAATAAAAATAAAGAGATGAAAGAAAGAAAACGAACCTACATACTGACTGGGAATTGAATCAATAAAAATAAAGAGATGAAAGAAAGAAAACAGGTTGACATGCACTGCACCTTACTCATTATAAGAGTAATTGCCCTTCTCCGACCCTTACTGCCCAACCTAATAATAATAATAATAATAATAATAATATGCTCGATACATTCATGTCTGCCACATGCAAATACGGATTAACGGATTTCACATGCACTGCGCCACCAATCAAACAGAGAAATGAGCACAGATTGGTTTTCACATGATATTTTAAAGATAAAATAATGGATCACCGATTTGGTTTGTTGTTATGAAATGATTGGAAGCTTAGTATATATTTCTGTATTATTACTAATTTTATGAATAAAAAGTCACATTTAATTTCTTATTTCTCTCTAAAGATGTAAAATTAGAGAATTTATCGTTGATTTATATGTACTTCTCTTTTTGAAGTAGCATTAAGCCACTAACTCAATTGTGGCTCCACCAATTTGAGCAATAGCATTAACTCCATATCCACGTGATTCGAACTTCAAACTTCTCATACCAACACAAGACAGTTTTCATCATATTGCATTTTTACCTACTCATAAGTTAATTTCTTGTTATTAGCACTCTTTGTAACTTTGATTTTTATTCTATTTTGAAAACAACACTACACAATACACATGACAAAAGTCAACCACGAATTATACTTTGGAAATAATATTACTTTAATTATGAACAAAAAGTACTTCTAAATTTTCAAAGTTTATTATAAGTGAGGAGAGAATTTTAATCTAGCCTTCCCCATAAACAAATTTTCGTGGAGGCTGATCACCCAGACCCATAGAGATGAGGGTTAAAGAGTCCTAAGCTTTGTTTAGTGTTGGTGTTAAAGCAGTTGTATCTTTTTAATTATAACACTAAAATATTTAACAAAATACATTACTAAATTGACTTTATAAAAGCCTACAAAAATATTAATTATTTTCAAAAATTATATTTATCATATATTATTAATTTTTATTTCGTTACTATAATTCCTTTCATTTTTATTTTATAACTCCAATTTCTTTTTTAAAGTCAGCAACTTTCACTTCCCGGCTATAGATTTTGCAGACGTGGATGTATTCACCAAATTCCTACCTCATTCTCAGCACCACAATCATTTTGAAAACGAAACAGAAGAAGAATTATTAGAAAAAAACATACTGCTGTCACTTTCTGATATTGGCGGCACGTAATCCCCAGCACACAGCTTTCGCCACGTAGCTCACTCAACACATCGTGGAACACGATCCGCAATCAATGGTATCACGAATCCAAAAGACACAAAATCGCATTGTTCACTGACACCAGCGGAATCCTACTATGATCCTATCTATCACATGATTACGAAGAGATACTTGATCCACATCAAACTTGTTTGGTGAAAATTAAGAACCTTTGATTGAAACATCTGCTGCTGCAGATAAGACCCCAGACGCCAGTAAAAGGCCAAATCCAGGAACAAAATTAAAAAGAAGGAAATAAAAGCAGCATTTAAGCTGCTGTGGCGCGGCGTGTTGTCCCCTTATTCCCCAGGAGCTCTGCAGTAGTAGACAGACATAACCACTTCACACATTTGGGGGTGGCCACATCTTCTCAAATAACTCCTCAACTCGCCTTGCTTGATTTACATAACCGTCAAGTCCAGCAGCCAGAAGCTCGACAGAAGCAGGCCCCATAGCTGATGCTAGGCTTAATTGGTCCCACTTGGTAAGCTGATCACAATTCACAAAGAAGGGATCAGTTAGCAAATCATTTACAGCGTAAAATTAAGATGACCACACATTCTGGACAGGACCTAGACTGAACGTGCATTGCACTTAAGACCACAAAACAAAGCAGTGATTGGTAGTAAGAGGTGGTTAAACTGACGGAAATAGTGGAAATGGCATTGATGATAGCTTCTGCTATTAAATTCAAGGCAGTGGTTGCAAAAGTAGAAGTGCAGATGGCCGCAAAGGGTATAGAGAGAACCATGGTGGGAAGATTTGTATACACAAGCACAAGATTACTATATACACCCACAATTATGAAAGTAATAAAACTTATTTATCAAAGAGGAAAATGATTACATGCAACTTACTTATCAAGATTACTAACATATTAAGATTACAAACATACGGCCATGGTTAAAGCAGTTTTTGGATTTTTAATGTTGCTCTATAAAAATCTGACATGCAACTATGCTCATTACATGCGGCAACTAGTCAATATCAATGCCTTAAGATTACCACATGCAGTAAGCCTGTGTACGATGATCATACTCCGCATAATATAAATAAAGGATCATTAGACTGCATTTTGTAATGGTTTGAGTAATTTTGCGTCATCCTGTACTATCTATGTCAGTTTCACAAAATAAAAAACTAGATGAAGGACAATGAATAAACGGGAAATTTGAGAAAACACAGACCTCTTCTTCAGTAAAATTGTACATAGCAGCAGACTGAGGGGATAGCCTCCTAACGAAAGAGTATTTCTCATCAGGAGAAATGGCAGATTCTTTGAGAGACTGCAGTACCTTCAATGGTGCTATGATATAATCAACTCTGGACAAGCAGTGAATCAGTGTGAGCCACGAATCTCATTCATGAAACTAAAGTTATCAAGATTTCCAGTTAAATGGGATCAAAGTTGAGTCATATAATTACCCAAGAAGACTAAATAAATCTTGCTTGTTTCGAACTGCTGCTGCCATCAACTTTGATTTATGTCCATACTTGTGAATGTAATTGTAGGCCTTTGACACCTGCAATGTAGCATAATAGTAGTTGGGTTCAATCAATTGTCGATTGCTAGTTTGCTACAGTCATAAACATAAGCCATCTAGCAACTTTGATAATTCAACATGTATCTGGATGTCAAATGACATTTCAATCCAATTACACAGTTCATGTCATTGAATATACTATTTAACAATAGGGAATTCATTGACTGCTAAGATTCAAAGAAATCTCCTCTCACAATAATGTGGGTTCCACCAGGGGCATCCACCTGTGTACACATCAAAGTCAGAAGAGAGGAATGCAGCCTAATTAATATGACAGATAAACATGGCATTCATATTTTAATATATATGGCATTCGTATTTTAGAATTTTCTAAAACTTGTATATATATTCAGCAGCATTTAAGAATATTAACCAAGTGTACAAAACATCTTGAGACCTAAAACAGCTTCTTGAGCATCAATGTGGATAACATATTCAGAAGAAAATGTTATTCAACTGACCAAAGATAAAGCAGGATCCTCTCCTCTTTTAAGAGCAGCATCTATCTCAGGGTCACCAGAATGATTGCGAGCCCAATCCTGAAAGACAAGATATGCACTTTAATTATGTTACCCATGACCCCCTGAAGGTTTGCTAAACCTCATTATTAGTTAAAAGCCAGATCATTACCCGAAGGCGGCCGACGAATATCTGAATAACAGAAGCACCAGCTTGGGCAGCAGCTGCAGCTTGAGCAAAACTGAAGACAAGACCAAGCCCATAATAAATATGAATAAAATTTTGATTTGATTTCAAACCAGCACAAACTTAACTACGTCATTCTGTAAAGAAATGATGCAAGAAAGGAAGTAAAAACCCATCATGTCATGGAGATTATAGTAAACTGAGAACTAACAGAAGAGTAAAACTACTTATCAGATGCTAATGCTTCGACATCTTATCAGAATAAAATTACATGTTGGTGCTATTAGTTCAACCGTTTCAAACAAGAAACTTAGGAGCAGATAGTTTGGGGATTTAAAAATGCCAAGAATGAACATATAATTTGCATAGCTCGTTAAAGCAGTTACAGTAAAGAAAAATGATTCTTTGTGCAAGGACACTTGCAACATAAGGAAATGCTACATTACACTTGGAAATTCTAGCTAACATACCTTGTCAAACAGATTATTCAAATTTTATCATATAATGATGTCAATAGAGTAGTCAATGAGATGGCTGAAATTTCACTAACAAAGCTCAAATGTCAGAATTATGCTTCTAATTTATACTTCAACCATAAACCAAAAGATTTTCCAATGAAGCCAGCACACATTTTGGACATACAACCAACTTTGTAAGATGTAATAGAAAATTGGTGTGAGAACACCAGGCCTGCCAGATGATAAACTGGTCTTATTAGCTTATCAGAGAATTTCTGGCTTAAAGTGGACTTCCAGAAAACATCACAAAGATCTTTGAAGCCAGAGTGCAATACACGTTACTCTTTTTAAGAAACAGTAAAAATAAGATTCTGTTAATATTAAAAGACAAAGGAGTCAAAGAGGTGGACCAGGTGCACAAATGAGCAAAAACTCTCTAGAGAAACTGAAGTACACACGAACCATGTAAACTAATGTCATATATTAGCATAAACATCGATCTTTCTACAAATAAAGATTATTGTCCGAAGGTGAGAACAGATGTAGCAAAGAATTTTTAATTGTAACATGGACCCAACTTTATCTTTATACCATAACAATCAGATGACACTATTACTCGATTCAACTATGTAAGTACCTGTACACAAAGGTCAAATGTGTCTGTATGCCCTCAGATTCCAGCAATCTTGAGGCCTCTATTCCCTGACAAGAAGTCAATAAAGTGATGGGCCAAAGAGAAATGAAAAGAATAACTGGCTTTCACTACAGATTTACTACAGACAAATTTTGAGGTCACCAACCCCAACCTATTTTATTTGGATACTCACTTGCCAAGTTGAAGGAATTTTGAACAATAGACGCTCAGGAGGAACATCAATTTCGCTGTACAACTTCAACAAATCGTGCACCTGCACATTTCGATAAATTACAGGCATTAAATTGCATATCAAGGATCTGTATAAAAACCGGTGAAAGTCAAATTGCTGAGGTATTATTTTGTTGAATAAACCAAACATATCCCCGATGGTTGAAAAAACACAATCATAAACAACTTATTAGAAACTAAAGAAAGGAAAAGGAAAGGAAGAAGAAGAAGAAGAATCAGGAAGCCTCTCCCAACCAAAAGTTCATTTAAACATTGATTTTTAGAGGTAAGACTTATACCTTCAACAATATATATTGGTAAAGAAGAGAACTTAAGCAAAAAATTAATGACACTCAATGTACCAATAATTCAGAAAGAAATACCGTACTAAACTCCTACGTACTAGGATTTTTAAATTAGAATTTCACATTCTACAAGTGTGATATATCAAAATCTCTATTCTAGTTTCTCCAGATAAGCAATTTAGCTTTTTGCCGTGCACATAAACAGAAATGAGATGTGTTCCAAAAGCAATCATGCTATTGACTTACTACCAAAATGTGGTAGACATTCCCATATCTAGAAGTTAAAAGATCCATAGAGCTAGTTCTCATTTGATTCAAAAATCACAAAATCACTCTTAACATTGAAGAAAATCCACTAAGAAACACTGCAATCTCCATAGAAAGAAACAAAGTGGCTTAGGATTCCTATGACCGACTTGAGCAGTAAGATCCAGAAAATAAACATGATTAGAAGTATTTCACATGACAACCAATTCCTGGGTCAACAATCACCAGATGGAGGAAAACACCTCCAACTACCACGAAAGTTTGCAGATAAACTTGATGCAGCACTGAAAGAATGATGTAAATTCATAGTTTGAGATATAGATAGCAATCAAATTATGATTTTCAGGTCCCCAGGGCACCAATGTCAATTCATGTATTTGTTGCATATTACTGAATCGAACATTCTTCATTCCCACGGTGAAAGATGCTAAAAGAACTGAATTGAAAAGAAATCAGTACCTTCCGGATAATTCCATGGGTGTCATAAGCAAGTCGTGCATCCACTTCAGTTGAAACCCGACCAGGTACCATTTTTGCCAAATCACCTCCAACATTCACCAATGCCTACACATTCATCTCCAATGGTTGAAAACTCTTCAATATTCCAAGGAAAGAACCACCCATATTCCTTTCCTAAAAAGTAAGCTAAAACAAAGCCAACCTTGTTGAAGAAACAGGACAGTCTGAGCTCAGAATTCTCAAGCTTACAACAACTGGAGTCAGCCAAAGCCATGTCCACAGCATTCTATGCAGAAAATGCAGTTGATTTAATGAGAAACCAAATCTCAATTTTGTTAAGGCCAAATTACTCTCTGCGGATGAAAAATGCTTACTCTGAATATTGTATCAGGGAGGCTACAAATTCCCAAAAGGAGAGAAGAACTAACAGTAGCAGCAGTTGGAGGGAACCTAAATTTCAATAGAAAAAAAATTGAAAAAATAAATAAATGCTGCTAAAAGAAATATTAAAGTAGATTAGATTCTACTAGACAAAGAACAATTTTTTTTCTTAAAAAAATTTAAGAAAAAGAAAAGGCCTAAAATTTAATACCTCTCAAAATCATCGAAAACAACAGTGTCAGGAACGATTTCGCTAAAGCTAGACACAGCATCCAGCTCCGTACTCAGTCCTTCATTTGATTTTTTTTTTCCAGAAGAAACAATTAAATAATAAAACAAGTATGAATCATTAAAATTTTGAACGACAGAGAGTAAGGTGAGTGAGAGGTGACCTGCATCAAGCGAAGAAGAAGAAGATGAAGAAGCACGAATGTGAGGAAAAGATGAGCGGAAGTTGAAGTGCACATCAGAAGCTGTTGATATCAGTCTCGAATTTCCTCCCTGCAAGTCAATTCAAACAACTCAATTAACTAACTGTGTCTGTATAAATATATCAACCATTCAATTTAATATACACCGCACATTACAACTTACCTGGAAAGAAAATGAAGAGAGAGCTTGTGAGGGCGGACATCGCAAGGAGATTGACATTTTTTTCAGCGGGGGAAGAGAGTGAGCTGATCAGAATCAGATGGAGTGGGGACCGTAGCTACTGTAAAATTTATATATATATTGTTGCTATTTCTGTTATTTATTTATTTTACCATATGCAAAGCTGCTCTCGGATATTTGCATTGCACGTGTCACTCTCACTTATTCACTCGTGGTTTAAGTTTAGCGGGCCTTGATAACGTCCCCTTAGTTCAGCCCATTGGATAATTCATTACTTGCACTGGTTTAGCTGGCGGTCACTTAGCACAAAGCCTTAATTTAAATAAAAAAATTGGTTGATTACAAAGAGCGAAAATTTGCTGATAATATCGAAGAGAGACGACGCCCGCAATTGTCTCAAACGTAGGAGGCCATGATTGATGGCAACATCTCCCCTCGGATACTCCGCACGAAGTTTCAATTTGGACCCCGCACTGCGCACGCACACTTACACTTGCTGTGTCTTGCGGCAGCATAGCATTGTCATTGACAGCATTACAAACCCAATTAAGGCAATAAATTTCTAATAACGGACGGATGATATATTACCAGAAAAGATCAATCAATCCTGAACTGAGCTATTATGAGATATAGATAGAGATCATAAGATATAATCAATTATACAGAACGTCTCATTATTCAATGTATATAAAATATTAAACTCAATTGATAATAAATTAAAATCCATCAGCTTTACAAATAAAGATTACTCAAATAATGAATAATAATGTTTTAAGAACAACTAATCAGTTCAAAATGGCTCAATTCTAGTTGCAAATAACTCAGCCAACGGCGTTGATATATTTTAGCGGCTCAGTTTGGAACTAACTGTCAACGCTCTTTCTCCAAGCCAGAGGTTGCCTGTGCCCCTTTTGTGAACAGTGAACTTGTAGCTGATTCAAATTCTTTTTCCAACTTCTTCCAACGCACCAAAGACAAGAGAAATTCCTGGACCTGCATTGCGTTAATTAATGAGTTAATTAATGAGTCAGGATTTCATAGCAGATATAAACAGAGCAAAAGATTTTTATATAAAGCAGAATCTTCACCTCCGAGGGGTCCCTGAGAGAGTAAAATGCCTTGGTTTCTTTGGGGACGGAAGACACAAGGATTCCATATCCTCGATTCCCCTTTCGTAACACCTAAGTATAAAATCAGGATTTAATTGTTTAAGCATCGTACTATGTACGTAATGAAATTTAATCAACCACCCAACTGAAATAAATAACGAGGGTAATACCTTAAATGCATCTTCATCACTCCTATCATCTCCTATGTAGATGGGGAGCACATCATCACTATCACTAAGCCCTGCACCAATGGATACAATATGATGATCAAACCCTGTGACAAGGTCGCATGCTTATTATTGTAGAGAATGTTACCGAGAGATTCAAGAAGGAATTCGACTGCTTTTCCCTTGTTCCAGTCAATCACTGGACGGACCTCTAAAACCTGATATCCAAGTAAACCAAATCAGCCAAAAATAAAAAATAAAAAATCTCACGTCAGATATAGACGAATCAGGAACAAAACAGGGAGTACTCGGTTTAGCCAAAATTAAATACCTTTCGCCCATGAGTTAATCTCAAACGAGGGTAGTCTTTAAGGACATCGTGCACACACTGAGCTATTGTAGGCCAGCTCTGAAGTCAGAAGAACAGAGGACATCTTAGAATTTAGAAGCACGAGAAAGAGAAAGTGCATTCGGAAAGTATAGTGATGATCACCTTCTCATCTACATTACGATAATGTACAGAAACACAAAACTTGTGGTTCTCAACTTTTGCACCTTTGATGCTTTTAGTGTTCTCAACGAGGGTTCTAAAAACCTGGCATAAATATTAAATATAGAATCAATTCTTTCTCAACATGTCAGCTTATGCTTCTCCATCTACATTACACAACAAATCCTGTACCTCATCGATCATAGGTAAGAATTCCCTAGCAGGCTGGAAAAGATTTACTTCCTTGCCCTGCCACACCAAAACAGAGAAGAATCAAAACCGCAAAGCTTAACATTGCATAAAAATGAATAAAACCCCAGGAAGTGTAGTATTTTGCAAGATTTCTGGAAGTTAATGAAAAGGGTAGTCGCTTGAAGGCCTTGTTATCTCTTACCTGTTGGTTAGTAGATTTAATAGAGTTTGGATGGTCATCAGACACTGTGTGGTCGACAGGGCCCATAATGTCCATTCCATGACTACCAGCATAATAGAGTTCTGTTAGTCCTACCAACTCATAAACCTGATAAAATATACATTGAATCAGACCCTCAAGGTAGCCAAATAATAAATGCACAAAATGAATAAAAACTAATGCACAAAATTCTTAAAACCCCAAAGCAATTAAGTTTTCTCCATGTACCTTATCACGGCTTCTCCCAGTAATAATTGCTGTCGGGAAATACTTTGCAACATTTCTTACAGCAGAGCGCATCTGCAGAACAATTTATAATTTTTATTGAAGCACAAGGCAGCAAAAGATGCAACAAATGAAGAGAAAATTCTTACACCGTCAGACATAATGGCACGATCCGGGTCATCAACAATTGGAGAAAGAGTTCCATCATAATCTGAAAAAATGGCAATCTTCTTTTTCTTTGCTTCACTCATAATTTTCTCAAAATATTTTAGCGCTGATGGATACTTAAGCTGCACACGGTTGGAAAAAAGAGAGAGGAACAAATGATTTGATAATACAGGCACTTAAAATACAGCACTTTATTCAATTTAACAATTATTCAGAATGCAATTGCTTACCATCCAGGAGCAGTAAGCAATATCAAAGTCATCTAAACCAACATCAGCATTGAAATCCTTGATTAGCTTCTTTCGAGGAGGGGATGAGGATTTCATGGCGTCCAACCATCCATTGGACCTCACGTCATCAAGCTTCCCAGGCATTTTCCTTGGAATCGCAATACACTTGCCAGAGAACGAAGCCCCTGGCTGCGAGTAAGGCAGCCTGGAATGTATGCCAAGCTTCGATTTGTTCAACGATGCAGGATCAGTAAGAACAGGGGACGCTTGATTTGACTTCAACTCCATTAGGTCCAAATTACTTGCAAGCTACTTAAACTCTATAAACTAATTTAATTGTATGATGTTAACAGCCCACTGGGTCAAACACAATTTTATCTCTTTAATCTGGAAAAAGAATTTTTCTACCCAACTCTTTTATCTATGAAAAACCACCTCTTTAATGTTTTCTTATCACTGCTAGTTGGTGAGCGGTCCATCAAGCGCAAGCTTCCTGAAAACTGGGGATGAAATAATTATTCAACCATGTTATTTCTGCAGAGAAAAACAGAACACGTACATGTTCATAAATTCATAATATCATTATCTCCATACCTTCGCATCTCCAAATCTACACTGCATTTATGGCAACTGACTGACCATTATTTGAGAAAAAGTCCTCAATATAAAGAAGGTACGCTGCTCCAAAGCAAACCAAAATGCACCTCCTTCAACCTGAAGAATAGTACAGAAATAGTCCATTAAAATCATTGTTCTGTTCTCATGAACAAAAAATTATTTCACTTATATTGATGTCTAACATACATATCTTTCAGTAACAACCTAACAGGGGAAAAAGAAAAGAAAATAAACCCACCTTCTAGACTTCGGTGTTCATGTTAAGTAAACTCTATGCAATTAATTACCAAAGCACAGCGTATATATATAATATTATAAATTCCATCGAAGTGCACGTACCACAAAATATGAAATCCTTAAAAGGAAAAACATAAAATAATAAGCAATATCATCTCCAATTATTGTCATCCACCTTACCTACACGACGACATGGTGTCACTTCTCATTTATAAAATTCGTCGTATCAAGAACATTTATAAATGACAAAATAGAAACGTCAGACTCAGCAGCCTGTCCAGCTCTTGCAGAGTTTACCTTCTCTATAATGCATCCCCAAGCTTTAAACAAGAGGGTAATTTCACCTCTTAGATCTCATAAGTCGCTTTCAGATCGAGTTTCATTAAATGCAAAAAAAAATATGTTCGAAATAAACAACTTGAAAACTTAAAAGCTTGGTGCAACGAAAAGACAATGCAACTACCGAAACGGTCATAAACTACAACCATCAACATGAAAATAATTAACTAAACGGCTAAACCAATTAAAAGAGGAAGGGAAAAAAAATTGTAAAAAAGCACTGATGAATCACATGAAACCATTAGCGCATCTGCAACCAAGGCAATATTAGTCAAAGTTTAAGCCAATTAAAGTGTGTGATTGAAAGGTCATAAAAATTTTCTTTTGAGAGGTTAACATCAAAAAAAGGAAAATGACTAGGAAACTTTTTCGATATTTCAACATCTTTACCTTGTTCACAGCAACCGACAAAATAGAAACTTAATAAATAAAATCAAAAGAAAAATAAACAAATGCGCCGTCAAAATCAATCCACTTTTTTTAATATAAACATTTTCGTTCGCATACCAGAACTGTAATGTATCCTTTAACCTAATCTGGGGTTCAAAAAACTAGCCATTAAAATGGACCCACCCTCAGGCAAACAAATAAATAAACAAGACTTCTCCCGAAACTGAAATTCATTTTCATATCGTAAAACCAGCGATATTAATGGTGTTAAAAAGAGAGGGGCGAGATTTCAGATTCATTACCTGAGGTCCTGAACCACCAGTGAAAGAAACGAAACGAAACGCAAGAGCTTCGTTTTCCGAGCGGGCAAAAGCAATCTGAATATTAATAGTAAGCCAATATTTATAAACGAATAGGACTAAGAGGAGACCAGTAAAAAGGCTTGCCCCAACTCAAATGAATGGAAAAGGCTGAGAAAAATAAAAGAATAGGAAAAAAGATGCCCTAAATAAAAACTAAGAGATACGCAAAATGTGAAAGAGAGAAATTATAACTAACCGAATGGAAAAAAAGAAGGAAGGAAAATGAAGCTCAAAAGCCTTGGTATTTATAGAGTTTTTGATTCTCTCTCTCTCTCTCTCTCTCTCTCTCTCTCTCTCTCTCTCTCTCATAAAAGACGTGTTCAACAAGACAACCTGGTTGTTGAATTGGAAACACTACTGCAATGTTTTACCAAATCTTTTTTTTTTAAATTAGCGTATTTGATCATTAATATATTATTTATTTTGAGAGAGAAAAACATATTACTATAGAATAATGATACAGCCACATACTTTTATACACACTAATGTGGCATGATAAAATTGATTGAATTAAATATCACTTATCCCACATAATTTATTTTTATTAATTTATATTTTTATTCAACTAATAAATTAATGTCACGTTAATTTATACAAAATAAATTTATATAAAAATTTATTGTTATATCATTACTGAGGGGGCGCCTTAAACTGACACGTGTAGGTAAAACTCTAGAGCTATTATAACGTTGCCACCTGTAAACGTATCTATGTGATGTGGCCACGTGTCAGCTTCGGCCAGTCATAGTTCGTGGACAGATTTTGTATCTATGTCACAGTTGGCAGCCCTCGGTGACGGAAATAATATGTCTGACACTTTTTTTTTTTCCGTGGACGATTTTTGACCATTGCGAAAAAAAATATGTAAGTATTCATTGAAATATAGGGAAAAATGAATTCACGTGTTTAGCGTCGTGGTGTCACGTGCGAAATTTTACAAAGGCTGTGAGAGTGATTTTTCTTTTTACGGCTGCAATAGCGCTAATCTCGTGAGGCAAGTCACGGGGACCGTAGCCCAAGCTGGCAAAAAGAGGTCGGGTTAAGTAATTGAGTTCGAAATTGTAACAAATTCGGGAATTCTAGGGGATTCAAGGCTTGTGTGGTCTAGAAAAGGAGACCGGAAGTGGAGCCCAGGCTCAGGATGGTTAGCTGTGGCGTGCGCCCACTATTTTTATATTGATAACGAAACTTCTATATTATTATATATCCATGGACAAGATGTGCTGACACTACACGCTCGAGTGCGTAAAAAAAATGTTACTCGCTTGTTGGTTTGTCAACTTTCTTAAGAGAATAAGAGTTGTTTTTTTTTTTAATATCAATATATAGAACTATTATATCTGATAATGTTTAAACTTTCTTTAATATTTGTGAGGTATAAAGAGTGTCTGTTTCATTTATAAAAATATTTTTAAGATTATTTACCCTTATATTTGAAGAGTATTTACTTCAGTCACAACACTGTTAAACTAACTCTTTAATATATTTTATGAAAACTTGAAACCTTATTCTCACATATTGTGATTGTAATAGATCTCTTATAAGACTAAAAGTTTATTGGTAAATTTATTCGGATATTGAAACTTGACTTCTGGATTGTTTCATAAGCCAATTAAGAACACCGCTAAAAGAGTGAAAAGGCTTTTAAACTAAACTTCGCTTTTAAGGAATCTTAATAACGAAACAAAATATTATATTATAATTTACAATGAAGTTCACAGAGAAATACTATAAAAATTTTGTTGGAATCTTGTCTCTATAGTTCTATCACATCGTCATTTGAATATTTTTTATTATTTAAGTTCAGAACAAGTTCAGTTTTTCTCGATTTTTGAACTTATAATTAGGAGGGTAGGATCTATTCATCTACCACCAAATGTTTGGAAGAAATTTTTTCTTCACACACATATTTTTTAAAAATGAAAGTAAGAGTGTATGACAATGTGTATTTCACTTCAGTTGTCGGTGTGTCTTGGTAAGTGAAAAAGTTTTCAAAAGAAAAATTTAGGAAACTAGGGCTTTTAGATGGTATATGTGCAATTTTTTCCCCCCAAATATGTACCAAAGAATGTAAACGTGAATGTGTCGAAATGAGCAATAGTAATAGTAAAATTTTTGACATTTGCTCGCGTACTCAACCAAAAACAGTGAGAATTACATCTTCTAAAAAGACGCGAAATCTTGTAGGTTTAAATTTATTTATCATGACAACGAGGCCTTGATCAGAATAGATTTGTAGAGGCACAGAAGTAGAAGCAACAAACATTAACGATGGAGAAATATTTGCACTCATTGTCCCAATCTACCAAAAAAATGCAACAAGCGACGATGTTACATATCACGACCATTTTCTAGAACGTGTCTCTATTAATATCCCTTTTTCGGTTTAAGTTTATTTTCAGATTACCTTCTTTAAACTCATTGAAAATAAAATAAAATAACGGAGATCGACACTATTTCCCTAATCTTTTAGGTTTAATGTTTAATGCTTTCAACTACTTACTTCAGACAGTTTTGATAATACTTGCATTGACTTCTTTCTCTTTTTTTTTTTTGAAGTGTGAATGTTTTGTTGCTTGAATGAAATTTTTTATTAAAATTTTGTCATTAAAGGGAAACATAAATTGTAAAAACTGAAAACATTATGGAGAAAGTAGAAACAGGAAAGAAAACACAAAACGAAAACAAAAAAGTTACAAGACAAGATTAGTTGTTAATTAATTTCCAGCTATTTTTGACGAGTAGCAAGAGAATGAACGTGCATGACATTTATTCCAAATCAAAGTGTGCAAGATATGACTTTGATTACCATAAAATATTTTCTTTGCAGATTCCTGAAGTGGACTAATTAACGAACACTTACTTTTTGATAAACCTTAATTAACCACATAAGACGGCACATGTGGCGGTATATGTGCACCTAATGATGGGTGTAATTATTCATTCCAAATTTGTCATTACACAGGCATGAATTCACCCTCGGATTCCAAATACAATTGAAGGACAGAGATGGAATTCAATTTTGAAGGCCAAATATATGTAAACGTTTTATATAAAAAAAAGTCATAAATATCGGTCACTTTCATGATGGGATTGAAACACAAGTCGTAGGTGAAAAGTTTAGCGTTGCTTAACTTGAACAAACGTGCCAGCTAAAAAAATTTCAGGTGATACCAAACAAATAGAATCACAGCTACCTACATGAAAACATGCCAGTACCAGTATATGAATCATCAAATTTGGTCTATGAATAGGCATCAAAATATGCTTTTGATGTGACTCTTCAATCCAAAAAGAACCAGGTCTTCATCGCATAAAAATAATAATGCAATATGTTTTTCTGCAGGACGTGGTCGAGTTAATCGAGTGCATACAGTCCTTTTTATGTTAGGCTTAGGCTAGCATCAATTATAGCCATTATTTGTTTTCCTCTGGACTCTGGTGGATGGTTGCAATTGTAGCATCAATTATTGAGGCTAGCTTTGTCTCCTTTCTGGATTTCGAATCTCCTAGCTATAACGTGTAAAACTTTCAAATCACTAATTTTTACGCAAACTTTTTTTTCGTCAACACTTACTTATCATCAACTTTAAGATTTTTGAGTCTCATGATTTCTTTAGTTCGCACAAACACGAGATTTTTGTCTTTCGAACTCAAAATTTGTTTACAAAATTTTATAGAACTCAACTTTAAAATAGGTTAGTAAATTGTTAGAATGGAAATAAAAATTAATTGGCACAATGCCAAGGATTTCCCTAACATGGGATGGCAAAATCAGCAACAAATCCATCTAAATCCACTCGCAAAATCTATCCGTTGAGGATAATTTTGTTTGTTGTGGACGGATTTAGTATTTCAAACTCAAACCCTCTGTAAATTGCGGTTGAGTTTAGTATTGTGAAAAAATCCACTTGATTCTCATGTGGGTATCCATTGACATGTATAGAGATGATAAAATTCTTCACGGGTTTGGAGCCTCATGGAGCCCCACCCTAAATGGGAAAAATTTTAAATAATTTTTGAAAAATAAGGTGGGAAGTGGGGAAAAATAATCCTCAAATTCTTAATGGGGTGGGGTTTGGTTTTGCCCTCTCCACCCCACCCTCACCCCAATCCACATTATATATAAATATGTTTTTAATTCTTATTTAATAATTTTTATTTTACCAATTATAATGTAAATTAATAAGTTTTTAAAATTTTTATGTAATATAAACATGATATGAATAAAAGAAAATTCTACAATATTTTTCAACTTTAAAACATTATTATATTTTCTTTTCTCTTTTAAAGTGTTACGCCCTTTAAATATTTTTCACTTTTAATATCATTTTAAGATAATGTATTAAACTTTTAAATATTTTTTAAAAGAATTTAAATACTTTATAATATGGTGATGATTTTATTTTAAGTCTCTAATTTTTAAATTATTGAAATCATGTATTTATACTTAATATAAAATAGATAAACGAGGAACGAGGTGAGGATCGGGAAATCATTCCTCATATGGGGATTTCCCATCCCAATCCCACTAAATTTATTGGGGAATGTGGTGGGGAATGGAGGCAAAAAATTTTAACGGAGTGGGGAATGTGATAGGCCTCTCTACTCCCACCCCACCGTATTGCCATCCCTCACATGCATTCCTTATTTTAATTATTTTATTTTTAAAACTTTATCAATCTTATATATATCCTTTTCTAATGAGGGCATCGTCACTTCAATTTCAATATATTGTATATTGTATTTTTCTATCTGTTAGTGTTTGTGTATATATATAATATAGTAAGCTTTTAATAAGTAGAAATTTTATAATTTTCAATTTTAATATTACTTTTTTTAATTTGATTGATTTAATTTGTTTTGCATTATGACTTGAACCTAATGATTGCAGTTTTTATTTGTTTAATTTATTGTTGACGGTAGTTGTATAAAATTTACTTGTTAGTATTATTGATAATATTTTGTATATTGATTAAGAGATGGAGTACGTAACAAGGCATTGATATTAGTGATGATGATTTGCCTACAATAGAAGTATTTTGCATTGGATTAATATATTTTGTATATTTATTTTAATGTTGAAATATTCATTTTTTTAATTTACATTGATGAAATCTAGAATTGAGTATTGTATCCGAATTCTTTTTGGCAATTATTATAAATTAATAGTTTGAAATATATAAATTAAGTTTTTATGTATTATAAAGAGTACTTTTTTATTTTTATGATTTTAATTTTTAAAAAACTACAAAAAAAATCAATGTTGGTTGTTGGTAGATTTGATAATTATTAAAACTTCATGGCAAGTGGGGTTTTCTAAAAACATAAAAACTCATTGCGGGTCATGGACGAGTTTAGTAATTCAAATTATTTGTGGGTGCAAGGATGCATCGCAATTATCAACAACTAACTATATGATATCAAACAATCGAAAGAAAGAATTGAAGATTTACATAGGAGAGAGACGAATACAATTGCCTCCTTTGTCAAGGTTTTATATATATATATCATAAATACACGAACAAATAGAAAAGCAAAAGGTCAAATAAAATAAAACAAAAAGTTTTTTACATTGGAAGCATCCACCTTGGATACACGAAGTAAAACGTTGTCGATATAGCAAAAGACAAGTCATGCGTGGGACCAAGTGCGCACGTTCGGTGCCAATCATTCCTGACGTGACAAGCTGACGTGGAAAGACACTTTCTTTTTCAAACTGTGGACTGAACACCAAAACTAGCTAGTCTCTACCGTCTACGTTCCGATTTGGGCGCTTCTCAAAAGTGGAGCCCACCGTCCTCGCAAATGAGGAGGACAGCTGCCGGATGACGTGGAAACGATGTACCGTTACAAAAACGTTAAACAAAGCCTGACTCGGAACTGACGCTGAACCAATATAATAAAATTTTGGAAGAGGGCAGCAGGAGTCAAAAAGAAGGGGCCTGCCCCTTTCAAGTGAAAAGGCCGTTTTAGTGGAGACTAACAGTTAAAAGTAGGACGAAAAGGGGGAAGGGACGCCACACGTGAAGAAGAAAATTCTGGGCAACGAATCTTCATCATCTTCCGTTCTTCCTTTCATTTTACTTGTCGTTGAAGTTTTTTTTAATCGTCTGAAGAAAATCAATTGTCCCTACTGGCCATTCAATTTAATTTATTTATTTATGTGAATCAATGGGGAGCTTGATAATTTGGTAGAACAGAATAGGCGGTGCCCAACCACTGGGACTTCGCAGAATTAGGTCGCTGTTGACCTTCTTTTTAACCCGAATATGACAAGACTTTTTCTAAAGCGTGCGGGTTTAAAGTCCAATTACCATTGATTAGAAGAAACTTCTTTTCATGATTGCCGTCTGTTTAACATCAATCTGTGTGCATCTTTGACAAATATAAGCTACAGGCGTGCGCACATGCAATGTATTTTAGGATTTTCTCTAATTAAAACAGAAGATTAATTTAGTTATGACTGACAAGACTTTACCAATGGGGTATAGAATAGAGTACAACCTATCCAGTGCGTTTACATTTTAATTTAATACCCTTTTTACAATCCGACCCTTAAAATTCAATGGTCAATACGGTTGATTTCTTGGCAACGTGGCCCGGTCATACAAAAAAATACTCGTGAGAGTCATGTTCTCATGCATACTACAATGCGTGTTAGATTTTTCTATCGTATAAAGACCTATAAGATCAACTCACAATCAAAAGTTAATTCAAAAGTTAAAAGATTGTCTCCAACTTATATCATTAACTCAGTAATTATTTTTAATTAATATGAGATGAAATCCCTAACAAAATATATACATGTAACAACGAGCGGATGAAAATTAAACTAATACTGCTTCTGAGTTCTGAATCACCAAGACTTTCTCAACCACGGTCAAGTTTATTGCCAATTTTTCACTCTTACGAGCCACTGTTCTTGCACCAGTCAAGTTCGCAACAGAAACACAACATTTTTATAGCTGTATATTTTCGACGTCCTTGCAAGAGTACAGCCATAAATTATGTATAGGGAAACTGACAGGCTGTTTCTAGATTGCTAATGAAATTTTTTTCAACATTTTGTTGTTGGTTACTTCCTTTTCTGTCATATGCCTCATTTGACCGGACGGGGGAAAAAAATAAAGCAATGAATTTTCTATATTATTTTGGGATTCAATCCTTTACTGTCATCTCGCATTTTTTTTTTTTTTACATCCACTAATTGATTGTTGGAAGAAAAATGAAAATAATAAATAGATACATCGAAATCAAGATCCATTTTCCTTAATTAAAAAGCTCTTTGCGAAATTTCCATGTTCTTGCTTGTTTTATATCGGAGAAGAGGTCAAGGGGGAATGAATTAACAACGATTAGGTGAAACGTGGAAGTTCAAGTTGATTAAAATAGCAAAGAGTGATTCCACTTCTGTATTAGTTTTACTATCTTGATTTGGATTTTTATAACCACCACATTCTGAAATGTATAAACTATTTGTCACACCAACGTTGCCATAGTCTAAAATATTGCAAAACAAGACTTATTGACAAATAGATGCAAATCATTCACTCTGATTTTCTTGCATTTTTGATTGGAAGAAATGGGAGGAGAGAAGAGAAATAAAAAGGAGAGAAAGGGAGAGAAAATGAGGGAGAAAAGAAATTAATTTCAATTTCATTGTTTGGTTTGACATATAATTCATCTATTTTCTTTTTTTATTTCTTTCCATTCTCCTCCTCTCCTCTCCTCTCTTTTCATTTCTTCAAACCAAACATAGCATAAAAGTGTGGTACACTGTAATATGTTACATCAAATTAAATATATTGCATTACAATATACAAGATTGATTTGTAATGTAATATAATGTTTAGTGTATTATGAATTGTATTATATATAATATTATTTTATGAACTGTACTATATATAATATTATTTTATATTAATATTTAAAGTTGAACTGGTATTATTTGAGTTTATTAATATTTTAGTATTATATTATTAATTTTTAAATTAATTATTGATATTTTATACTTCATATTGTTTTTTAAATTAAATCTTATTTAATATAAATATGTAAATTATCAAATAACAAAAGTAAAATGACTAAATTTAAAATATGAATAATATTTTAATGCAATACAACTAAAAATTGTAGCCAAACAAGAGTTTGTATAAGAGTAATGTTTTAATGCAATACAATATAGTCTAATACGAGCTGCCAAACCCGTCCTAAGGGCATTTCTTTGCAATGCTAACGACTGCATGAGCTGCCTTTCCAAGCCCATCCCTAGGACTCAGTGGGTTGATCAAGATGTGCACGACAACATTCACTCCATTATTCAATTGTTATCTTACACTCAGTCGCGAAGCCACAAAGGTCCCAATTTTCCCGAAAAATTATTTTTTTTTTTAATTTCAACTATAAATTTATTTTGTCAAATAAAAAGTTTTTATTGTCTCTACTGGCTTCAAATAATTTACAGAAAAGGTTGAAATTTATATTTTCATCACTAAAATTACTTCACACGAGTATATTAAATCCAAAAGTAAATAAAAAGCAGTCGAAAAAAATCAATTCCTTTTTTTAAATTTAACCTCCACTGGATTAAAATAACGACATGATTTCATTAGATTATAGCACATATCAGTATATAATCTAGGGTACCGAAGACTCTTTTGGCTAGAAGAAAATCAATAACATATTAAAAACAAAGAGAAGACAGCTTCTGAACTCTAGTAATTAGTGAGAGTAATAGATAAAGCCTGAAGCAGCGAAAAGATAATTGCGGATATCAATCTGCTTGGCAAAAGATCTAGTGCATGCCTTGCCTCCACATATATTATCAAATTATGTCTTATCTACAAAGCTTATTTAGTTGTTTATTTTATGAAGTTCTTATAAAATAAATGCAAATGGGATACCATGATTTTTTTAATTTTTTTTCTTTTAAAATGGCAACAATAGGTATCTGGAAGTAGAATAACTTTATTTTAACTGATTTGTATTTAGTACTGTCAAAAGATTGATTGGATAAGGAAAACGGAAAACGGAAAACGGAAAACTGGCTGACATGATCATGTTCAAATGGAATCAATCTACTCCAAATTGCATCGAAATAGTTGAATATTATACCTGAGCTAATCCACTTCCAATTCTCTTAATGCAATAATTATTGATTCTTAAGTACTCAGTCTCGTGCAGTGGGGTGCACCAGTTGGTAAGTTTATTTTCAGGTATGTTTCCATTTAGAATTATTAGTCTAAACAAAACAAATATATAATATGCCATTGATAAAGTCGTATTCAAGTTTTATTTCGGCAACTTGAAATTTTTCCATTTAGAATTATTAGTCTCTTTAAATTATTTAGATACTTTTGAATCTGTATAGTCTTGTTATGTACTAAATTTGTTGGCATTAAATAGATTATATGCTCCATTTTTGTATTACTACCAGTCAACTCTATTTTGCATTTTCTATTTACTAAATTTTAGATTTTTCTTTAACATTAATACCATTTATTTATGTTGTTTTATTGCATTTGAAGGGGTATAATGGTAATATTATGGTTGTTATAGTTTTCACGCCAAATGTATAGCATATTTAGTCTTGAAAATCTAATTGGGGGTATTTTAATCTTTTTGAATTCAATTAACAGTCAACTATAAAATTAGCTGTCGATAAAGGAGTTTTTACTAATAAATGAATCTTAGGCATCTAAGTACAAAAAACTTAAAGCTCAGGGGAGAAAATAAAAATTACCTGATAATAATGCAATAACATTTAAATCTTATTCATACACCATTATAAAAGCACAATTATAGAGAGCTTAGATTAAGATATATCCTAACTCCCTTCATGGATTATCGCCTCTTTACAACCATGGCAATAGTAACATTTTTTAAAATTTTTAGTATAATCCATAAGTCTATCGAAAATAGTTTTTTTTTAAAAAAAAAAATTCCCCGACATGATTTTTGGGAGAAATTTTACTCTTATTGCACAATTTGTGAAGAACCCCATGAAAACTCGAAATTGTTGAAAGCAATTATAGCCTCTCATTGGGCTACAAACCGAATGCCCACAATATTGAGATTAAGATGACGTTTCTTTTTCTTCAAATCAATATCCGACCTTTTCAAAGTGAAAAATAGAAAAAGAAAAAGAAAAAGAAAATCAACATCCATGGGCGAGAGACGACTCCGTTAATTTCTTCTTAGAAAAGCCTCCAGTCTTGATGGGCTGGACTTGAAAATTCATGCTTCATGGGCTTTGCATAAGATTTCACCCCGCAATTTCATTTTGAACTTTTCAACTCGTGCGTTAGACCCAGTTTGTAGGTCGGAGGTTGTTATTTTTCAAACACCACAAAAAAGAATGGTTCATTTTGAAGCAACACTGCCTCTTCAGACGAAAAGCAAAGTATTTTCACTCCACAGACTGAAGGATAATAAAACTGTCATTTGTTTCATACAAGTAATGGAAACTAAAATCGAATCTGCATTCACTCACTAAGATGCCAATTACGTACAATACATCCTTAAACGTATCAGATTCTACATTATCCTTTCTTCAGCAACCAACTCGAGAGGAAAATCTGCTTTAACAACATAGAAGAAGAAGAAGTTCACACTCACGCAAGCCTTTCCAAATAATTACTCCGAAATAATGAACTCGGTAGTGCCTGCCCGGGAGATAACGCCTAATCAACAATCAAGGATACCGGGATGATCAAACAGCACCCAATTAAATGGACCTGAAATTAACTCACGAACCATCAACTAATCGGAATCTTGGATCGATTGAGTTCGCCGAGAACTTCCCGGTCCCTTAAGCCAACAAGAAATTGGGCTAAGCCTTCAAGAAACAAAGCCGCTTGATAAACACTCAGGGCACCAACAATCTCAGCAATCACACTCTTTCGCAACCTGTTGGCATCCACAAACACACTCACCATATCATACATCTCCTCTTTCATTGCCTCCCCAATAACCCCTTTGAGTTCCTCGTCGCTCTGTCTCTCAAAAGCCACCCGATCCTCTGCTATCCTCCCCACAAAACCACTTTGCACCTTCTTGATTCTACCAATCAACGCCGGCACCATCAGCCTCAACCCACATTCAATTTGCTCAATCTGTGACATCAAATTCTTGGACACATTCCTCCACGCCATGAGCACTTGCCACGGCCTATTATCAAGAGAATCGTCATCGTCTTCTTCTTCTTCTTCTTCTTCGCTTTCTTCATCAAGAAATGATCTAACGAGGTTGGTGAAGAGATATGGGTGGAGATCGCCAAGAAAGAGGAATGGCACTTCAAGACTGTTGCGCCAAGACGGGTAGAGAAGCTCGGGTAGGTTTCCTTGGGTGGCCGCGCTGTCTAATGCGTCGTAATAGGAAAGAAAATGGTGGAGGAGGAGGTCCACGTGAGAGTAGAGGAGGGTTTGCGAAGAAGACGAAGAAAGAGATTTGTGAATGAGAGGGAGGAGGGTTTTTTGCAGAGTGTTGAACCAGTTTGTGTAGTAATCTTTAAAGGCAAGTGTTTGCGATTTCTTACGGGAGAAAAGGGAAACAAAGGATCTTGGCATCTTTGGAGAAGATGATGATTTGGCCTTGATGCGAGCAGCAAATTCCTTTGTTTCTTCTTAAGCAGCCGCGAAGGAAAAGAGGCTGGGAGCCTGGGAAGTTGGTTAAAGGTTTTTGGAGGGAAATAAAAGTTAAGAGTTAAGCCCATCAATAGTGTTGGGCCCTTAAAAGTGGTAGAGCCCAAGAGGGGACTCGGAGAGGATTTAGAAAAGAACCAACGACGGACGCACAGTGACGCACTGACATGTTGACAGTTAAAAAAGGGTGAAAATAAACAGAAAGGCGCCAAAAACAGTGCCAATAAAGAAAAATACAGAAACGCCGCCGCTTTGGGTGGGATTTATTTATAAATTTTAAGCAGCAGTTGCTGCCTCGCACCGACCGGTTTGGATCCAATCATGTAAAATTTCAACGACTCACTTTCACCATTTTTTTTCTTTACTCTCTCTCTCTCTCTCTCCAAAAGGGCCAAAACTCACGGACACATAGCAACAGCGTCGTGTTGGCAGACGCCAGTAATAAGTGGTGACTTATTCTATCTTTACCAAAAGCTCTCCATCTCAAGTCCAAACCCTCTTTTTCTTTTCATGGCCTGCTGCAAATCATCTGCAGCTTTTCACATTATCACATTCTTCTTCTTCTTCGTCATCTTTCTTAAATTAGACTTATCGTATCAAATCTCAACCGTTGAATCAGAGGACTGCACCAACCGTTGGATCTACGTCAGATGGCTCCCATCACGGTTCAATTTTGATCTCCTCTCAAACTGCTCTGCCTATCCTCTGTTTGGCGATTTCTGTTCTTATTTACAAAACCACGGCCTCGGTCCCAAAACCCACGACGAATCTCACAGCTGGTACCGCACTGACCCTCTACTGCTGGAACTCATTTTCCACCGCAGGATTTTGGAGTACCCTTGCTTGACTCAAGATCCCGCCTCTGCAAATGCCATTTACTTGCCTTATTATGCAGCCCTTGACGGTTTAAAATATTTGTACGGCTCCGAAACCAACTTCAGCAGACAACACGGTCTTGAATTGTACAACTTCTTGCGATATGATGATCAGCCTGAGATATGGGATCGTTTTGCGGGGCATGATCATTTCTTGGTGATGGCAAGGCCGGCTTGGGAATTTTCGCAGCCCTTACATGTTGATCCTCCTGTATGGGGAACGTCCTTTCTTGAAGTTCCAGAGTTTTACAATGTGACAGCTTTGCTCCCGGAGGGCAGAACGTGGCCTTGGCAAGAACAAGCTGTGCCTTATCCTACGAGTTATCACCCATCAAGTTTGAATCTTTTTGAGTCGTGGGTGAAGAGAGTGAGGAATTCAAGAAGAAGCACGTTGATGTTGTTTGCCGGTGGAGGAGGGGTTGGTGCTAATCCAAATATTAGGAGAAGTATTAGAAATGAATGTGAAAGCAATCACAGCAGTGAAGTGGTTGCTGCTGCTGGAGGTGGAGGGCATTTTAACAAAGTGTGTGACATTGTGGATTGTTCTAATGGGATCTGTGAGCACGATCCTATTAGATTTATGAGGCCAATGTTGCGGGCAACGTTCTGCTTGCAGCCGCCAGGGGATACACCAACTAGGAGGTCAACTTTCGATGGGTTTCTTGCAGGTTGCATTCCAGTTTTCTTTGAAGAGCAGTCAGCAAAATCCCAGTATGTGTGGCATTTGCCTGGGGAGATGTATGACGAGTTTTCAGTGTTTATACCAAAGGAAGATGTGGTGTTTAAAGGATTGAAGATTGTTGATGTGTTGATGAGCATACCAAATGCGAAGGTGAGGAGGATGAGGGAGAGAGTTATTGAGTTGATGCCCGGAGTTATTTACAGAAGGCATGAGAGTACTCTGGGTTTGAAGGCTAAAAAGGATGCTTTCGATATTGCAATTGAGGGTACTTTAGAAAGGATTAGATCCAAGCTCAAAGTGTAAAGTCAATGAACTAACGAGTTCTATTAGTCTTCTTGGCTTTGTAAAAATTAATTAATCACCATTTTCTTTTTCCTGTTTAAATTTGTTTATACTAATTAGTATTCCCAGCAAAGATGCCGAGGAAATAGACTGATTTGTATTTTCATTGATTATAAATTACGATATTGATGGTTTTATTCACTTAATGTTGGGACACAGTTTGTGGAAATGTGTATAATGTTTGGAAGTAACATAATAGCCAACAGAAGCAGCTTAAATTTCTGTAATGTACACAATACTGCCATCTTGTAAATATTTTAAGTTTTTACCACATTTTGTGGACTATGTTCACACTGCAATTATTCATAACCCGCTGAAAAATGGAAATTAGGGAAGCTCAAGACTGACTGGGGAAAAAAAAAATTAATAAGTTATTAGGAGCGCCAATTGCGAAGTAACAAACTTCAAACAAACAGGATGGAGCTGATGCTTCAAACGAACAGGATGGAGCTGATGGAGATTATGAGATTGCAACCTCCCCAATTAACCACAATACATAAGTATCAGGGAGCATGGATTCAAGCACAGCTCACTCTTTGGCACTGGTCATTGACAGTAAATTCTCATCCCCATCTAAGAATAGCAGAACCCCAAGTTAGACCAGCACCAAAACCTGCAGCTGCAATAGTATGGCCTGGCTTGACCTTCCCACTTCGAACTGCTTCATCTAATGCTAGCGGAATGGATGCAGCACTTGTGTTACCATAATTTGCCAAGTTTGATATAACACGTTCCATTGGGACATCTAAACGGTTTGCAACTGCATCTATGATCCTCTGGTTTGCCTGCAATTTTTAATCTTTTATCAGTACTTGTTCTTCTACCTTTCACGAGTTGTCTGTTAGTAATTTATCATCAGTGATACAAGTAAGAAGGTCTAATATGTCACATATTGACAAATCCTAGGGATGTGTTTGAAAGTCCCTTCAGAGAAGCACTGCATTTAGGCGAGCAGATTTTTTATGCTTAGCTCATAATCTTTTACAGATGCAGGCAGCATATATCTGAATTGAATAGCTAACAAAAGTCATCCTCCTAAGTGGCTGGCAAAATATTCTAATATCTACTACTAATATGAAAGAGAAATCTAGACCCACATTTTGATCTCATCATATTAACATCATTTTGAGCTAGAACCCTTCTGATTCGAGTTCACCCTCTATGGAATATTCTCGTGTGCATAAAATTATAAAGACTTGAGAATGAAGATCTCATTTAACAGGCCAAACTGTTCTTAAGTATATCTCCAGGGTGGACTTACTGATAAGAAGGTGAATATATAACAGATCATATATCCCATACCTGATGAAGCAGTAACCAATCAATGCTGGACATCGTCAGACCAGCCTTTTCAAGGGCAGACTCAATGGTCTGTGGCACCACTCGGACTGCAAAACGGAAAACTTCTTTGCCATTCATATAAATGCTTGAATAAGAGTAGTGTTGAGGAGCGAAGGCTAGCACCGAACCATTAGAACCCAATGCATCATTGGTTTGATTTCCTTTGATGCAAGCATTTAGATGTCTGCAATGAGGAGGATCAAAGATCCATTATCTTCATCAAAGAAAGAAACACAAAGCCTGTCTGCTGGCAGGTTTTTTTTTTTTTTTTGGGAGGGGGGGGGGGGGGGATGCGTACCTGCCACCTTCACCATCACTATGCACATCAAAACTAATTAAACCATCATCCTCACTGTCACAGGCCTGTAGAAGCATTATATTGCAAGTGAAATGAATAATATATGTGGAAGAAAAGCAGTGAGATAACAATAACTCCTTGACGGACCCTTATATGAGCAATCTTACACATAATGGATGTGAATCAGAGACAAGGACATAACAGAGTTATTATATTGATGATAGTTAAACAAACAAAAAACATAGCATAGAAGATGACAAAGGAGATTTCCCGCTGATTATCAACTGCTCTGGAGGAACTACTAAATATGGCTGACAGAATAATATTTAAAAGAAGTAGCTGGCCCTCTTAATTTGCCAGTAGATGCTAGAATCCCAAGTTACGTGGACTAAAGAAAATTGTTGATGCGAATATCCACAATTTTTCTTTTTCAATTACAGAATGAGGGAACATTTAACCAAGCAAGAAATACAACTAGTGGGGTGGGGATAATTAATGAATATCCAGAAATTAGATTCATACAATCCCCAAATTTGTGGATTCAGAAATATGACTATATGAGAAAGTATCTGACTGTCACATATATGCCAAAATGCAGTTACTTTTGCCTCTTTTATTATACCCATGCAAAAACAGAACTGAAGTAACACACTGGACAAATAAACAAACCATGAGACATATATTGTATTATCTTTCTCTATAGTTCTTTTATTCAAGAAAAGGATTCATTGTTAATATTTGGATGGCAGACTTTGCTAATATGGGAAGGATTACTTTTTCAATAACAGCATCACGACTAGTCAACCAACAAACTATTACTCTGTACCCTGTAAAAGAGTGAAACATAGACTGTTATTACCTGCACTAACACAGCACCCGCAGCATCCCCAAACAGAATGCAGGATCCTCTATCCGTCCAATCAGTAAATCGAGAAAGAGCATCAGCCCCAATCACTAGAACATTGCGAAACCCACCTCCTGTAATTTATACAGGTGAAGACTTAATCGTACAAGCTTTGGAATATGTAACAAATACCGCTTTTATAGCCAAGTGAACAAACTTGTTACCCCTAATATGACAAGCGGCTGAGACAAGACCCAAAAGAAATCCACTACACGCAGCTGTAATATCGTAAGCTAAAGGATTGTTTTTGCAGCCAAGTGCCTTTGGAATCTGACAATTACAACATAACAGACAAAGAGGAGCATATTTCAATGTTAGAGTTGTAGCAATTCCAAGCCAATGTAAAAGACATTAATGGAAGAACATTGGCCCTCGCATGAAATATGCAGAGCATCTTCAAAGTTCTGCAGTATGCAAATCAGTATTTTAGCACTTGCTCAAGATTCCTCATAAGAAATAATTGTCTATGAAAACTAATTTTTTGTTTCAATTTGGCACATCATAAGCTGATGTTAATCCATGTGTCATGCAAGAAACTGCCTGAGTGCACAGAAAGTCACAACACTACAGCATCAGAAGCATAAACACAGCTTGCATCAAGAACAAAAACTACTGTGTTTGATGTGTGTTCATTTAATTATGGATATATATCATCTCATCACCCTTACCTGAGTAGCAGCACCGAAAAGATCCTCTGGAGTAGATGTGCACATCAACACAAGGTCAACATCTTCAGGGTTTACCTCTGCCATCTGAAGAGCTCTACTTGCTGCCTCTACAGCTAGACCAGTCAAGCTTTCGTTGCCTGTAACAGTGATCAGGGCAAGAAGATGTTATGCAATAGAAATGAAAGTTTTTTTTTTTCCTTTTTCTTAAATTATCCAACAGATAATTAGATCATGTGGCAATAGATGCATAAACTACCTGTTATCTACAGGTGAAAAAGCTACAGAACTTAGAACTCTAAGTCTGACAATACAGTAGGGTCAAGGTTCAACCAAATTTGAGTAGACCAAGTGGACAACCTTAGTGTTGGGAAAAATTTAATTAAACCATATTCAGACTAGCTACACCCAGACTCGTCAAGCTGAATAGCCTTCCTCAAGGCTGAAGCAGTTTTTGTAGACAAGACTCAAGCAGCTGGGCTGCAGAGCATGAAAAGCCAGCCAGACTGTTCATGTTTACCCTGTACATGATGCTAACATGCTGCGTAAGTATCAACTAACCTGTTAGAACACGTCGATTTCGAATCCCAGTTCGAACAGAGATCCATTCATCAGAAGTGTCAACTATTTTTGCGAGATCATCATTGGAAATCTGAAGAGTTGGCACTGCCGATCCACATCCAACCAACTTGCACCCTCTATTGATGAGTCTGTATTTTGTTTTATGCATTGCAACAAGAGTGGATACAGCAGTCAAATTTTCATTTTAAGCCAAATCCTCATTTCATTGAATAAAAACAGACATCGGATGAAAATTCCTGCAGGCCAGGCTAGAGTTATCATACAGAGCACATAGACCAATAACCAGGATCAACTTTTGTTACATCTAGTTTAATAAAAAATGGGAAGGCCCTAGCATGCCCGATTCTATGTTGAGTTAGCTTCATGGCAAATCTAGGTTGTACTAGGACATCATCACCAATACCATGGACGAGGTTCATTTCACTGATTAGTTATTCAACACATGAAATGTAGAGCAAATGTCATGGACTAAGCACCCATGAGAGGATGATAATATTTCAAAGCTCAAAACTTAAAAGCTTTCAAGCAGGAGATATTAAGGTACTCTGAAACCAAGCATTAACCCATATACAGTATCAGGAAAATAAGAATATAACAAGAAGTTAAGACGATTATTACAACATAAGTCCATTCACCACCGAAATGAGTATAGCTAATGAGGAAAATCATGTTCCAAGAATTTGCTAACAAGCAGATCAACTTCAGATCACCACATTGACATTCAATAAGTCATGCTCTTAAAACTAGGTGCTACACATAGTCCTCCAAACTGCAAAAATAGGTGGCCCCAAAGCCTGAAACTGTTTCTCTGTATTGCTTTCCCGACCAAAAGCGAAACGGGCCACTATTAAATCTGAGAGCAGATTCTTGAAAGATTACATCTAAAAACCCATAGCTAACTTCAACATCCCTGAATATTTTAGTTTGTATTACAAGATTGTCTAGTTTAAACCATAAAGAAAACTAACAAGGACTGTTACAGCAATTTATTTGCAGTTTTTTTTAGTTGCAGTTTTTTTAAAACCTACAGAATCACTAGACCTTGTAACTGATGCAGAAGAGGCTACGAATAAACAGTCTGAAACTTTTCTACCAAAATTAATGCAAAACAAAAACGGACAACAGTCAAGCTTCTAGTCAAATTGGAGTGAGCCAAGTAAATGCTAGTCAACAAGAAAAATAGTAATGTATAGGATGTCAACTTCTCAGAGTTAGCCAAATGAACCAGAATTTGCACTTTTCTGCAATTTCAGACTTGAGTTAGATTTTCTACATCACCTTCACAAAACCAAAAGCTGAAAAACTCTTACAACTTCATAGAGAGCAGTACTGATGCTGTACAAGCCCGAAGTCTTATTTCTATTAAACTCACAGCTGAGATATGTCTTTCGAACTATTCTGGTAATACTAAGTTAGTCCTTCCAAAGACCGAAGCAACCACATGAATTACGAGGCTTCACTCACACTCATTGTAAGTAATATATTTCTAGATGCTTAGATATCCTCAGGGAAAAGGCAGATTGGAACAAAATTTGAGCTCAAACTGGGCATCAGAAGCATGCATGGCAGTCTCTAATAAGAGCAAGCAACAAGTTTTTTTCTGTTTCCATATGAGATGGTAATATATCATGAAACTAGTAAAGCCACCCCCACCCCCCCCCCCCCCCCCCCCCACCCCAAAAAAAAAACAAAAACCCTTATATATATGGACTCTAAATTCCAACTCCAAGTCTTGAAAGGCTTTCATCATTTAGTCAAGTAAAGAATCTCTTTCATCACTTCTACATGACAACTGCTCGCACATAAGCAATTCAGTAATGAATTTTTAACCCAAAAAAAAAAAAAAAAAATCTACAGCAATAAAATTTCTACTTCAGTCAACAATATAACAAACCTTTATAAGCAACGAGGTCCAAAGCCCATTAAACAGCCACCTTTCACCAGCTAAAAACTAAACAAAAACGAATCTACTAGCATTGAACACCCATTTTGACTACCAAAGCAGAAAGAAAGAAGCAATGAATCACATAGAGAAACAAACGGGGGGAAAAGAAAAAATCACCTGGGTGCTCTAGATTCGGAAGAAGACACACTCTTCTCAGAACCAGCAATGGTGCTGGAGCACAGCACCCTCCTAAAGGTTCCCTGAGAGAAGCAAAACCCAGATCGATATTTCCATGTTGAAGGCTGAACCCTCCTCCTCAAGCTTGGAACTGAAGGTGTAAACAGCCCAGATGCACTTGCCATTTTTCACTCTCTATACAACTCGCACATAAACCAATTAAAGTTCGGAATATTTAGAGGAAAACGAGTGAAGCAACACAAAAAAAAAGGATCTTTTTCAGCTTATATTTGAAAGAACAAGAATGTATTCAAAAGAGTGAATACAACCATGACAAGAAAAAACAAAATAAATAATAATTTAAGGGATCAATAAATATGTATGAGTAGTATACACAGAGTAACAGAGTTTACTAAGTTTTTTTTTTAAATTTATTTTTCTTGTTTTGGGATTTGGGTTAAAATTTTACTTTGGAGAGTCCGAAAAAAGATTTGGGGGAAAAAAAAAAAGCAAGACAAAATTAAGTGAAATTATAGGGATTAAGCCAACCCAACATGAGGAAACTCCAATGCCAATTGATTAAAGCTGTTCTCTATCTACGAAGTGTCACTCCCTCCTTCACAAAGCTTCCCTTCGTGCACTGCCGTCTCAATTTTCAAGGTTTCATTTTGTCTTGTAATTTTTTTTTTAAATAAAAGGTTTCCTGTTGTCGTGTAATTCAACTAGTTTATGTGTTGCAGACAAAACAGTTAGCACTTGACACATCAGCACGACAATGTTTGCATGTTGTATGTTATGCCCTCGTGGGACACGTGGCTGATAGTGGTTGGTCGTAATTGAAGTTTACGCTAGTCGTTTACCTAAGTTGTTACCCTTGTGTTTCTTAGAAAAAATTTGATCTTTACTTCTTATCTTGAAGTTAATTAATGTGATTGAAAGCTTAAAAAAATCTTTAATCTCTCAAGTAGTTGGCATGGTAGTTTGAAGTCGTAGAAACCAGAAGAAAAAGAAAATAAATACGCAACACCTGCCCTCCTCTTTTAAGAAACACACAAAAAGTCTTTTAATTTTAGTGTCACATTTGGTGTAGACCATACTTCTTATGGGCAAAGTTTAATTGCAATCCGAAATTTATAAAATGATTGTCAAAATATAACAACTTTTTCGCATATTTATTATACATATAAATGTGCTACGGCAGACTCATTTAATAATTAGCTGAACCGTTGAAAAATAATTAATTTTTGCCAAGTTTATTTGAATCCTCGGTAGTATGTTAAGTAAGCCCTCAATGATCATGGCGTTTTTTCTTTAAATAAAAGAATCCATTGATCATTTATTTCTTATAGAAATCAAGAAAAAAATTGTGCTTTTGACAATTTGATGATTCCAGCTCCTCCTGTTCAAGCCTGTGTGTCTTCCCATTTAGTTTATTTAAGTATGACATGCCCTATTGTCAAAAAAAAAAAAATATGACATGCCCTGGTCATCCCATTGGAAATGCCCCCCCATCTATGAAATTTTTAATTTGAACAAGCCTTTACCTCGAGCTCCAAAGATTTTCACGGTACTAACTTTTTGGGTTAAAATTAATAGAGATGGGCTCCTATTTGTAGAGCCTGGCATCTTTAAAGATTGCTTTGCTTTGCACCCTGGCCATCATAGTGCCTTTTTTTTTTTTTTTTGCAGAGTTATATGTTACTATCCTAGCTATTGAGGTTGCCTTCCATAATGTTTGACGCCGAGTACAGTTAGAGATTGACTCTTCTGTGGCACTTCTGTGCCTCACTAATCAAGATTATAACCTTCATTGGCCTCTTTACAATTGGGTTAATTGAAAAAGAGCCATTTTTTCTGTTATTGCCTTCTTCCGAACATAGCTATTTGGTATTTTCCCCTGCTCTTGCCGTGCATTAAATTCACGCATTGAATTATGAATTAGACGATCCTTTTTCATAATTAGAATGCCGTTTGTACATATAAGACTCTCGATCAAAGCTTGAATTGTCACCCAATTGAGTAAATATTGGAGTTCAATATAAATAATATAACCACCTTTTCGTACTTACAGTTTTGGCTTTTGATGCTTTAACCTATATTTTCTGTTGTTAACTGTTCGTCTTGTTCAATAATTACGTACGAACACACAAAGACACGAGAAAAAGGTCCCAAAAAAAAAAATCACATGTATTGTTAGGAAACTTAATTATTATTCCAACTTTCATTTACTTTTGTGTGAGATTGCGATTGAAATAAAATAGGGGTGGGCACGGTTCAGTTATTTTATAAAAAGAATCGAATAAGAATCGAACTCAAACAGTTCTTTTCGGATCGGTTCGGTTTGGTTTTTTTAGTTTTGGACCTATTGGGCCTATTTTGAATTTTTAAAATTTTAGCCCATTGGGCTTCATGAATATAATAATTTTTTTAACAATTAATTTATCATAATTTTATTATAAATATTAACAATAAATACAAAGTATTCAAAACACATTTTATCACTAATATCTTACTAACTATTAATAAATACTCCTAAAATATAAAATATTAAAATTTCAAAAAAAATTTGATTATTTTGTTGAACCGAATACCGAACCGACATTTCAATTTTTTTTTAAACAGTTTATTTGGTTTTTTAAAAAAAAATTGTACCGATTTAAAAAAATCGCCGGTTCAATTCAATTTTTCGTACACCACAATTTTTTTATCCACCCCCTAAAATAAAGTGGTTCCGATTGTTTTGCATTTAATTTTTTTCCATTACGTCAGTCTACACACAATTTGTTTGGTAGTCATTTCAAATTGTGCTTCAGCTGAGAACCCAAATGCAGGCCCCATATCCCCTATTCTCAATAAGCGGGTATATATGCATTAGGGGAAGTGTCTTTAGAAATATTTCTGGGGGCATTTAGTTTACTGCAATGGAAACCCATGGCAAAACCCGTATCGTTCCTGGTGGACTACCCAAATCAAGAGGTTCCTAAAGAAAAAGGTACAAGTGAATGCCACGTGGTATATTTCTCGTCACTGTAACTTGTAAAGAAAGAACACGTCAAAATTGACTGGGTATCGGGAGGACACATGCGATGAATAGTAGAAAATTGGTAATTAATTCCCTGCTGGCATACGACTACGTGATGCAGGATCATTTAGATACTTCCCAAATCTTTTCTTCTTAAAAACCTCTCTCTATTTATTACCCATATCGACAAATATTTGTCCACTCTCTGCCCATCCATTCTCCGTCTTCCATTTTCTTCCTTATTTCTCTCACTTTTCTTTCATCTTTCTTTACACTTAACATTTTTCTTATTACCCACACAGACATCCTAATGAAGTTTGCGTGGGAACGTAGTGTAGAAACTCGAGCAGCAATGAATGCAGCACCAGTATCAGCAGATACAAACCGTCTTCACAGTTAATTGGGTTGTACTATGCTCTGTTAAAAAAATTTGTGCTAAAAAATATTAAACCCTAAATTATAAGAAATCGTACTCGCGAAAGAGAAAAATCAACCACTACTAGGCCAACAAGTAGATAATTAACCTCTACTCTATTTGTCCTTTACTAGTTAACATCAAACAGTATGATATCGTTAATTTCCACGTAGCAAAAGAGAGGCATGGTTCTTTTTGCTCCCTAAGGCTAGGCCTCGGTTATTTATTTATTTGTTAGTGAATACAAAAAAAATATTTGGTACTTTGTTTGTTTGGATCTTGAAGGATAGAGACAAATTAGACAACATTATACAGACGCCCACATGCGATTTTGATGGCGCTAGCTTTATATCTTATACTACTGGTGAGGAGATAATTAAAGAAGAAAAGTAAAGAGGTCGTTGGCAATATCAGAGTATTATTGTTGCTGTCTGTTTTCCGTATCAATTATTCATCTTTCTAATTCTACCTTGACATCCAAAACAGAAAAAAAAAAAAACAATACAAAGGCTCTGTCTGTGCATCGTGAATCAGGAACACAGATCCTAACCCATCATCGTCGCCTCAACTTTTCACTTTTTTGCAAACCCCCCCACTAGCAGACATTATGTTAAAACATGAAAAACAATAATAATAATAAGAATGCCCGGGGCACCTGTCTTTAAGATTACACACGCAAGCAACACAATTCCTACGGATATGTAACGCAGTAAACTAATGCAAGAGCTCTTCTAAAGGGTGTTAAATGATGGGGGCCCATCGGCATTATCGAACAGCCAAAAAAAAATATAGATAAATAAAAGAGTAGTTGCTTGGAGCAGAGACTGATAACACTCTCTCATTCTCACAATCACAGCTCACAGGCCACATCTTGCTAGTTGTATGTATGTCAGTGGACGACTCTTTAGAATCCCTGACAGACACCCAACTGCCTCCTATATCAATCGATCATCAACAATTCAACATGGTGAATATGTACACACACACACACACAGCTTTCTTTGAATTTTCTTTAATTTCGTTGATTAATAAGTGTGCTTGTTGCGTTTTTTGGTATGTTGATCAGGTTGGTATGAGTTCATCATCATCGATTATTCCTCGCTGGCTTCAAATTCTTCTCGCAGAAAAATTCTTCAGCCCTTGTGCGGTTCATGAGTGCGCCAACAAGAATGAAAAAAAAATATTTTGTTTGGACTGTTGCATGAGTATTTGTCTTCACTGCTCGCACACTCACCGCCCTCACCATCTCTTACAGGTTCATTGTCGTCTCAATTTTTCCACACAAATATATTTATATATATCCCAAATTAATGTTGTAATTAGCTAATTATATATTCTTAATTATTTACTCAAAATCCTAAGTTACTCTTTATCTTTTTATTTGTTCTACTTCTATTTATGTGGCTTATAGGTTAGAAGATATGTGTATCATGATGTCTTACGATTAGGTGATGCTCAAAAACTGATGAATTGTTCCTTCGTTCAAGTAAGTGCAGATGTTGCGCGCGTGACCATATACATGAGATATGCATATCTCTATTTATAGTTTATTATTTATTATTCAACTTTAACTCATTTAGTAATTAATTTTTTTACGAAAAAATTAATTAAGTAACTAATCTTGTTACTGAACAGCCATACACAACAAATAGAGCAAAAGTAATATTTCTGCATAAAAGACCAATGACGCGTCCCTTTAAAACCAATGGCAACTTCTGCATGAAATGCAACCGTAGTCTTCAGGACTCTTATCTCTTCTGCTCTATCGCTTGTAAGGTACTCTCATAAATTAATTATTCTTCAAACCAAGTTGCTTGCTTCTTTTAATTTGTTGTTCTATTACAACATTATTAACGATTATATGTCACTGCAGATTCATCACCTGGTGACTAGTAAAAGTGGAATCGTCAACAAGTCGACAGTTTCATTATTGTTTGACAGAGCAACAAGTGTGAGCTCGTCAGAGATTGAGGACGCAGCAGGCCAAATGACACCAGCCTCGCTCCTCGACTTTCCTGCTTCATCACTAAGAGCTTACGCATGCACTGCCGCCGTTGATCAACCTGTGGCCGGGAAGAAAAAGAAACGCCGTCTCTTATTGAACCCCTCCCGCCAAAGATGCTCCACTGCTAACCGACGGAAGAGTGTGCCAAATAGGGCACCTTTGAATTGACTGTGTTATGAATAGTACTAGAATACTAGTTTTATGTTGTGATATTACTACTATATTGCAATATTAGAGTTGGCAGAGATGGGAAATGACTACTTACCGGTTTTGTATAGCAAATTTTTTTTTCTCTTTTATGTAACAAGCTACTAGCTAGTGACTATTTTCTAATGGTTGAAAGTGTTTAACTTACTTATTAATTCACTAATACTCATATTATTTGGGATTTACTCACCTACCTAAGAATTTATGAACAACACATTTGTTTAAAAAGTTCTTCCACATGTCTACTAAGATCCTGTTTGGGATTGAGGTAGAAAAAAATATATAATTATGAAATAAAAGTTAATAATTTACAGTAAATATAAATTTTTAATAATAATTTTAACAAAATTATTAAGAATATAATAAAATTTTCATTCTACAAGTGAAAAATCATATTAACATACCTTCTAAATCACAGCAGTTAATGTTTACCAAACACTTTAATATTGTGTCTTTGTCAAACCTCAATCCTAAATGCACTCTAAGTATTACTAACTTTTCCACAAATAACTAGTTTTTCCACAAAACTACCGAAAACTACCGAATGTAGGGTGTAAATCTACTCCCATTAATATTGATGAGATATCACACTTTTATATCAATTTGGCTATTTCACATTAACATTAATTTTTGTGGAAATGAGTAGAGAGGCCATGTGAAGATTCGAAACGGTGCACTCAACAATATTGATGAAGACGCCAACGCACCATTTTTCATTTGTATTTGGCCTACATAATATATACAAACATTTGAGTGAAATGCTTTTCATCTCGAAAGGCATCTATGCTGGTATAGACGGCGTTCGATTCCCAGATGGTGCAGTTATTTTGAGAATTGCCAAAGACCAAATTAACTAATCTTTCACTAAAGCTTTTGCACATTTGAAATTATTTAGTTCCGTTTAACGTGTGATACAATAATAAGAATTGGGGACTACTGATACAGCCGGGGGACTATTGTATAGAAAATGTATCAGATGGAATTCATATGCAGAAATAGGCAATTGTTACTTTGATTTATTTGATGTATATTTGATGAAATCCTTGTTGGCTTCAGCAACCAGATGCTCATCGTCCCATTCATCGCGGTATGTTCCTGGTCGAGTAATCAAAGCGTTTTTAAAAGCTGAATTGGCCATTTGCTTTCTCCATTCTTCATAGCCTTGACAATTGCACTGTGCAGCAAGCCAATCTGTGTACTCAATTAATTGAGGGTAATCCATGATATGAGTGTATCGCTTAGGTTTCCCAGAAGCTTCAAGCTTTGAGTAAAAGGCTTTAACATCCTCCATCATCTCGTCTTGTGAAGGAAGCACAATTCGACCAGACAAAACGCCGGCAATCCACTTGCTCTGGAGTTCAAAGAAGGGGAAAGGGATAACCTGAAACAGATCACTCATAATTTATCATTGACACGTTCAGACAAGCATCCAATAAAGAGTTAGACAATGTTGAAGTCTATGTGCAGAGATGAACCTTCTGTGGTATCCCAACAAATGAAAGGCCTGGTGCCAAGACTGGCGGAAAAACGTGCTTGTACAATGGCCCAACACGATTGTCATCCACAGTAACAATGCCATTGGTTTCAAGAAAAGGGTAGTTGTACTTGTACCTGTTAATCACCGTCCATTCTTTCTTTTCATTTCAGAGTTTGTAATGCATCATTCCAAAAAATTCGATCCAAAATAAAAACTGAAGGCAAACTACATAAAAATTACCCAGTGCAATGCATAACGACATCTGCAGAGACAACTCTTCCATTTCGGAAAACCACGGTGCCATCTTCACTGGCTCTTTCTACCTGAAATATTAGTTTGATGAAACCAGTGTATTGTCAGATCATTCAATGTAAATTCCACATTCAGAGAGAGACAGCCATCTTCACCAGCTTGTCCTGAAATTTTTGTTCTCTCACCCCATCCGTGAACACTTCTTAGTTCTTACCATAGAATGAAGCCACATATTATCATATCCGGGCTGTTTTTCATGTGTTTCATCTGCAACCGATCGAGATGCAATGTGAACTTCTTTTGCAAATCCGGCTAAGTCCCTTTTTATATCCAATCCACTAGCGTAATGCCCTATCAGAATCACTACCTGTCCACAATTGATGAGCCATAATGTTTACAATCATTTGATAAAACTATACATCCAAGTAATTAACCAAATTAACATGGGAGAAATCTACAAGTCAACAGGCCAAAAAAACAAAGCCACCGCTTTCACCCAAGATGAATAAATTTTCAATTCCTCAATAAAATAAAAATATAAAAGAAAAAGTGGAAGCATAATATTATACATACTTGATCTTGGAAGGGATTGGGAATCCGATAATTATGTGAATGCATTTGCTTCCCTGGCCATGAATCAATGCCTGAAGAGAAATACATTTGTTATATGCATTGATTTAAGAATTCAGTTCATGATCATTAATTTCATATCGATAATGCGCTCATTAATTACACAAGCGGTAAGTAGAAGCTACCAGGAACTTGAGCAAGACGAGGCACTGAAAAATGCCCATTGCAAACGACCACGGCATCAAAAGTTTCCTCTTCAACAACATCATCTTTCTTTCTTGACTTAACTTTCCATTTGTTGCTCTCAACCAAACGTACATTCAACACCTCAGTATGAAGCCTCACCACTTGATCGACACCAAACTCTCTGGCAAAATTTTGTAAATAACGCAACACCTCCTCATGACCCGGATACCTTCTCAGGTCAACGGACCCTTCATAATTACGGGCCACAAACGGGGAAGCTTGAAATCCCATCAACTCCCTGGGAAGATTGACCCTGAGAGACTTGTAGAGGCTCGAATGAACCGGGTAACGATTTGGGTCGACACCAAGCGGGTCTGACTCCGTCTCCGAAGTGTAAATCCAAGAGCCACCCACTTGCTCTCCTTTCTCGTAAACCACCACCGTGTGGCCTTCCCTCAGCAACTCATGACCCACCACCAGTCCAGCGGCGCCGGCGCCGATCACTGCCACATGGCGAAACATAAGTGGAGGTGCTGTTTCTTTAATTAAAATTTTTCGCTCTACCACCAACCCATTACATCCTTTCTTTGAACATTGACGGAAAGTTGGCTGTCTTTTACTCTTTGTTTTAATTTTATTTTGAAAGCAGGGACGTCGTTATCTTTCAACTTGTTTTTTTTATTATATTTTGAAAGGTTTATTATATGTTACTTTTGGATGTTGGAAAGTTTGCGACTGTAATATTCTATTTACAGCGGTCGCTGCAGAACAGTCGGATATTCAAAGCAGCAGCAGTTAATTTTCATTTTGCTCCTCAGACCTCAGGTTCAGGTTTGTGAGCTGGCTTCTAAATTTCTAAAATCCCAATCCCCTCTTTATTTCTCTTATTTTAATTCATTCAGTGTTAAAGTGGTTGATTGATATAAGTTTAAAAATACAAGTGGTGTAATGAATATGTGAAAATTTGTGTTAATTAAATATACAAATGACAAAATAAGGTGAAACAAAGATAATTTCTCATTTCATAATTTGTAAAATTATTAAATTACCATTCAATAGATGAATATCATATCAGTTGACATTTAAATCAGGACATAAATATTAGGATGTCTAACATTACTCTTATATTTTTTTCTTAAACCCTAAATTGATATTTTTTTTATTTTTGATTAATCTTAAAACAAATATAAAATTGATTCATATTGATTTTATACTAACAAACTGTTATAGCACATTCAAAAAATAATTAACGTGTTCTTATATACGTAGTGAAATGCGAGTAGCACATTCGAATGTTAAGGAATTGGAGAGGTGCTGCTGGAGATGAAACATATGATTTCAACATCAGAAAAAATTAAGTTTATAATCTTACAGGACCAAACAACGAAAAGCGTGGTGAAGAAAAACTACATAATTCTCACTGAGAGAAGAGAAAAAAAAAATGAAATACGATTGGAAGTGCCACAATTATAATGCATTCATTATTTATATGAAAGTGATCCCTTTTATTAGGATTCCGAAAATTGATAACAATAATTTTTGTAAGCATCTATACAATGTAACTTTTGGACCTTGGTCGAAAGATCGAACTAACACTTAATAATATTGGACTTTTACAGTTGATCAAAATTCATGGGTTTTAACTTAGAAACTGACATGAAAAATGAGGATTTCAGATAATGTTTGTAAATGAAAACCCTATGAAGTGTGTTTATCTGTAACGGTAAATGTTTATATGTTATTTGTAGAAGAAAACACAAACGAAGAAATGAGTGTGCAACTTCAGTATTGCCTCATTTCCGCAATTTAGTCACCGTGCATCATACAATATAGTTTTAATGTTTTAGACTCAACACTCAACAGCCTGACAAGCGACAGACGGCGGTGCATTTCCGTCCGGGGGGATCTTTGAAATAAAATTGATCTATGTCATCCAAGTGTCCGAAACTGGATATATATACCTCGTGCCTGTCCAAATTTAGCAAAGATATTTTCGCTGGCGTTAATCTCTTTCTGGCCATTCGCATTTAAAAAATGATTTTTTCAGAAAACATAATATTTTGTAATATAGCTACGTGTTGACCTTTCCATCACAACGCACCAGTGGTCTAGTGGTAGAATAGTACCCTGCCACGGTACAGACCCGGGTTCGATTCCCGGCTGGTGCAAAAGATTTAATTTTATTGTTATATTATTATTTTATTCAGACAAGTCCTTGTCCTTGGTCGAGCAAGAAAGTTTTGCAAAAGCCGGCAATGTTCACATTGAGCAAAGCCAATCCAATCCTTATGCTCAGTGTGCTGAGTATAAAGGCTTCTACTTCTTCCATAATCTCATCTTGTGGAGCAAGTGCGATCCTGCCACTACGGGAAAATGCACTTGAAATCCACTTGCTCTGCTATTCAAACATGAGAACTATAAGGATAACTTGGAACCAGTTACCACAAATTTATTATCAAAAGATTAATAATCCAATTAATTATACCCAGGCATTGTGTAAATTATGCGGAGATTATATAATTAACCATCCAGGGGATCCCAACAAAGGAAAGCCAAGTTTGTTCAAGCATGCTAACTCCCTTATTATATCATATGCATCAGTGCGATTCCCAATCAGAATTACAGCCGACATAATACAAGCCCCATGTTATGTGGCATTTCAGTCAATGCTAGTTTTGATGATTTGTGTCTTGTCGGTTGTAATTTGCAAAACCTTGAATTATTTCACGTGGTATTTATATGTTATGCAATCAGAACGTGTTCTTAAATAGTTAAATTTGTGTTACAAATTTAGTTATTTTTCAAATCACGATAATTGATCTAGCATTTCCAATCGACTATAGAAATTATTGTGATTCTAGTGAAAGAAGAGTTAAGAAGCCAAACTTTCTTTGCAAACAAGAAAATTAAAGAAATTTTTCTGCAAGAATTGTGATTTGGGTTTGGAAAATACTAACCATCATGAGTGGGAAGAAAATATTGAGAAAAACGATAGCACAAGCTGCCATTTTCCTTCTTCTCCCATGATGGTTAGCTAATGTTAAAATATTTAAATAAAAAAAAGGAAAGGACAACATAACATGTGTTGTCTAACTTTTTCTCATTTTTGGAGCATTCTTTGCCAAAAGTTAATTTCAAACACACAAAGTTCATATACATAATTTTTTTTCTCTCTCTCAACTCCAGTAGCCGCTAACTTGCTGCTTGTCACAAGTATTCAATTTTAAAAAATTTTTGAATCTCCTTTTTAACTCTAGTAGCTATTAACTTTATATATATATATATATTTTACTTAGAACGATGAGAGAGAGAGAGGTGAAACAACCAAAAGTTAATTTCAAACATGCAAAGTTCACGTACATAACTTTCTCTCTCTCTCTCTCAACTCCAGTAGCCATTAACTTGTCGCTTATCACAAATATTCAATTTCAGAAATTTTTTTGAATCTTCCTTTTAACTTCAATAGCCATAAACTTGTACTGTTGTTTCTCTCAGCATTCTCTTAATGTTCTCTACATTTAGCACTATCGGGTTTGGTTTTGGAAACTGATTTTTAAGATATAGCATAATGAGAGTGAGGACGACCAGTAGCAACGGTTTTCTAGTTATATTAAAATTTTAAAAATTTAAAATTGCAAATGGGCACTCCATGGAGGGAGAAGAAGGTTAAAATTTTTATGTGTTTTTATTAGATATGTCATATTGAAAATAGTAAAATGCAAGATTTTATAATTTTTTAGTAATAAAATATTATGATGTAATATTTGTTGTTTCAAAATATATTTAAATAGTAATTGGAAAAATAACCCAACTTAAATATATTAACTAGGAAATTACGTTTGACATTGGTCTTGAAAGTATCTAGGAGCCGGCTTAGCACAAAGCACCAGTGGTCTAGTGGTAGAATAGTACCCTGCCACGGTACAGACCCGGGTTCGATTCCCGGCTGGTGCAAGTGATTTTTGGCCTTTATATGGCCCCACCTTTTAACAATATGCAGTATTTGCCGAGCATTATTTTGAAAAGCAGTACATGAAGTCTTCAGTGGCTTCCAATATCGGATGGTGACCTTCCCATTGATCCCGGTACGTTTCTAGTAGGATGTTTCTGTTCTTCTCTACCGCAGGGGTCATTTGCTTTCGTCCATATTTCGAGTTATTTACAAGCAAATTTACCTGAGAATCATTCCTGTTACGTGTGTGTCGTTTAGATATGCAAGAGGCTTCCAAGTGTTGCGTGGTAGACTTGAGTGTCAAGTAATATCTCTTCTTGTGATGGAAGCAAAATCGACCAGACAAAACTCCTGGAATCCACTAGCTTTGACATTCATACAAGGGGATAACATGTATGACAAAAGTGTACCTAGGAGATGAAATATTAGATAAAACATTCCATGGTATCTCCATTAGTGTCGAATCTAGAAAAATAATTTATCAGTGATTAAATTAAATAATAACAAAATGTAAAAACTGAAATTTGAATATATAAAATTTTTAATAACACATTTATAATTGTTCTCTATGTGATTTCATATTCTGAAAACGTTGTGCAATAGACTTATTATCAACACTATTATATTACATAAATTTTTTTTACATAAACAATCAAATTATTATTCATTAATTCATCTCCCAATTGATTCCAAAGTTAATTATTCGTAAATTTCATTGTTAAAAATGCTCTATATGTTCTGGCTGTAGAAACTAAAAGAATGGGGCTATTTAATAATTTGACAAAAATTATTTAAAAATTTATTAATTTTTCTTCTAAATAAAAAGGGGTAATATTTTTTTTTTTTTCAGTGGGGCTCCCACACTACATCCGCCTCTGATCCCAACAAAGGAAAGACTTAGGGCCAAGGCTGGCGGAAAACCATGTTTCTATGGAGCTTCCACAAAATTGACACCCACTTGAAGGATGCCATTGCTTCCGAGAAAGGGGAGTGATATTTGTACCTTAAAAAGAATATTCTCCCATTACAATATCTATAGTTCATTTTTGTTTCACAATTGTTAATACTGTTTTAACATGTGACAAAAAGATAACTCTTCCATTCAGAAAATGAACAAAATATAACTTATCTAGTTCAGTGTTGAATAATATCTGTAAAAATAACTCTTTGAATCCTAATAACCACCGAGCCATTTTCATGGATACTTTCTATCTGTATTTTTTCGAAGTGATATCAATATCTTAGATAGACTCGTACTCCAACCTCAGGATTGGAACATACCATGAAACTATACTGACCACCATCTAACCATGGGTGATTACATTTACCATAGAATAGAGCAACATATTATTGTATCCAGCTACCAATTTAGATGCAATGTATACTTTTGCTACTCCAGCTGTCTGTGGATATATCCACACCAATAAAACAATTCCAATAAAAATTACAACATGTAAGGCGTTGAAGACAACTTAGTCAAGCAATAAGATAAGTGAAACTAAAGTAAGGCAGAATTAATTACTGTATCATGGAAATTTAAGAAAAATACCCTAACATGGAAACCTATTTATCACAAACGAAGAAAGAAAAAGGGTCACTCCCCAGAAAGAGATGGAGGCTAAATATAGGTAACTTGATGCCCAAGACTAAAGAGTCCAGGAGGAAAATTAAGTGCAGTTTGCACAATGCTTTGATTTGCCAAAAAATATCCCTGCAAAGACTTTTGCTTAAACTTCTAAACACTTCAGAATTAAATTGCCAATGAGTGTAACTTCAGGTACTTAACTGCATATGAAGGAGTCAAACATGGGCCATCCGGTATCACTCTGTCTTAATCCTTCACTAACCGACTTTGGCAGACCGCAGATGCAATTTGATAGCCAGAAGCTTTAATATTTCACCAACAGCCTCTACAGTTTAGAAATACAGAGATAAGTAGAAGTAAGCTGATACACGCTTGATCTCTGAAGGGTTAAGGAATGCAATAATTACAGCTGTGAGTTTGCTTCAATCCCAAACTCTCTTGAAAACTCCTTCAACTGCATCAACACCTCCCAATGACCCCGGAACCTTCTCGGGTCAGCGGTTCCATCGTTTCGGGCCAGAAAAGGGTATTCTCTAAAATTCATGATCTCCCCAATGTAAATTTGTCCTGAGAGAGCTGTAAAGACTAGACGGGGCTGTAACTCGACCTGGGGCATCGCCAAGTGGGTCTGAGTCAACCCCTTGGTGCCACTCACTTGGCTCTCTCAAACACCACCAACAAGTAGCCTTCCCGACTGAGCTCGCGGGTTGCTCCTAGTCCGGCAGTTCCGGCGCCGATCAGGGCAGCATGGCAGGACATGGGCGTTCCTTTTTTTTTATTTTTTTTCTCTCCATGGTTGCTTAATCGCTTCTTTCTTGTAAATTAATTAGAGTCACCAAAACAAAGATAATTGCAGATATCATATCATTGATCCAGTAACTCTGAATCAGAGGACCACAGGCTGGCAGTTTAGTTATTGTATTTGACGCCTTTTTTTTTTTTGTGTGTGCGTGCCTTTTGGAGTTCGAAGAATTATCTTATTAATCACCTCTTAATCTCCTATACGGAGCATCTTATAATTAGTGAAGCTTAGCATGCTAGTCATAGGGTCGGATCGGGTGTTTTAACGAAAAATGAAACTCGAGTCTTGGCTAATGCTTGCCGTTGCTGGCAAGTCTTTTAATGAGAGAAAAAAAAATTACAACACCGTAGGTATCAAGGTATGTATGATTATTCAGGATATTGTTGTGTAAAATGCATGTGATTTATAATAATGATATATAAAAAGAAAAGAAAATGAATGTCTCAGATCATATTCTTATGCTTTACTTGACAAGAGTGTATAATAAAATGAAATTCCTAAAGGTCTAGGGGTGGCCACTTTGTCTTTGATCTCATAAAATAGTAAAATTCCACTACCCTAGCTGAGGTGTCCTGCACAAAGTGGGATCCGATTGAATTTGCCAAATTGGTGTAGTCTGTACGCGTAGATGACAAGACGTTTCCTTTCTTAATATGAACATATACAGCTAGTTAAATTGGATTTGGTGTGAACCTTGAGAGAGAGGTTACCACTTTCAGCTCAATATTTACTCGTTACTCTATTTGAGGTGTACTTGATGAAATCCTCCTGGGCTTGCAAAATCAGGTGGTGATCGTCCCATTCATCACGATATGTCTCTGGTCTTGTAAGTCTATTCTTGGAAACAGCATTATACATTTGCTTTCTCCATCCTTCGACACCAAGATACCCGCATTGTTCAGCTAGCCAATTGTCATAATCAAACTGAAAAGAACATCCAAAATGCTCATTAAACATTGTTGAAACTGATACTAAACTTCACAACATATAAAAGCCAACTCTGCTGGCTTTTATATGACTATAGCAGACTAAAGTCTAAAGTCCAAAGTCTAAACAAATAGCACAGAGAAAGGGTTTCGACTACAAAAGACAGTTAAAAAGAGCTCCAAGAGGAGATATTACTTGCAATCTATGTTTTTGCCTCCTCAGTCTATCATTTAGTAAATACTTTAGTCTCCATTTTAGTTACCACCATTGTTAATCCACCAATGTCAAAGAATATGGAAAACCTCTGAATCTGAATCAGCAAGATACTGAATTAATGATAATAGAGAAATGGACCTGAGCCAGAGATGCAGGTTGCGAAACAACTGAGGATAATTGTTCAATGACAAAATTATCTAGAACTTAGCAACAGTTAGGGCATGTTTGGTTTGTCTTTTCCACTTGCCAAAAGAACTTTTTAATTGTCAACAACGCTTTTTAATTTTTTTTCTTTTAGTGATTAAAAAAGCTATTTTGCCTCTACTAAGAGAAGTTCGAAATTTGGGCTTTTAGAAGTAAAGTCTGTAGAGATTTTTTAAAGAATTAAATTATCCAAAATACCCTTAGTTTATTTACAATATTTCGTCCTTTTGTAATATAATTTTAAAATACTTGTCTATTAGAGTAATTGCAACTTTTAATACAAATTTTCATTGACAACCAAACAACTATAAATTTTTTGTTAAAAACTCTACCTAAAGAAAGCTATACCAAACAAAGGTATGCATGCCATCTACATAACCAAATTTACCTGGTAATCACCCATGTTATGAGTGTATCTCTTAGGTGTTCCAGAAGCTTCAAGAGTTGAGTAAAAGACTTTAATGTCTTCCATCATCTCTTCTTGAGAAGCTAGCACAATCTGACCAGACAAAACACCAGCAATCCACTTGCTTTGATATTCACACAGGGTAAAGGGGATAACCTGCTTGCCCATGAAATGCAACAGCTTACTTTAACTAGTGAAATCAAGTATCTGATAACTGATATTGCCAGATTACATTAAGTTAGAGATTAACCTTCCAGGGTAAACCAACAAAAGAAAGCCATGGGGCCAAGACTGGCGGAAAAACATGCTTGTACAGCGGCCCCACCCGATTATCATCCATAGTCACAATGCCATTGGTTTCAAGAAATGGGAAGTGATACTTGTACCTTACAGAATTAAGAATGCCATATTACTATATATCCATTGGTTGTTTTAACTATCTGATAATGCATCATCAAACACATAATTTCTGAATAGATATATTTTTTTTCCCAGCAGAATGAAAACTACCCAGTGCAATGCAGAATTACATCAGCGTGGACAGTATGGCCATTACGGAATACCACAGCACCATTATCGTGGGCACTTTCTATCTGCATTATTATAATGAAGAATTAGCATTTTAGACCAAACCATCTCCCAGCATGAGGATCAAAAAGCTCCTGCTGTGAAGTTCTTGTGTTAGCCACTCCATAAAAACACTTTTTACCATCGAATGAAGCCACATATTATCAAAGCCAGGCTGCTTTTCATATGTTCCATCTGCAACTGATCTGGATACAAGATGGACTTCTTTTGCAACTCCAGCTAAGTCCCTGCATATATCAACAGCACTTGCAGAACTCCCTACTAAAATTATGACCTGTCCTTGGTAGAAAATAGCTCAAACAAGACAAATTTTAGGTGTCGGAAAAGATAAATAGGAGAAAGAGAGAATCATTATGAGAAACAACAAAAGTAGTAGTTAAACACATCACACCTGATGAAATACCAGAAACGTGGTAACTTTGCTAAAAGTGAGAAGAGAGTTTTTATAAGTAGGTCAGGTAGGGGATGTGTCTCATAACTTAAGACATTAAAAGGTGAAAAAAGGAAACTCTTTCACAACTTGACTAATGAAATGTATGCCTGAACAAAACTTTTACTGAATCTTTAAAGCTATTGAGGCATTTGAAAACATAAATGAGGCAGATCTCTAATCTGCTGCCTCTTTAACAGACACATACCTTATCTCTCTATTTTTGATAAGAAATTACACACTTTATCTCATACATATAATAATTTCTAATTTAAATTAGCGCCTTCCTTCTACATTCTACAGTATTCAATCTTCAGGAAGAACAATAAGAGCATTAGTACATTAAGATTTTGGGATGCTGACTAAAGAACTCCCTCTTGCAGTGGAACCTAACGAGCGTATTAAATACTTCCTTATGAAGCATATACTTATTTCTCAGCGTGCATTTGTAATTTATACACCCCATTGTCTTTCATTCAAGCAATTTCACCACAAAGAGGATAGGCATCAAAAGACGTTGACAAACAAGAGAATTCTAGAATTGATGATTGGAGAAATGCTCCTTCCCGAAATATCTGCAAACTACTATGCATACGTTTTTTTAACAAAGTTGCAACAAATTGTAGGAGCAAACCGAGAAAAATTCCAAAAAAAAAAAGTGCCTGCAGAATTGCCACTCCAAAAAATGCTATAAAAAGCAGAGTTATTGTTGATTAATGATGAGAAGCAGGAGCCTGACACATACTTGATTCTGAAAAGGTTCAGGAACACGATAATTGTGGCTATGCATTTGCTTCCCTGGCCACACATCGATGCCTGGAAAAAGTGAAAGCAGCAAGAGAAATTAAGGACATCGTAAACATCTTTACAGCAGCACAGAGAGAGAGTTATGCTCAAACATAAGTAGTTAAGTACAATCATCACAAAGCAAAAGCAAACAAAAATGCCCTCATTGATTTTGAGACCAAAAATATCATTAGCCAATGAAACAGTAGTTGTGAGCTTCAAAACTAAAGACACCAATTACTGAGTATAATATCAAATATTCAATACCACCAACAAAGAATTTGTGGAAATCATAAAACCATAATTATTCGGTATCATAACTCTCAAGAGCTCGCTATCAGTCAACCTTGTTATTAACACGAAGCTCTTTTTAACTCCAGACAACTCTAAAGCTCACAAAAAAATAAATAAACAACATTACCAGGAATCTCAGCAATGCGAGGTTCAGTGTAATGCCCATTACAAACAACAACAGCATCATAAATTTCATCACAATCGCCATCACCATTTCTCAATTTTGACTTCACTTTCCATTTGTTGTTTTCCATCAAACCAACATTAACCACCTCACTTTCAAACCTCACCATTTCGTCAATCCCAAATTCACTCACAAACTCCTCCAAGTATCTCAACACCTCCGCATGACCCGGAAACCTTCTCGGATCCCCGGACCCATCATCCCGGGCCGTGAACGGGTAGTCCGTAAAACCCATCACCTCTCGAGGCAGGTTTGTTCGGAGGGAGCTGTAGAGACTGGTATGAATGACGGCTCGGCTCGGGTCCACTCCAAGCGGGTCGGATTCTACCCGAGGAGTGTAGACCCATGTGCCGCCAATTTGGTTGCTTTTCTCTAGGACTACAACCTTGTGGCCTTCGCGACGGAGCTCGCGAGCCGCAACTATACCAGCGGCTCCGGCGCCGATCACCGCCACGTTGCGAGACTGGATTGGCAGCAATGATTTGGTCATTGGGAAATGATGGGTTGTGGACTTTCGTTTGAGATTATAAATGAAGTTGGCAGCACACGGAAGTTCGATGTCCATGTCCACTGTCCTTTGCCACGGATTGGTTTGGTACCACTCGGGAAGAGTTCTCCTGTGCCACGTCATCCGATCACGTTGGTTTTTTGACCTTTTATATTTCCAAAATGTGCATGATAGAGAAATCTCTTACTCATATGTTAACTTATAGCTTACGTAAAAAGCAAACGGGCCCAACCGTCATACCACTGCTTTTTCTCACTATTTTACATAGACCGTAAGATACTTCAAAAATAAATTAGTAAAACCCTACATATATAAATAAATGAGCAGTTTTTCAACTGTTCTTCTCACTCTCACGCTTCATTCGTTTATGGTCCAAGAGTTCAAATCTCGTTGCATATCCATCCACGGTCAGTGATTTTTTTTTTTAAATTGAGGTTAAAATTCGTGTGAATCTAAGAGTAAATCTCTCCACTTTAAACATAGATTTTTTGCACTAAATATCGAGTAATAAAAAAATATATTCTTAACACTGGCATACGATAAAATGAATTACGTGGACTAAGAAATATTTTGTTCAGCTTATAAATTTATGCTATATTAATTTATACAAAAATTATATCATGTAAAAGCAAATTACAAGTATATAACCTCTATGAACAATAATGAATGAATAAAATGAATTGGGTAAAGTCATATATTACTGATCGTACTCCAGTTGAGGGGTTTTGTTTCCAGTAGTCGAAATGCAATATTGTATTACCGGTCACCTTGGGACCATTCTCAAAGTCGGTATGATAATATCAATTTGTGAAATTGGTGTTCCATATTTATGAGGTAGCCAATTTCATCAGCTCACTATTTGCTTGGTACTTCATCCACTTATGGTGTAATCTGGGAAATCCCCATGGGCTTGCGCAATCAGGTCGTGGTCGTCCCGTTCATCACGGCATGTCTCAGGCCTGGTATGTTTGCCTTTTGAATCTACATAGTATATTTCCACTCTCCAGTCCTCTGTGTGGCTAGATACCTGCACTGTTCAGCGAGCCAATTGTCGCAATCAAACTGCAGCAACATCCAAAATACAATCTAAACATTGTTGAAAACTGATTAGATATTAAACTTCAACATAGAACATATCAAACTCTGCTGGCTTATATACATCAACGATAATGTAAAATAAAGTATATGAAATTAAGCATTTGATATGTAACACGAGTTCCCTAGAGACTCAAAACATTTGCAGTTTGTAAGAGAGGAACTGGAAACTTAGTTTATCTCCCTAGAATTCAGTACGGAGGCTGCATTTAGAGTACCGAGTACGCAGAAAGAAGATCATCATTATAACCCCCAGTCTCTTGTGGCTCTTTCTCTGAGGAAGAGGAAATATGCTCACTCACAACTTGTGAGTCACAGGAATCCATCCTATCGTTAGTTGAAAATCAAAGAAACGAATAATAGTTAGCTGAAAAGTGTTCAGAATATATTGTGTAATTGGAACATCCTTCTATAACGAAAAAATGACATGAAATCATCGTTTCTACACTTTATAACATTCTTAAGTTGAGTTGGATCAGCCCCAGTGCCCAACTTGATTTGAATCAACGAGCCTAAGGCAACTTACCCTCGATAAGTTAAAATTAAAAGAGGAGACGCAAAAAAAAAAAAAAAGAGTTGTCCTTGAACACCCCATTTAAACTCCTAAGAAACATCATATTTTATTTCTTTTCTCTTTCTTTTATGAAATCATAAAAAAGGGACATAAAATTACTATATAATTTTGTCATTTTGATTAAGTTTTATAAACATACTTTTGAATAATAAAATTATTGTTATTAGATAATTTATTTCTTTATTATTTTGTTATTTCTTCAATAAAATTAATTATATCATATATTGGGGGATTAAAAATAGTTAATATTTTAGCTGGATTTTGGATTATCCAAATAAAACAATAAAATAGTGAAAAAGAAACAAACGTTGGAGGCTACCTTGTTATGTTTGAAGTGTTTTCCTATAGGATGGGGGGTTAGTTGGGTGATCTGGGTGTGTGATGAAAAGAGGACAAAGATAGGATTAAAATGAGAATGAAGGGCATCAAAGGTGAGTTGGATGTGTCCCGTAAAACAAAGCAATGGCTCACGTTAGAGGTGGAGCCGGCGGTGTCCGACAACCACACTCAACGCTCAAGTTAGAGTGTGTATAGCAAATGCCAGCTTCAAGGTCAAATGGACCTTCAAGTTATCAACAATAGAGAAAAAAAAGTCATGAGGAAGAAGATGAGTGTGTGTTTCTTATTGGTTACCATGGAGTGGACTTTGAGCTTTTGTGGGGTGTGCCAGAGGGTTGTTTTAAGTAATTTCGAACACGTGCAGCTTATTGATTTGCTGCCCTCCCTCTGGTGAGAATATTTTGGTAATTAGGCTTGTAGTCCCAAGATGGTGTTGACATGTTTAGGTATAGGAGGCAAATGAACCAACAACCGCCCTTTTTTCCTCTCGCTTTATGTACATAGCAACCACTCCTATTTGTGGCCATGCGGCCTTTTAGACCACTGCAGATGGTAGCTAATGTGGCAGTCTCTCATTACTGATCCTGGGAATCTGTTCTTCCATTGACTCTTTGTATTTAGCCAAAAAGTGAGATTTTTTTTATTTCACAAATGATGGCATCCGCTGTTCATATGAACATCCAATCACAAAAAAAATTGAATTTTGATTATGCACTTTAATATTACGTATTTTCCCCGGAACTATCTTTCTTTTTTGGGAAGCTTATCTAGTGGCTTGCTTTGAGATATCCTGGAGTCCTAGACAAATGATTTGCCTCCACTTGTTTGACAACATTTTGCCACGTGTCGTCATGCCACTGAGCCATATTTATACCTTTACTTCTTCTCAAACAGTTAGGATTCATGATTTGTAAAAATATTTTAGTGTTACTCAATTTGTATTTGTTTTTATACGTAACTTTAATAACAATATAACTATAATTACAAAAATGGGGGGGGGGTGATATAAAGATATTGAAGGGGCTTGAAAAGCATTATACCAAAAGAAGAAGAACCCCGGATAAGACTTTGAGGCTAGCTCTGTAGCTCACGTCTCGGAACCGATTTGGGCTAAATTTACTGTTAAAATGTTTAATTGATTGGGGTATCGAGCGAGTGTTTACTGTAACTGTTGACAATACAAGTCCAAATGAGGGTGCTCTTAGGTACTTGATTGATAGAGTGAAGACTTGGAGGGATGATGGCTTAGTGTTGAATGGAGATTATTTGCATGTTCGTTGCTGTGCACACATATTGAATTTGATCGTTACTAACGGGTTGAAGGAGTTAGAGCAAAGTATAGTTAGTGTTCGGAATGCGGTGAAGTATGTGAGATCTTCCACTGCTAGAATGCAAGCATTTCAAATTCGTGTGCAACAAGAGAAGATTACTTGCCGAGGAAGTGTGATTTTGGATTGCCCGACTAGATGGAATTCTACATATTCCATGTTGAATACGGCATTAAAATTTAAGCCGGCATTTGATCGAATGGCACTTGAAGATAAGCTTTATGATGCTTATTTTAATGAAAAAGAGGGTGGGAAGAAAAAAAGGGAGGGGCCACCATTGTACAGTGATTGGGAAAATACTCGACGCATAGTCAAGTTTTTAAAGACGTTTCATGATGCGACTTTGCAGTTTTCTTCATCTTTGAAGGTAACATCAAATCTTATATATATATTTTTTAATTTTGATATATAATAATATGATGCTATATTTTTTTTAATAGCTATATTGTTTAATTTTAATTTTATAAGCTATATTGTTTTTAATTTATGATATATAAAAATATGATGAAGTTTATTTTAGCTTTATTAACATTATTTTTTTTAGGTGACATCAAATATTTGTTACAATTTGATATGTTAAATTGAACAATCTTTGGGATCATTGTATGCCAGTAACGATAGTCTTTTGAGTTTCATGGCAATTAAAATGAAGGAAAAATTTAATAAGTATTGGGATGGTTGTTTCAAGATAAATAAGTTGTTGATTGTTGATTGTTGCTTCTGTACTTGATCCAAGGGGAAAAATGAAATTCGCAACACATTGCTTTGAGAAATTATATGGTAAGGATAGTGCCAAATGTGTTGAGATGAAGGAAATGGTCAAGAATTTGTTGATTAAACTTTATGAGTCTTATAATGCACAATACAAACCGGGTGGAAGTGGGAGTGCAAGTGGAAGTGCAAGCGGAAGCACAAGCGGGAGCCAAAATTTTGCTAGTGGAAGTGGAAGTGGAAGTGGTTTGAACTTTTGGGATTTGGGTGATGATGATGATGTTATGATCGAGGATCCTTTCTCCGAATTTAGTAAAGCGGTTGCGGTTAGTGAAGGTAGCCCGGAGTTATCAAATGAGTTGGATATTTACTTGATGGAGAAGACTGAAAAAATTACAAAAAGTAATTTAGGCACTAAATTTGATATTTTATTATGGTGGAGGGTGAATAGTGCTAATTATCCAATCTTGTCAAGTATAGCAAGGGATGTTCTTGCTATTCCAGTGTCAACTGTTGCCTCTGAGTCTGCCTTTAGTACTGGAGGTCGTATACTAGATCAGTATAGAAGCTCTTTGACTCCAGACATGGTGGAAGCATTGGTATTGTTACAGAATTGGTTGCGGACTTCTCTTTTAGTGGATACAACGGCGGACCTAAATAAATTAGTTGAAGATAATGAGTTTATGGATCAACTTGCGGAAAGTATATTTTACTTTTTAAGTATTATCAACATTATATAATTTGTTTAATTTTAATCTAAGTTTATTTTTTTAGTATTACTATCCTTATTCAATTTGTCCAATTTTTGTTTGTAGAACTTCGCAAATCAACAACGGCCGACCAACTTTGTAGGTCAACATGAAAATTGCAGTTGCACATAAACTATTTTAGGTAATTAAAATGATATATATGTAAAAGGCAATGCATGCACGCGCATTACATAATGAAATTTACTTGCGTAATGTGTTAAGAATTCTATACCAAATAAAAGAATTCATCAATAATTCAATTTCTATTAAAAAAAATCTGAGATACTTTATTTCATCTTATCTCTTATAGTTATAATTTTTATTTTTAAATTTAAAACAGTTTGTTAACTAACAATATTATTTTTAAAACGATTAAAAATTCTATATTAGTACTTTTGTTATATTATGTAAAATGCAAGTGAAAATTGTAAAATGCAGTGAGATTAGCTGAAAATTATAAAATGCAGTAAGACATTTAGAACTGTAAAATACAAGTATAAGCGAACCAAACCGAACCAAACCAAACCAAATTGAACCAAACCGAACCAAACCGAACCGAATTATAAAACTGAACCAAACCAAACCGAAACGAACCGAAATATTTCGGTTCGGTTCGGTTTGGTTCAGTTTTATAATTCGGTTCGTGTTTGGTTTGAATTTTTAAGAACCAATTGGTTTCGGTTCGGTTCGGTTCGGAGCCCGAACCGAACCGAACCGGAAAATGTCCACCCCTAGTTAACAGACTCAACAAGACACTGTTTACTAACTAACCTAGTTCTCAGGCTCCAGCTATTTTGCAATCGGTGTTCGGTGTTCTTATTTTGTCATTTAATGATGTAACTTATAACTTGTATAGTTGTATGTATTTATTCACTTTAGCTACGCATCCTTGGACTGTCTATATTATTATTATTATTATTATTATTATTATTATTATTATTATTATTATTATTCTTCCTGTTCTTTTTAGTTTATTTCCACCAGCTATTTGATTGTTTTGGTAGACGCCATATTTTAAGAACCTAAATTTTATTCTATTATATCATTATTTTTAAGTATCATTATATTTATAAAGTTGAACTACAAATTTTGTATATAAATTAATGCGACATAAATATGCATGTGAATTTCTATATATTAATATCATATTAGTTAGAATATTTTTTAAAATATCATATTATTGTCTTTTCACATCTTTTTAATGTCATTTTTACCTTATATTTTACAAAATTCATCGATTAGTTTTTCTTTAGAGAATTATTTTTAAAAAAAATGCTTGCACATTTTATTCCACTAATTATTTAGTACAACGTCAATACAAAAATCGTCAAGATTGTTATACATTTAATATTTTATATATTTAATATATTAAAATAAGATATTGAATATATTATTGATGAGCGAATAGGACATTTACAGACAAAGATAATTTTATATAAGGAATGACTATAACAGCATTGCACATAGCAAATCAGAGTTGTTCTTCCAAGTTAGCCGCCATCGTCATAGAGCACTCGTAGGCATGGGTTGATTTGAGTTTTATGATCCAAATGTCTTTTGTTTTGGTAAATTCAATTATATCAAAATCATGATAATTATTCAGTATTATACATATTAATTATTAAATAAATATTAAAATTCAAAAAAAATTTTTTTAAAAATATAATGGATAAAAATCATAAATAATAAAATTTGCAATAAACTCATCCTAAATCAAATAAAAAATTTAAAATATATGAAAAATTGAACATGTGTTAATATATATTACTTATTACATAATTTCTGTCTAATATACTGTTTGAATATGTGAGTTTAAAAAAGATTACATAATAAAAATAGTTTAATTTTTCAATAATAATAATGTATGACCACAATGAACATGTATGTACCTAAATTAAATGTTTCCAATAATATGATTAATGAACATGTCTAATAATTCCTAAATTATTTTTAATTAAATTTTTTTCTTTAATATTAAAATTTTCATGTGTATGGTAACCAAATTTCATCCATCTTCTTTGTTTATTCCTAATTAGTAACTTAGCACCCATAGACTTTATCTTCCATTTTTTCTTAATTTCTTCTTTTCGTAAACTCAAGCCTAATAAAATAATTTTAATTAAAACCATTAGATTTTAGAAATAGATTTTTTCATAAAAAATAATCCTACTAATGATTCTTTGGTCTATGTGGTGGTGTGATTTAAAATATAATTATTTTTTTCATAGTTAACTCTTATAAGATTTATAACTCTTAAAATTTTATTATTTATAAGCCTGCCATTCATATTCTTTAGAAATTCTTGAACTACATCTATTCTTGGGAATAAATAGTTCTTTTTTAATTTATACAAATAACTATTTTTGTGTTAAATAAAAGATAACATAGGTGTAAAATAAATAATAAATTAAAGAGATGTGTCCTTTACAGTAATTTAATGAATGGGTATTTGTAATATAAATTTTTTAATTAGAAATTAGTGGCAAGAGTATTTTTATGGTGTAAATATTCTCACCATTTAATTGATTTTTTAAGCGTAAAAATAATAATTCCACACTCTATCAAAATTTCCTTAATAGTCAACAACGCTCAAGAATATAAGTATAAAAAATTAAAATAAACAGGACTTGGGTGTCACAAATTAGAAATATTATTTAATTTATTATTTTCAACAAACTATAATACAATTAAATTAAAAAAAAATAAAAAGACAAAACAAGGATTACTTACCCCGTTGACAACATAGTTTTGGCCCCTTTCTCGCAGCAGTCTATTTCGGATTCGGACGAAAATAGGGTTATTTTCAGAGTCCTCCCCTGAGGTTTTATCGTGTTTCCACTTTAGTGGATTGTACGGCCGTATTTCAATAAACCTCCCCTGCCGACTATATTCGGTGATTAATGAAGGGCAAGTAGGT